>OX632359.1:24306786-24398301 GCA_951751655.1 Ophion costatus | reverse complement strand
GGAGAAAAAAAATAGTGAAAAAAATAAATAAAGAAATGAAAAATATAGTTTAGTGAAAGAGAAATGAAAAAACATAATAATATTAATAATGAATAGTCCATTAATGACGATTCCGACAATGGTCAAGAAGACAGCCCGCAATGTAAGTGACACCTAGAGAAAGAGAAACAAAATTTCACACAAGACTAAAAAGCAGAAAATAAATTTATTGAAATTTAACAAAAAAACATTTGCAAACCACGTTTTTGAAGCGGGCTAAAAAGTATAAAATAATTTCTCCCAGACCCATACATGCTTATAAACCAATACAGATTCCTAACCGCATACAGATTTTCCTGAAAATTAGTGATTGTGAATTCTTGATAGTTATGAAAATACTTGTAAGATGTAAACTTAGGTGAACTATTCATGCATCAGTTATCTATTACGTGCATCCCACGTTTTTCGTTTGAAATCTTACAAGTATTTTCATAGCTATGAAAAATTCACAATCGCAAATGTTCAGGAAAATCTTTATGTGGTTAGGAATCTCTATTGGGTTATAAACGTGTATAGGGCAAGGAGAAATTATTTTCTACTTTTTAGTCCGTTTCAAAAACGTTGTTTAAAAATGTTTTTTTTTTATTTCAATAATTTTTTACAATAAAATGTTCCCTTCTCGAGGCCCGCTATATGCGGCGTTCCTGTCGAATCCCTATAGGGATGTGGTAGGATCTGGGGGCCACCCAAGAAATTTCTGCACGGATAGTATACTCGCAGTCGGGTCGAAATGCGGAGAGACGCGCGCGCGCCAGCACTCCGAAAGAGTTCGCAAGAAGAATGAAATAAAAGAAGAGGCAAAAAACAACAGCAGCGGTAACCAAAAACGCACGCGGGAACGAGAAATAGTTTTTTTTCGAAGTTTGTCGCTGGCTCTCGGGGTTGTGCGTGGGATTCATAATGGAATATCTGGAAACTTGGTCCTGAGTAAATATGGCCCTGCTCAGACACGAGCACAAGTGAGAGACAGAGGGAGAGGGTGGGGGGGGGGGAATAGTGGACGGAAGAAGGGGAAAGAAATAGAGAGACAGAAAAGAGAACCAGAGAGATTCGCGACGGAGGAAGCACAAATATCATGCGGAAAAGCTTGATTCTGCACGGCGAGGTGTATAAGTGGGCCCAAGCAAACTTATATACTCGAGAATTTCATTTTAATTACACGGCCCCGTGGCGGTAGTGTACACCGTGAGGTTGAGTCACTCTCAAGGAACGTGAGCGCGGTGACGGCAGAGAAATACGAAAAGAGCATACACGAACAGTACAAACGCGCATGAAGGTAAAATGTACAAGGCAAAGTCGAATAGATGAGGTTCATGATGACATTGAAAGGGGTGGGAGATTTCATTTTGGTGCCTTCTTACAAGTGATTGCACGTTATCACGATTAGGAATATTGCGTTAGTACGTGACAACGTAGCCTGTAAAGGAGCGAGTTAAGTTTCGGACAAGAAATGCCCTCGGTATCATCCTCACAAGGAACGTCACTCAAGTGTCCTTCGATTTTGTTGAAACTCATTCATATGATAAAGCATTAAAAACTGTTAAACTCGTACTTTTTTATCGGTGAAACGTTTTAGAGGAGGACAGCACCCCCCAAAGAAAGACGCGTCACCCCTTAATTTCATTTTATTTTCAATACCTCTGTAGTGGATTTTTCATCGCTTTACATTAGGAGAATTTTGGTTTTTGTTTTTCGGGTGAAATTGCAACATCACCCCTCGACACGCCTTTCTTTGAGAGGCGGATTGCTCCGTAAAAACATTTTTCCGTCGAAAAAAAACGTACCTATCTAGTAGTTTTCAATGCTTTATCGCATATATGAATTTCAATGATGTTCCTTGTCAGTCTGGTCGTGCGTCTCTCGCACTTGTGCAAAATCGTTTCGAAAATTCCCCTTCAAGACATTTCTAACGATAGTCACTTCGCGGACTTTGTTTCCTAAGATCCTGTTTGTGCTCATGAATCCACGATGAATTATGCCTCAAGAAAGAACCATGGTCAAATTTGTTTCTTGAGAACGCAATAAATATTTTTTCCCGATTCCCCTAATTATTTCCGCATCTCTGGACTACAAAAATAACATAAACGTTTTTTGGGATTCTCGTTAAAAATCTACAACCCAAATCTGAATATTTTGGATGATAACAAAAATAAAGAAGTGAAGTGATAAAAAAAAAATTTCGCTGCAAACCAACGATGCTGAATCCAACGCCATACGCAACTTGGCTTGTCGCAGTTCCGAAATACGTATCAAAAAGAGACATGTTTAAAAGGACATTCGGAATGCGATTTTTCAAAGGGGTCAATTTGGACGCGCCACATCTAACGGAGATATAGCTTCGAAAGTGATGGGAGAAACAAAAAAATTGCATATCCAACAGGTTGGATCGAAGAGACTAATCACTGTGTAGTTTTTATCTATACTACCATTTACACGTATATCACTACAATCTTGGTAAAATTGATTGAAAAACAAAGATTTGGCAAGGAATGAAAAAAATGTTTAGGCGAATGAGTAGAATCTCTGAATACGGAAATGAACGCTCTAACTGAACGCATTTAAATATTGATAACTGTGTTTATATAATCTGCACAGGCCACCGTCCGAATGTATGGGGGTGTTTTACGGGATAAAGAGAGGTGGTCACGACCGGAGGTATAGGGCGGAAGTTTATGTACAACGGTTTACGCTCCACGAAACATCGCTATAGTACTATTACGACCCTTTGGGCTACTCCCCCGTACCCCTTCCACGCCACATCCGACTCTCTCTCTCTCTCTCTCTCTCTCTCTCTCTCTCTCTCTCTCTCTCTCTCTCTCTCTCTCTCTCTCTCTCTCTCTCTCCCTGTCTCTCCTCTCTCTTTCTCTCTCTACAACACCCTCCATCCCATCCATTTCAATTGCTGCGAATAGCGCCGATGGAGCGCGAGAAAACGTCTGGTATTCGCGTAGCATGCGTTTTTTTTATCTTCCTTTTTTAATCTTCTTTACCCCGCTATGTTCAAATCGATATCTGTTAGAGCTCTTTTCACCATACCAAGCCGCACCGCGTGGCCGCGATCTCGTCTCGGGGGTTGTTTCGATCGCGAAGTAGAACGCGAGACAGCGCCTCGCCAGGGGGTGGCGCTGAAAAGGCTAAACAGTACAGGTCCGAGGAAGAGTGGGGAAGGGAGAAATCGATTGAAAACGGCATGGAAGACAAGAAGAGAAGCTGGGTGATATTGTATATTCTTATGGTAAAGTTGTACACCCGGCTTACGAGTTTATTATCCCTCGATCTCGCAGAAAAGAAATGAGAAATCGCGAATTGTGGAAGAGCGGGAATATCAGTTGCGAAAAAGATCTACATGTATAATGAGAAATGTTGAGATCAATTTAAGTCATCGAGAGAAACAATTATTTCGTATCAAATACATTGTTATTTGGACCTCGTCCGATAGTCGAGTTTTGCTTAATGTTCAATAAATTAATGTATTTACTTCAACAAAAAGATTTAGTTAATTGACACTATAAAAGAGACAGAGTTTAGTGTCTCATTTTTATTCAATTCGATTTGTATTCAACTGCAACATAACTACCCGACTAGACATTTCGCTACGGACAGATTAGGGCTGGATCCAGCATGCCGTATTTCGTATCATGGCTTGGTACAGGCCACCGGATCAGGGCTTTACCACGCGTGACACGTTTTTTGCATCTGGCCCTGACGCAGATGTCGGTTACGGACGTTATGGGCATATCTTTTCAGGCCCTGATCAGGCTGCCGTATCTGTGCCTGAAATGAAAAATTCCAAAAATGTTGAATAAAAAAATCTGGTACTATTTTTTGTTTCCATATGCTTTATTTACGTTCCTGCCTATATGATAATTGGATTAAAACGTATCCTGCCTCGTTAAAGTTTGTACACCTGTCCTCGGGATTTGAACCAAAGTTTTCTAATTCTAGAGCCGACTGCGCAACCTATTTAGCCATCCTAACACTTGTGTAACTTTCTTTGTTTCTTTGCCTATTCTTGTCATTCTTATTCTATTCTAACAATAAGTAATCTCGATAATTAATGTTAATAATTCTAAAGAATGCCAATAGCTTTACTCATGACGTTGAAGTTTGCATTTTTGCAATGCAACAATATTTCTTTTACCGCCGAATTCGTTGCCACTAATGAACGTGAAAATTAGGGCAAGCACATCTTGTTACAAAATTCAACGTGCAATAGGGACCAATCACTAAATTGAGAACGGGCAACAACTTGTCCACATAGCATTTTGTATACATAAATTTCGCGTAAGTTAGCAACAAGCCCGGGCAATCACCGATACTTAATAGAAAAAAATATTAAATACTCAAGAATTTAAATTGGCTACCTTGCGATTTTGTTGAAAAAGAAAGGGTTATAGGTTTGTAGGCACAGGCAGATGAGTGCTATGGCAGATGGCTAAGCGGTAATCGGGAAATTGCAACTGGGCCTTCCCTGCGTTCCCCGATGATAACGAAAACAAGGCTTTCTCCGTCCATTTCGGAAAATCCAGTTACGCCAAAAGCGAATGGTCTCTAGCTCCACAGATTTCACCCCCCCCCCCTCTTCCACCACCGTCCCGCCGGCCTAAATAATTCACTGGTTTGTTTTCAAACTACGCAAACCCTTAATGCCGATATAAATTGGGGAAGAGGAGTCCACGAGCGTCCACATTTTGGAATTGATGGGCAAGACACACACACACACACACACACACACACGGTCATGTCATTGAATAACAGTTAAGTGGATTTATCCTAATTAATTATTTGCAACATTGCCCTGGTGATAATTGTCTTCCAAATGATTTTCCATTCTCACGCATACCCCATTTCTCGTAAGCTGGTATCCTTCACGATATATCCAGCGCCTATGTTTCGAGACTCGTGCCAAAGACTCTCAAATTAGACTCGCATTCTGTCGAAGTAGCATTTCGAAGATGTACAGAAAGCGCTGCTTGGTATGAAAGACAAGGGAGCTCGTGAACAACGAGAACAAGATATACGTCCTCTTTAGCGTTCACTAGCGATAAACGACGAGGGAAACACGCGGGCAAGGAGTACTAAGGGCCCAAGGCCAATCGAGCCAAGGCCAAGAGCTGCGGGAATTAGCTCCAATATAGGAACCTATTGGAGTTCCCAACGAATTCCCAACGATGCGTAGATTTTGATTTTATACGAGATCCGAGCGGATGTATACGAAAAGGGAGGATGAGCAGGGGTAAGGTAAACGCTGAGAGACGGTTGAACAGGGTATAGAAGGGAGACACATATTGAGGTCGATTAAGGTTCTCGAAAATACGCTGACTAACAAAAACATCGTTGATTGTTTACCGATCAATTGAGATCAGAAACGTTCCAATACAGAATACCGTGAGTCATTGTTTTTCTTCAAGGCGAACTAAGTTTTCGGTTTGTCTTCCATGGAAGTTTGTTTTTTATTGTGTGGACGCTCAAATGTTGGAATGGTTGAGGTTGCAAAAGCAAACAATCATTGCCCTCTGATATACCGAGAATGAGCAAGCTATTAAAACAGCAATTGTAGGTGGTAAATTGGCTATTTAGTTGACTCAACTAATTTAACATCGGATCAACTATGTATTAGGTTGATAAGAAAGTTTTGTCGCAATAATTTCAATATAATATATTTATTTATATATCTTATACAAAACATTTATAATCAACAATATATTCGCCATCGGTTCCTATGACACTCGACCATCTAGTTGGCAACTCATTCATTCCCTTTGCCCAAAACTGCGGCGGCTGGGACTCAAAGAAATTTGAAACATCCCTTCTGAGATCGTCGACCTTTTTGAAAGTTTTGTTCCTCAAATATGCCTTCAAATGTCTGAATAAATGGTAGTCAGATGGCGCAATGTCGGAAGAGTATGGTGGATGAGGAACGGTATTCCAGTGAATCTCAGTGATTGTTTTGTGCGTTTCCTTTGCGACATGGGGTCTCGCGTCGTCGCGGAGAACGTGCTCAGTCGCGCGTCTCGGCCGTTTTTCTGTTATAGTTTTTGCCAATTCCTGGAGATTCTCGATGTATCGTGTAGAGTAGATCGTCTTGCCTACAGGGAGATAATTGTGAAACAGCATTCCCTTTGCCACCCAGAAACAGCACAACAAAATCTTTTGTGAGTGACGATCAGGTTTCGGTTGGTGTGGCGGTTTTTCTCCGATAGGAAGCCAGTAGGCTAGACGCGTTCTGTTATCATACAAGACCCAGCTTTCATCTCCCGTCACAAAATCTTCTAAAAACTCCTTGCGATGATGGCGAAGCAGGAGAGACTGCCAGATGGTCACGCGGCAGTTCTTATTGGCGTCGGTGAGACGGTGTGGTATTCATTGAGCTAGAGCCTTCCTGCATCCCAAGTTGTGTAAGTGATTTACTATTGACGGTTGGTTGCATCCAAGTTCTCTTGCTAACTCGTGCGTACTTGCTTACGGTTTTTCTTTGATGCAGCGGAGTAATGCGTCTTCATCGATGGTCGACGGTCGTCCGGAACGTTCCTTATCTTCAAGGCTTGTGTCTCCAGATTTAAAACGATTGAACCAACGCTGGACTGTTCGATGAAGAAGTACGTTTTCGCTGAATGCATCCTGAATATTTTTAGCAGTTGTACTTGCGTTCCTGCCGCGCCGCCACTCGTAAAATATGATCGCTCGAAGTTGCTCCTGCCAGATCAAAGCCATTTCTATCCACTAGAACATGCGCTCGTCCTTTTATACCCTGTCACGCGGAAGAGTAGAAAACATTCTAGAATATTCTCGACATAGCTCGATGTCATATTCGTCAATACGTAAAAAAACATTTTCAAATTTTTTGCGATAGCACTTTTTTATCAACCTAATAGTATCAAGTATACCTTCCTCCGTAGTAAGGGAGGAGGAAACACTTGCATTGTCTAATTTTGGTAAGTAAAAAAAGTAGTAAAACTTAGATTCGATAATAATGACCAGTTTTTCGGATTCACGTTTACAAATAACAAAACGAAATTTGAAACACATAAAAACCTGAAAGACAGACGAGAGTGCTCTATATAGTACAATAGATAGGTTATTGCGTCGATAATTTTCAACAAAATTGGACTAAATACATTTTTCTCAGTAGCTCCTTTTTCAAGCTCAATCAAAAAATCAAAGAACCGTCATTAGCAATAAATGTCTCTGACGGATCATAATGACTGTTTTAAGCATTAGCCCAAGCTTTGGCATCTAATTGTTAAGGGAAAGAAACGGAATCAACAAATGGGAAAGATCCAAGTAGATTGTTGCTAGAACGGCCTCTCGAGAGGAAGTCAAGGCGAGATGCTCATCGGCAGTAGGTTCCATTGAAATTTGGTGTGCAGGAACTTAATATTTGTTCACGCTCTACTGCTCCCTCTCCCTTTCTCTATCTTCTGTATATCATCCAGTGAACTGTGTGAGTACAACCCTATTATAGGGGAAGCGCAGGGTATGTTTATGGGATCGTATATCTTTGGGTGCCCGGGGGATGATTATTATTTTAGAGATTTAGCGCCGGGTGTATATATATATACACACGTGTGGGGAGGGGGGGAGTGCGCGCGCGCGTGGAGTTTGGACGAGGGTAGTGGACGGTGTGATACCAGCTCGTGACTATACCGGTCGCGTGCAAGTTCTCCAATGAAACGACGTTGGTAACCGTTTCCCTTAAGACCCAAGCCTCTGGCCAAAGGTCCAGAGCATCCTCTGAAATCCCGATCCCGGGGATTACGTGTGCGGCTGCCACGGCACGCTACAATATCCTATATAATACATTATATATTGCATGTAGAATGTAACATACATTTGTATACGTATATACGATGGAAAATGCATTTCGGTTCCGTAACGCTCGCTCACCATTGCGGACTCCCTATAAAGTCCCTTTTTCGTCCATGTAGCTGTCGATCCGAAACACGTTATGGGATCGAATTGCATGTCTACGACATAGTGGAATAAGGAAAACAGCTGCACCGCATGATTTTCTCGTCGTTTTCTGTTTGACGACGAACTTAAATTACGAGAGAGCATCGTCAAATTAAAAAAAAAGGGATTGTTGATTATTTTACAGTCTGATCTGATAGCCAATGACAACACCCTTCTTTTTTAGCTATTTGTATTATTAAAGTTCGACGTGAAATGGTTCGACGAACGTTCTAGACTTTGACAAAGGACAGTGGCACAACGAGAAAGGAGCACGCTGGTATTCGAAAAAAAGTCATTGAAACGACGAATACAAGTGGCCTTCTTCGTGTTCCCTCCACCGGCAAGCTCTTGTATCACCCAATGAAATTAAAGGAGTCAACGGGGCGGGATAAGCTAAAGAAAAAAGAGACCATTGTAATTACGAAATTGGGAACAACGAGTTTTATTTTCAGAGCCTTCTCCATCCTGTGCAGCTTTTGCTGGACCACATTGGAGCCTCTTCAGTCGTTCACTGACGTGCACTTCTATTCTTCCTTTCAATGCTCTTTGCGTTGTATATGAATATATGTATATACAGACGTTTTTTATGCGAGTTACATAGCGAGAAGAAGCTGCTGAAAGGGGTTGTTTTTTTGCCGGCAGTGGGACGAAGGAAAATGGAAAAAAAAAAGTTTTCTTCGTTAGAGAAACGCCGGAGAGAATCGGGCCGAGAGCGTGATATAAAAATTCACAACCGCTTTTCGCCGCGCAGACAAAACCTTGGATCTTATTGTATAGCTTCGAAGACTGGGCCCTTGTTGAAACAAATAATATGCCACGCCCACTGACCTACGAAATGTTGGCAATAATGCCGTTTTTGTCTTTATCACTTCCGTTTCAACATAGAATTTCTGATTAAATCAACACAAGCGGCCTCAGCGATACAACATCGAATCTCGAGCAGTTTAAAGGGTTAATTGTTCATTATAATAAATGCTAATAGGCTTCGTAACGCATCAACTTAAGATCCGCTCATTTGAAATGCAGACCGTACTTCGGAAATTGAACCACGTACGTTCGTTTCGGTGGAGTTGTACCAATGCAATGTTTGAAGTGATTTGAAAAAAAAAACTGTACACGCAGAGACCAGACAAATGTGTTAATGAGCGTCAGAAGGAGGCTATATCGTTGAGGATGTTAACCTATTACGTTATTCAACCGTCGAAAGCGGGAAGTCCAAGCGGATAGCTGCTCAAGAGGTGGCCGCGTATTAAACGTTCAGTAAGTCTTGGGACTCGTGTGGAGGGGTGGGGTAGCCGAGGGAAGTCAACCGAGAGTTAGTTTCGGATTTAAATAAGAGGGAAGCTGAAGCCGCAGGCTGAATCCGGTCGTGAGCAATCTGGTGATGGTGTATAGTGAAAACGAGAGAAAGAGGAAAAGTGATGGTGGTGGAAGATGGGCGAGTAGGGCGACTGCGGAGACTTTCGTCCACCAGAAGAGCACAGAACAACTCTTCAACCTCTTTTTCCGCCCCTGTTGCATCCCTCTCATCGCCGCTATATATACGCGTAGAAGGGGTGGAATATGAATGTAATTTATCCCCCGGCTATAAGGGATGGCGAAACTGGCGCGCGGCCGCACACACATATATACATCCTACCTTTAAGAACTGCGTTTCAACTTCTTTCCTACCAAGCTTCGCCTGCTTAAAGGACTCCTCCTGCTCTTCTCGCACTGTATATTCCCCGAGCTCCTATATAACTAATATAATGGGAGCGCGTGTTGGTCGTGAAAACGATATACACCTAAACTCCACCAACCAACGAAGGCTCCACGAGTTCAGGTTGTTAAGACAGAAAATGCAAAAGCAAGAGGATGGAGAAATGCAGGGGCGGGGGAGGAGTGAATGAATACAGAAGGGAAGCAAGGACTGGCGCTGGACTAACTCGCTCGGTAAATCAAGGAAATATCATATCATTAATACTAGTGGAAAGGTAAGATAAAAAATGACTCAGATGAAGCTCAACCATATTGTTTTTGTACTACGACAAACTACACACTGTATAATTGTACAGGCCCGAATTTCATAATGGACGTTTGTTTTCTTATAAATTGATATATGTGGGAATTGATTCTGACAGACTGACAGTTGACAACCTCTCGTCTTGAAATTCTCTGAAGTGCCGATATCTCAAAGTTCTCTCAATGGAACGCAACCCCGTTTCCTTTATATCCGTTCAATGTTCCGTTATATTTAAATTCTGAACATTTATCACCAAAATATGGTACTTAATATCATAGGCGAATTGAGTTGTCATGAATGTTTAAAGCCCTGCCGGATAGTTTTACCTCGATGATGGTGCTCTTTCGTGTCTGGAGTGTGAGGAAAACAAATCGATCGTCGAATCTTTTCACGAATACATACGATGTGGTGTTCAAGTTGAGGGTTGAAGATAATTTTTTTCGCAATCTGATGTTTTGGCTTTGTTTTCATTCTACTGAAGTCTTGAGCGATACGAAAAGCATTCATGTTCAGAGTAAAATTAATGTATTCAAAATGATATAGACAAATTGACACAGCTTAAAGTGGAGACAGGACCCCTCCATTTTGTTATTGGAGTATCTTGAGTACATAATAGTAATGTTGGCATCGTTCGTATACAATAAAATTTAATTTTATTATGTTGCTAGAATTTTGTGACGGATTTAGACAATCAAACTCGCTGAAACTTCTTTTAGAATTTTTAGTACAGTTATGCAAGCTGAAACCCTGAACAAATATTGTATGATTAAAAAAATGAGCTAACTAAAAAGGGGTTTCTCGTTTTATTTCAACGATATAAAATTCAAGACCATTCGGGTACAGAGAAAAAATTATGGAAACACATCTATACGATCATTGAATTTACAGCAATACTCGATTTTTCGTGGAGGATTTTCTAGTTTTGCCTTAACATTTTATTAATGGCCAAGACGTACAAAATAAAAACGACACAATTTCAAGTTTGTTAAAAAAAAACATTTATTGTGTTGGCGTCGCTATTCAGTCGATGGCCCGGCTGTATAATACTGAAACATTTTGCAATTTTGATGGTTCGTAGGAGAAAATATCAAACAAGTGGATTTTCAAGTTATATTTAGATATCCAGGTTTAGGTTGGATTCCATCTTTTCACCATTTCGCGTTTTTAGCATGACGCATAAAGAATTCAGAATGCTCGACGAAATCGTAAAAATATGAGGAGGATCTCCGTGATGTGCGCTCGCGTGGGCGTCGAGAAAGCTGTGTCGTCGTCAATAAGGGACACACTGTAACATACATTTTTGCGACCCACCGGAGTCTCCTTTCAACCCCTTTATATCACGCACCCCCTCGACCTCCGGCTGCCCAATCGCCCGGCGTCGCCTTCGGGGAAATAGTGTTTCGCGAAGGGTCGCTTCGGGTATACGCCCGCACATATCGTCGTTATCGAATCCTCGTCTACGTAGACACAACGCAACGAACAAAATATCGGAAATACGCTTACGATGACGAAAGAAAACCGCGTTAGTACGGGAATTCTCTTTGAAAACGACGATTTTCTCTCACCGTATGCGCACCCGTTGAAAAAGCATCACTGTTAGTGAAAGCGTTCGACATGCAGGGGCGAGGAAGGAGGAAGAGGAGGCCGAGGGTCGATACTAAATACAACGGGCAGTATACGAGAAAGTAGGATTTTATATGTCGTATGCAAAATTTATGGCTACTTGGGAGAAAAGTAATTTGTCTATATATTTTATGGCACCGCAGTTCGTAAACACGAACTCAAAAGAGCCATCAAAGTTCACTTTCTCAATATCTTTATTGCGCATGCAGGGTTTTTTTTTATTTCAATATCGGCTTAAAGAAGGCCACCGCTTGATTTCTTCGAATATGGTTGTTCTTCGAGTCACATGCCCTGTATTTTCGAATCAGCAACGACGCAGTAAATAAAAATAAATATGAGTTATAATAATCCTCTGATTATTCTGTATCTCAAGTTTAAATGATTTTTGTAATATTCATTGGCGAGTAGATGTCGCGACTCAATTCAACAGTGAAGAAGACATCGTGACCTTAACTTTTTTTTTTGCTTTAGGGAAAAGAAAAAAACGGTATATCTATGAAAGACTTATATGTATAAATGGATAATTGTTCTGCGCGCGATGGAATTGTGTCAAGCTTTAATATGGAGTAAAACTGATCGTCTGACACATTTGAATGTTCAAAGTATGCGCGCGTGCTCTCGCGAACGACAGAGAGAGGGAGAAAGAGAGAGAGGGAGAGGGAGAGAGAGAGTTAGAGAGAGAGAGAGAGAGGGAGAGAGAGAGAGAGAGAGAGAGAGAGAGAGAGAGAGAGAGAGAGAGAGAGAGAGAGAGAGAGCAATTCGAAAATAGGAAATGATGAATTCGGCCCGTAGTTCATATAGGTCGCAGCGGGTTTTGGCAAAAAGCGATATTCTCCAGTCGTATCACGAAAGACTGGGAGTTTACTGGCGTATTGAAGGATCAACATTGATACCAGAACACATATTTCAGCGTATATTCATGCCGGTTTTGTCGATATATTCGGAGGTAGAGTGAATTTCGCGTATACCTCGAACTGTATATGCGATTGGCGATTGGATCGAGGTGAAACGTCGAATTTATTGAACCTTGCATAATTTTCGAGTTATCAATCCCTTCAATGTTGTAAAGACATATATACACGGCTATTTGCACATATATGCAGGTACAGAGAAGGAAAGCTGCGAGAGAAACGGAGAAAGAGAAGGAAAAGGACAGAGAAAGAGAGAAAGAGAGAGAGAGAGAGAGGGAACACGTGTAAAATGTTTCATAGCTCGAGTCGTATATCGGCAGCGAATGTTCGTATACTCCCGCTTTGTTCGCAAATTAATACGGCGTCGAGGAAAAGCGGATTAACAGCCTGCGTTTGAATCAGTTCGTTTCGGGAAATATACACACAGATACACATGGATAGGCGTAAAATCGCATCCCCGAGTTCAGCACCGGAGATTTCGACCCGGAGGGTACTTTTTGGGTGAACGGTTGGGAAAGGGGAGGGGAGGCTACAGAACGGACGTTATTTTCGGCCAACACTTGCCTTCGAAACTGTACGCAGATATACAGCGGACAGGTCAAGCTAAAGTGAGAATGGATTGATAAAAAAAGAAGAAAAAAACGAGGGAGAACGGCTCGCCAGGGTTAAATCGGGGGCTGGATCGTTCGGAAAATTGGTAAACCAAATCGAGGGACTCGAACTCGTACTCGAGCGCAAAATTCGATTCCATTTTTGTACCTCGATATCTGGACTAGTGAATGAAATGCGTCACGCTGAAACGGTCATAGCGAATTTTCCCCCTCGGTCGGTAAAATCGAATTTTACAATCGACAGAGGCTCGTCGCAGTAATCATTGGTTCGCTTGTTCACGAATTAAAAGGGCGGCTAGAAAAGGGATTAAAAACATCCTCGGGAAGCAAAGATGCTTTTTTTTCATGCAGCAAGGAGAAATATCGAATTATACAGGATATATTCATATTGAAGTCTACGAAAGTCGACGGGTGATTTTAAGGGAGCACGCATTTTTAGAAACAGCTCTGTCATGCTGTATCTGTATCAAATTTTGACAAACCCCAGTCCATGCAGGTCTACTGTTGTTATAATGGATTATAAGCTCTGGAAACTTGCACGAAATCAGTGTGTGATCAAGAGACGCGGCAGCGCCTTGACGTCAAGTAATTTTTAAAAAAATCGATTCTACAGCACTGATTCGATTCGACACCATAAAATATACGTTAGGATTGATTTTTATGCAAATCGTTGCGTTGATTGGATTCAAATGTAATTTAAATTCTCAGTAAATCGTCCCTTTGTGATGATACTGAAGTTTCCATCGTTGGAATACAAGATATTTTTTTTTCTTTCGTACTGCCCGTTTTTTCATCTTTTAGATTACAAAAATCAGTGAAATATTTTTGAAGATTCTTGTTAGGGATCCATAACCATAACCTGCCATCGAAAACGATCGTAACAGCATTCGAGGGAGATTCTGTGGAGATAAGGATTCTGTGTGATAAGGAGTAAGCCTATGCAAAATTCGTGTTTTCTTTTGAGCAAAAAGCGTAGAACAGTGAAAAACAATCGCATGCAGAATAATCGAATTATTTCATAGTGTCATAACTTTATTGTAATTATTTTAAACTGATGTTTCAGGACAAAATTTCAATATCAGCAGAAACTGTTTGCTCTTTTTTGTTTCACTTGTATTAAATTCATGAGGTTCGAAGATCTCGGAAATGCGCGCTCCACTTTGATCGTTCCATCCTAATTCCCATTCGTCATTCCACTCTCGTTAAGTCAACAGCTTCAAGACGCTCGGTTGGAGATTGCCGCAGCATCGTGGCCCGTCCGGCAAATGCGCGACTGCTACTCAAGCAGTCGAGTGTCGGGTAAACGGGGAAGCAGACTGTCGAGTTACTTCAGGTATAGCTAGAGCTACTCTCCCTCGTGAGCAATTAACGGAAATCAAGCGAACCGTGAGCACTAAAAAGCATTTTTAGTGCTTCAGAGGTCCCGCGGGACCGCTCAATAAATGAAACGCGAATAGTCATCACTAAGAAAAATGTGTTCAATCGTAGATGGACGTCTGGTGAATAAGAATTATGAGAATTTTGATACGGATAGTTATTCTTTACGAAAGAGATTTGTACAGCAACTGATTGAGAGATGAAAAATTAAATTACATGTAACACAACATGAACCTTTTTCAATTTTTTTTACTAACTTTACTTCACGTAGTTACATTAATAAAAATGAATGTAGTTATGATTGCAGAAATGTACACAATTTGCACATCCAAATAATGCGAGAAATTTCAGCATGTTTTGAAGTAGACCTTTTGAAATTTTATGCAATTATTGTCATAAGCATCAATCCCCTAGCATTGCTGCTTAGAATTATTTTAGATACACTTTTCAAACTTGTGAGCTGTCGGTGAAGCTCTGTTGACCTACGATTGGAAGCAAAACCGGAAAAAGAAATTCCTAAATTACACCCATTGGTAATTACTTTAACAAAAAACGATCTTAAACGTTTCCTTATGATGGTGTTGAAGTTTGCATCTTCAGAATGCAATGAAAGTTGTGTTTTCTATTTTTATTTCATTATTCGTTTTTATATGATATAAAATATTTTTACGCAGATTTCGATTGTAGATTTCTAAATAAGCATCCTAAAAACCGGGTTGATTTATTTTCGGAGCTCGAATCGGCCAAAAGCATGTTGATAAAAAAAAATCATTGCCATTGCATTACAACCGTGCAAACTTCAATCTAATTTCTTTTGTGGAATGATGAGAAAAATGGTTGCACCGTTGTATAAGGTTATATATATCGCACTCATAGCTGTATGCCGAGCATTGCTAATCGAGAGGCTGTCCGGACGGCTTGAAATCTATTGGAGTACTGGAGACACGGTCGAAGGAAAGGCTTTACTGTAGCGGAATGAGTAAAACGGCCAAGCGCCATGACTTTTTCCCTTGGTAAAACTGAAATCATTGCTTTTCGACTTTTGCCCAGAGTCACTGTGACTGCAACATAGACCCGTAGCATTCACTCGATTTTTGTTGTTCTTTATTTGCCGTATTCTCACGTATACCAAAAGACCCTAGCTTGCCCCTAGCTCGTGAAGTAGTTCGTGATATATATATATATATATATATATATATATGTATATATATATATATATATATATATATATATATGCATATTTATGTGCGCGTGTGTGTGTGGGTGCAGTCACGGATCATGAAAAGTGAAACGGATTGAATTGCAAAGGGGAAACTCCTTTCACACGTTTCAACGACATATGAAATAGATTAGAGCTCGCCCATTGAATGGACCTCCGAACGTCATGGTCCGAGGCTTAATGACTGGCATCGTAAAATTGATTGTTTTTTTTTTATTTGAATAATTTCAACTTTATATACAATGACAGAGTGAATGCGATATTTTATTTTCCGGTCCTCAAAAACATGTACGGCGTTGAACAAGATGAATCGGCAGGGGGGAGGGAATATTTTTCCTTGTCCCTGCAAAACAGTTACTTGATAAGGGAATAGAATACCGTGACAACCCAAAAACGTACCGTTTTCAACAAGAGGTTTGTAACAAAAACGCGAAATACCCGATCAATGTTCGGTTTTGCACTGTATCTGATTTATGCAAATATACCAAAAGCTAAAAAAGAACCTCAAAAATTAAAAGATAATTTCTTTTTTTATTACTTGGAGTCTAGACGGTGCCGCGTCTCTCGATGTCAGACAAATTTAAAAACCTTTTTTTTTCTTTTCGCTCCGAATAATCCGAAAAGAGGCTATAAGATACTCCGTTCGGCCCTCTGAAAAAGCGTACCAGCAGCTCGGCGCATCCTCGCGGCAATATCGATTATTAAAAAAATATCATAACTAGTTTGTCAATACTTTCATAATTAACGTGGAAAAATCTACATTGAATACCGTGGAAAACTGCAAACTATTCGGATGTTAATTTTTTTTGCAAACCATAGTTGAGAATTACATACTTTTCGAGCCGTCACAGTATTCGTAATTAAACAATAGTCACAGTAGTCTCGTAATTAAACGGCTTCCTATAATTACTATGATTTTCTTAGATTATTCGTTTAATTTTTCTTTCGGTCAAAAATCCATAACGGATATGTAAACAATTAATTGATTTCGGTCCGCCATAAAGATCGGATTTGATAAAACAAGTGTAGATTTCAGTTTATTGCAAAAATGGAGCACACGCGCGATACTTTATTTCGCGATGAAATAAAGTTGACATTTTACTCAGCTTCTACGGACGTTCGTTCAATGTAATTCTAGCCTATCTATACTCTCAAGGCTTGTACTATTCGCGGGTTTCTCTTATACGAAAGTGAAAACGTGCGCACGGTAAGTTTAGGACGGGAGATTGAAAAGTTAGAGGCGCACGAACTGTTCGGTAAGTTAAATGAAACTTGTTCGTAAACGGTCCTATATTACGTGTATGTTACGGTGGACGCAACCCCCTGCCGTATTAATATACGGTCGGGCTCACATTTTACGGAGGCAATACACATTTTGATTTTCTGCTGAAAAGTTCATTCAGCACATAATTTTAAACTATACAAACACATAACAATTTGCCTGGTCACTGCTCGATTTAATTATTTTATATTTCAAGCCATTGCTACCATCACTTTTGCTATGACAGCTCCTGCCGACCAACAGTTAAAAGCTTAATAGAGCGATTTTTTAAAAATGAATATAGTAGGTACGAAAGTTAAGAGTCGAAAAAATAACTCACCCCGACTATCTATTTTTAAATGTGTTATTTTTAATCTACCACGAGTTGTGTTAAAGGCTAGTGACCCTTCAACTGTTCGTCAGGAATGGCATCATTTTTTTTCGTTGTGCATACGTTTTTTTTTTACCTTCCACATGCCACGTCATGCGTTTGTCGTTTGCTGTCGAGGCAGCGCAATTTGTTCAGGTTTACGAAATACAAAGTCCGTGCAGTGAGCCGTTGCACGGAGAGTCTGAAACTACTTATTTTTTTTTTTTTTCATTTCTCGAATAGGTGAACAGTTTTCCAGATCTTCTATGGGCTATTTGACGAATACACACGTCTGCGTAATGGTCTCTTGGGGTCGCCGAAAGTTGGTCCATATACTGGTCATGTGGAAATACCACTCGTTTCACCGACTCACGAGACCATTCCCCAAACTAACGCGGAACCCTCTGAAAGAGGCTTTTCTAGTTTTCCTTTTATCTCGCATAGCAGCTTTGGTCTCGCAGTTTGGATGTATGTATTTGTCGGCGGAAATTTCGAAAATCTCCCCTAATAACGTGTCGACTCGACTGGGGTTGAAAGGATGCAAAAAAAAGTGAAAAAAATAAATCAAAATTCTTCGTTCGACACGTTTTTCATTTTCTCATATTTCTGCACTCTTTGGCGTATTTCCCTCGCTATAAATACATAAAGCGGCATGTTATTCGACATAGAAATGGGCATCCTTTAAATGCAATGAAAATGATTTTTTTTTAATGATCCCCATTTTTTGGCCGATTCGGGTTATAAAAATTATTCAAATATATCCTTGGAACGCCTATCAGAGATCTGCAAGCGATATTTGCAAAAATAATCGATGATCATAAAAACGAAGGAAGGACTGCGTTTTTATGATCTTAGCACCTTCGAAGGAAGGAATCGAGAAAGGAAGAAACGAAAAAACGAAAAAGATTTTTCGCTGCATTCTAGCGATGCAAACTTCAATATAATTATTGCGTCAGGCCACTTGGTTCGGTTGTTTGTTACATTCCCTGACTCTTGCGAAGCCCTGGAACGATAAAATAGAGGATCGCGAGCCCTTGAGCGTCCAATTAACGTCAAGGGAATGTGAACGAGGAGCAAAAGCGAAAGAGTAAGAAAGCGGAATGGATAAACACACATTATTTTTTCATCTTTTTGCTGAATGAAAGACGAAGGGGCAACGAGAAACGTCGCGGGTGAAAGAAAAACTCGTGATTCGATTAAGAGACCAGCCACTCAATGCTGTTGTTTATCTATCATCTTGTGTTTTCGTTCCACGTTGAATGATCTACGTCGGGAAAAAAATTGAGCCCTGGACATTTGAAAAAATTTTCAAGTGTTCAAAAATGATAAGTTTTCAAGTTTACAGTGTAGTGAAGAAATGTTACAATGTGGCGAAGAGAAAGAAGCAAGATCTGTTAACGAATTCGCAAGCTTCATTCGATGCAGTTTCGAATATGGGAAAATTTGTATCAGCATATGGATACATAAAGATACCTTTCCATTTTTCCGTCCCTTTTACATCATCATGATTCTCTTTGTATCCAGAACTACGTTTTTTTTCCCGCCACCGACGTTACGAGTACATATCGTGGATAGGAGCAGAAATGATAACACTCGGGAGGACAACGCCGAGGGTCGAAAGAGAAATGAATCGATTTTTCGGATGTGTCGTGGTGCTCGACGTTACGAAAAGAGAGAAGGTAGGCCGTATTAAATGTAGCGCTGCGGAGTTGAAGGAGTCTCGAGTGGTTTTTATTGCATCCCCCGTAAATATACGGTGAGACCAAAAGGAACGTGGGAAGAGAGCCTTTGGCATTGCGTTTCACTTTGATACACATATCTGTCCACGCCACCTTATTCGCTGCTGAATACGCGACTACGCCGACGATGACAAAGTAATGCTTCTTTTTTCTTTTTTAAAGGGGAGTCTTCCGAGCTTTTCCAACGTAACCATGCGTTGTACATTCCTCACAGATCCGTAACATCCCATAGACCTTTAATTTCAGGATCGTTCTTGATTAATGTCGACTCATTTTTTCTACTTTCGAGCTCGTCGATTTGAAGTTAGATTTTTGTACGGATCATTCGAGGAAACATAATTCATGATTAAACGAATTGACTTTTCCTCCCTTTACCATCTGTCAGCGAAACAATGGATTGATGGTAAGAAACCAAAGAAGTAAAAATTCATCAATGAGAATGAAAGAACAAGTCAAGTTAAATGCATCGTTATTTATGCTTTGCAGTTTTCATTCAAGCGTGTTTTTGGCGAAAGTCAGTGAAGGTATTTTTTATGGCCCTGAGTTTCCATAGGGTTGATATACAGGGTGATTGGTAAGTCAACCTATTCCATGGAAGGGGTTATAGTGTAACCCCTTTTATGAGGTCATTTGCGACAAATTAATCCCTGTCAACTAGGGGTCGGGAGTGACAAAAGAGAGACGGCACCGGGCATGCTTCTAGGAAATTTGCTACCTACTCAGTGTATTGCAATTTCATACGAACCCGTGCAAAAGTTTATGACATTTCTACATTTTTAGAAACTTTACGAAATAAGGGCCTCATTTCGGTCATTTTGATACCAAATGTCTTGATATACTTAGAAAAAATTCATAATTCTTGCCACTTAAGATCTCTTATTTCTGAAAGTATAGAAATTTTGGGTATGCATTTTTTTAAGTAATCATTCATTTATCAGTTTTCCGAAAAGTACCAATTGAGTGCCGCCAGTGGAGTAGTTTTTTTTTACAATTATTTGTTTCTGGTAAGAAGTTTGAAAATGTTTAAATAATCTTAAAACCAACATAACTCGGAAGGCACTCATTTTCGACCCCCACTTGACATCAGTTAATTCGTTGCAAGCTACCCCTATCAAGGAATATATCAAATTACCAATCACCCTATATATATTATTGATCAAGTATACTCAATGATCGATACGGATCGATAAAATAATAAAAATACTTGTCCTCGTACTAACACTGCACGTTTTTACAACTGTTCAGAGGGCTGTAATCGTGCAATTCAGTGCTACTTTCAGTGATATCCATTCGAATACATATGTATAGTGTGAACGAAGCAGCAAGACATCTAGGACTTTACCGGATCGATAGGCCCATCTAACAGGCCGTAAAGTCCAGTCAAAGGATAAAGCACCTGGATGAAAGGGAATGCACGAAGTTAACCCTACGTATGTGTATATATATAGTAACACCATTCTCGGATAGCAGAGAATATGGCGGAAGACTTTTATCGTTCCTTTGGGAGTGCGAGCCAGCGACCCGCAGACTCGACCCTTAAAGAGGTACCCCCATAATAATAACAATCATTTCCTCTCGAATAAGCCATATTATCGTAAACTGAAGATATATAGTTTCAATGATGGAAATGGCACCTTTTTTTCACTTTGGAACAGGAGTTGTACGCGCGTGTGTGTGTGCGTGTGTGCAGTGCATACGTCATTAAATTAAAATTGCTTCCAAGAACACATAATTAAAGAAACTCCCCAAGAATTGCATTTGAGTGGTGAACGAACGTAACAGCACCATGCAGAAAGCAACGTATTCACATTCTATCACAATGACATCATTGTGTAAATCTTACGAAGATTTCTTTTATACTTCATATTGAAAAAAATCTACGGGTTTGTTCGGGTTTGTTTGGGTTTCTTTGTCACCGTTTGGTGACATTTGGTGTCACCGAACCCGTTTCCTTCATACCGTTAAAAAAAGTAAAAAAAAAGCTTCTGGGGGTTGAAATAATGGTTGAAATTGTCTTTCCCCGACTTAAATATTATAAACAAAGTGCCCTGAAATACATCGACTCGGTACAAAATGTCTAAACCCCGCTTCTAGCTGGAGCCCCACTTGTAAACATTTACCAAATCTACAAATATAACACAAAGTGCAACGATTTTATGACATTGAGAATGTAATTAGACTTTTCGGTCAATAAAAAATAGGTACATATAATTAATATGAGTTGGTTTCATTATTTTTCGAAAATATTGATACATTGAGGCCTATAATTACGTTTGTTTGAATTTGTTTCCGTTTGTTTGTATAATAATTGTTATATAATTTTCGTAATATATTTCTAATATAAGTTGTGATATTATTTTTTTCATTGATTAAAATTCGGTGGAAAGAGGGCATTTTCCAACAGATCACAGGCATTCTGCATGTCGCAGTCCCCCCCCCCCCCCCACTCTACTACACACAGTGGCAGTGAAGTGGGGGTAGCGTGTTTCGCGTGACATCTAGCTAACTCAGACCCCTATAACACTATTTTGAAGCATTTTCTCAATGCTTAAATGCATAGTGTTTATTTGGAAAAACGCATCGTCATTTTGGCAACGAGCAAGTGTACCTTTCCGCGATAGTACTACCGAGTCGAATTTCGATACTATGTGCACTTTGATTCCGATATACAACACCGGGGCCTCCCATTTAGTTAATTAATTGAAACCCGATTCTCAGGTACTCTCCTCTTATTAGCGAATCAGCTACACGGTCTACCCCAGCAGACGCAATCGGCCATTGCGGGGCGATATTGCGCGATGCATCGTGTACGCACAAGGGATAGAGAAAGTCCCCGAAAACTGTGTCGATACGACAGAACACGTTTTCACCGAAAATTGTTACGTTCTCCCGTCCGTGATCATAACACACGGGCACGAGGGCTTCATCCAGTGAGACTCGTCAATTGTGTCAAACCACGAGCGATCACTCACCCGAATAACGTACCAGAGCGCAGGGCGTGCGGACGCCAGCTCAATAAGGAAGAAACCGCCATTAGCGTATGCACACCGCACATGTATCGCAACTGGTGAAAACGAGAGAATTCCTCGTCGGCATCAGTTTTCCGAACGAATAATTGGCGCGCGGCTAGAGGCCCAGTGAATGCGAGACCCCGTGGAATCGGAGCCTGCATATATGTACACACACACTCCAACACGTAAACACGCGCGGACCAGCCGCTGGGAAAGAGGGTTGCTCAGTTTCAGGCCCTACACAAATGGCGGTAAATTCTCGCCAGTCCGGAAAAGCGTATATAAATGTAGAGGCAAATGAGACTCCCGCACGCTAACTCTGAGCCTCGCACGCGGAACACGTACATTCGTAAAATGCCGCAACAAGAAGCCACGATCGATATGTCGTTTGGTTAGATCTCTATAGCAATGTGATATTGTTCAACGATGCGTTAGATAGCCAGTGAGACTTCCATCCCGAGGACCCCAACATTTTCCAATCTTCATGGCGAGGGTGTACTTGACGCTCGTTGCCTTTCGCATGTATATTCATTATCTAGAAGTTGGTGCGCAATGAGGATGTCTTTTTTTCCCGTAGTCTCCAATTTTTTTGCTCATTTAGGTAACGCGAAACGCCGCAACCTGCTTGAGACGCTTTTCAGATTACGACGAAACAAACTTGCAAGAATTATTTAAAATGGTAATACGAAATGAAAACAAACAAAAATCGTTGCATTCCAATAAAGCAAGCTTTCTTTTTGTGCATTTCTTTCTTTTTCGTGAGGGCATTGATCGTCTGCCAGAACTGTGGCGATGCATTTATTCAGCAAGGTAAATAATCATGGGGTATAAAAATGTTGACCTAGTAAATCGTTGATGATTATCGTTACGATAATTAATACATGTATGCACATTTATTAATATTCATTACAGATAAATGAAGTTATGCCTTTATATTGCCATATATTCTGAAAATCAAAATCGTTCATACTTATCAAAATATCGTGAATCGTGTTAAAATTCGTTATACACGTTCTGATAGACACCATGTATTTAGTTATGCCGAGTAGCTAGTATGAACCAACTTCATTTTTCTCCACAGCGATTCGACGTAGTTATTGCGTTTATAGTTGTGTCCAATAGCGTACGTTCCTGAATTGGGCTCCTACGATAACATGAAACGGTCAATTTATAATTTATACGATTTATACAGCTATATATATTCAGATGCCGCACAAAGAGCGCAATCCTCATTCCTTGTTTCCGCGGCACTTTCTCACTTTTTCATTTTTCACTTCTCCATCTCAAATCTTTTTCCTGCCTTCTTTCCTCTCATTGCCGCGAACGTATATATATATATATACACACACACACACACACACATACACACGCACACATATTCGTTCTCATACACAAGTGGGACGTATTCTTTTTCTGTCTACGAGTCGTGCCGTGCTCCCTTTCTTTTCCCGGCTCACCCTTGCCCGTTATTTCCCTCGAAATCGTGAAACTCGAGACTCTAACTTTAATTGAATTTAAATTGAATTTAAAATATTAATATTTCCTACTGTGCAGCTGCCGAATGGCCGAGTACGCCGGTATTTATATGAGTGTATTTTTTCGGGGTCTCCGAGAGACTCGTGTGAGAGTAATGCAAACTGACACAGCCATTTGTTGCTATACTTTATTCACTCTATCTCCTGGACCAAATACCGTATTGAAGTGTAATGGCTCCGAAATGTATGTGTGCACATATATATATTGTGTATATGTACACAAATATATATGTACATATACTCTATCCGAGCGGTACTCCTAATAATAAGTCTCCGCTGATTATTATGATACCTTTGACCAAACTTTCGTTCGCTACAAGATCCCCTTGATTAACTCACTAATTAACGAGAACAATAATTGGTAATATACTCGCTGGCATATAAATTCCGTACGAATCAATGCATCGCCAAAATTGCCCCTTTGGGGGCGTCCATAAATTACGTAACGCAAAATTTTCCAATTTTTACCCCCCCCCCCCCCCCCCCCCGCGCGTAACAGAACCGTAACGCCAGGCCTGAACCCTCATCCCTATTCCGTTACGTAACAGGTGCTTTGTGGTCAATAATTGCGTTTTTTTCCAGAGAAATAACTAATTATGAAAGGATCGGGTTTATACTCATTTTATGAAGTATATATTCATCCAGTTTTATACTAACTATACCAACCATGAATACATAAAACCAAAGAGAAAATCGAGAGCGTAATGCTGGGTAGCTGGCCATCTCACCTCTACTCATATGGCCATCACACCCGGATACTCCCGGAGAGATAGCCATTCGTGATTTTAAACAAATAGTCACTTTAAGGTTAATCTGATAGAAGTTTGTTTTATTTTCGTAAATTATCTTAAAGTTAAATGTTGAGAGTTCAATTACAAATAAACATAAGTTATGAAACGTCTGTACTTTTATTTTGACAGATCCTTGAAAAAGCTGTGGCCAACTACCCCGGACTTACCCTATAACACCCCACTGCCGTTCCGCTATCCATATTATATCGGGATCGCGATAATGTTCATCGTGTATCGATTTCACGCTAGTTTGAATTTCTGATTGCCCCAATCGGCCCAAAGTCGTGTTAAGCAAACGAAATATTATTCGCAGAATTTTGCCATCGCGAGGGAGAGAGAGAGACAGGGGAGGGAGGAGAAAGGGAGAGAGAGTAAAGTTGAGACTCAGTACCGAGAGGTTGATTAACTTAACGGGAACTTGAGAAATCAAGGCAAATAAACGTAAAGCGCTCGCAGGGGTCGACCAGTGGTAGAAGAGGGAAACATCGGGCTTGCGGCTTTCTACCCCCTTGACCCCCGCGGGCTAACCCTTCTAGTTCGCTGTGTCGGTTCCTCGTTTGATGCGGAAGGTGGTCTCTCTCTCACCGCGGTTCTTGCCGCGGGCTTTACTCTAGTATGCCGACCCCCCGTTTACACACAACAGAGCAAAATTAACCAGACTAAACACACTCGCTTGCCCCAAATTATATATAGGAAAATTGGGTTGCAAAGAGTAGGTTTGGCATGTTTAACATTACGACCTCGACCGGAAAATTCTCCCTTTGTTCTGCCATCGAGACCGTCGGCATTTTCATGACGATAAATTCATCGTTCAAATGCAACAATTCTATTGCGTTTCGTTTCGTTCTCTTCAGATCTGCCGAAGATCGTCAAAAAAACGATTCAAGGAAATAGATCAATTCAAACAACACGTTATGGCCGTCATCTCATGTGACAGGTTCAAAAAATACTCTTTTTTGCACAGGTTGCAAAAAATCTGTTCGTTATATGAACCCGGTATAGCAGACTAATGGTGAGCCAACATTTTCGTTATGTAAATTGTATCTGAACTTTCAAACGCGTTTATCTAAAAACTGCATTTTTCAAATAGGCTTCCATGATATCTCGACAATTATTGAACGGATTTCGCTCAAAATTCAACCGTGCCACAAATTCGAATTTCGATACTTATACGTTACTCTAGTTCCGGCGATAGCCTCAGGTCTACAAATTGAAATGCCGTTTGATTTTCTTTTGTATTTCAGGCGAGCAAAACCTCCGGAAACACGGCAGCCGTCAACCAACTTTTTTTACACATGAGCCTCTTCCGAACGGTGTAAAGTCGATTCAACTCGTTATTTTTGTTTGATGAAATTCTGAGGGACTGGACAAATGTTAATAAATGTGTGATAAAGATTCAAAGTAGTGTGCTTTAATGGTTCATAAAAAAATCGAAAAAAATATCTGTCATATAGGATGACCGCTTTAAGAAAAATATTTGAATCCGTATGGTTAAACTGCGACTCGAATT
Source organism: Ophion costatus (assembly GCA_951751655.1). Taxonomy (NCBI): domain Eukaryota; kingdom Metazoa; phylum Arthropoda; class Insecta; order Hymenoptera; family Ichneumonidae; genus Ophion; species Ophion costatus. The sequence continues at coordinate 24,372,349 of OX632359.1, read as the reverse complement.
ATTTTTAATAGCCCAATTTTTTGGCACGTTTAAACTGTAAAAATCACTGAAACATCTTTTAGGATCCTTATTGAAGATCTACAATCGTAATATACGAAACAAGGTTCAAAGTAATAATGAAGATCCAGAGATAAAAAAAACTTCGCTGACAATACGAATAGAAAGCTGTTCATCCTCCATTGAAGAATAAAAAAATGAACGTATACGAGAATGGAGCGAATCGTGTTTATTTCGTCAATCAAGGACAGCGATACATTAAAAACGACAAAAAAAAGTTTCGCATCTGCGTACCACAAATGCCAGACCATTAATTCGAATTTGCTTGGCGTTTCTCTTGCCCTTCTTCCTGAGTCTCGAATGATTGATACTTTCATCGGATTCAAAAACATCTACCCTTGACCCAATACTGCCGAACTGTATTTCTTCGATAGATCGATCATCCATCCACTGGTCGCTCATTGTTGGGCGTGAAAAAAACCGTTTCGACAGATCCGTCATGGGAATTACGAAAAATGTTTTTACGTACAATATTAGTGATAATCCGTTGATAATGGCCAATATTAACAAGTAACTGACATGTGAGTGTCGAAATGTATGTATGTGCTTTCAAATATATAAATATATAAACAACGAACCGGATGACTGAATTATTGCAGTGCATTCTTCTCTGTTATTCATCAACATTTCGAAACCATTATCACCCGATTTGCGTTGCGGTACGGACGCTCCGCACGATCATGCAGAGAGCTGCATAGGGGCATGCACATTGGAGGATGAGAGGGTGAGTGAAGGGAGAGTCTGCCAGGGACCAAAATGCGTATATAATTTGCAAGTAGCTTCATCTCGCTGAATGCAGGTAAATCCCGTAGCAGAAGGGAAAGGGAGAGAAGGTGAAAGAGCGAGCGAGAGAGAGAGAGAGCGAGAGAGAGAGAGAGAGAGAAGGGGGAGAGTGGAGGGATGGGAGAGAGCATGGTAGGAGGTCATCGGAGATAGGTACATTATATTAATCCACGAAACGCAGCAAAAGCCTGGTCGAAGCCTGCACCGAGGTTATAAGCATACCCAAAATCACAGGACAAGCTCGCGGGCTCGTATTACCTGTCTTTCCTACCTTAGGGTAGGTGGATTTGTCGAACGCAATCCTAGCCCGTCGTTCATTCGCTAGAGGGTCAGGAGCGAGAGAGAGAGAGAGAGAGAGAGAGAGAGAGAGAGAGAGAGAGAGTGATGGGAATACGACACGTAACGTGTATGCAACGTGGGGTCAAATGTCCTGGACTGCGTGCGCGGACTACAGGAAAACTACGCGAGAGCTCTCGCATAATTTCGTTCCTAATCCCCGGATAAACGCGCTAATTTTCTACGAGCCAATTCACCCGTTTGAGCTGCACTTCAATCCCCAAACGAGCATCTCCCTTCACCTACGTTTTTCCAGACAATGCCACGATTATTGTCAAATACACCGTGATTTTTCGGAACAAGATGACAATTTAGTGTTTGCCACGATTTTGCAAATACGGTATTCTGCGGAATACGGATTTTGCAAGCACTCCACGCTATAAAATTTCCGACTTAAGCAGCATAACTCTTCTTGGTGGCGAAAGAGTGCTGCTTGCAGTGTCATAAACGGGAGCACCAATTAAATGAAATTTCGAAAAGTTTACGGGACCGAGCTCGTGGAAAATGATATTGCGAGTTCCGTATCACAATTGCGAGAGTACAGAAAAGGGGGAAGGCCTTTTAATTGACGTTGCTGCGATATCAATTTTCACATACTGTTTTTATTCGTACACGGAACGGTGAATGATTATGCAAATAATCTTACGGTCGGTTAAATTCGATCAGGCGAAAATATGTGGCTCTCGGCAACCCAGGATCCAATGGGGATCCAATTTATCGGTAATGCAGCGGTGCACCGTACGCGAAATAATTGGCATTGTTAAAAACCATATTTCTAACAATGGTTATTCGTTACGCTCCAAATTCCCGGTAACAAGAGTCGGTCGTTCATGCATGCGAATCACGGTTTTTTATTGGTGAATACGCGCGAGGTAATCGATGAGAACGAGATTCTGGAAGAGTTAAATACATATTGATGGCGTAATAGACATTCGAGAATGTACAGCGGTCCGCGGAGCAAAAATGAAATAACAAAAGGCAGGCATTGAAACAAGAGAAAAACTATTTCATTAGAAAATGAAAAAAGGGTGTAGCTCTTTCCATTCTCGCAAGCTCTGCCTGCGGGCAACAACGTCATAGAAAGTACAGTACGTGATACCACCGGGAATAATTATTAATTAACGTACAATTACATCGAGACATTATAACCCGAGGGAGAGATGCGCAGCAAATATTACAAGTGAGCGCGGGTGATTACGAGCATCAAATTAATTTTCATTCTTCCTCTTCCTCTTCCTCGTCCTCTCTCTCTCTCCCTCTCTCTCTCTCTCTCTCTCTCTCTCTCTCTCTCTCTCTCTCTCTCTTTCTCTCTCTCTTTCCCTATATATCTCTCTCTCCTGCTCTTCTTCGCGTTGTATTTCCTTAATTGGGTCGAAATTCATGGCGCAAAAACGAATAAATGTTGAACAGTGTTCCCGCGAAAACAAAAGAGTATATACGGCGTACGGTGACATTTGTGTGGCGAGGTAAAAAGTGGGACCGATAAGTAGGTATGTAGAATTATATTCGGCGCGGGGATCAAAGAGCATTGTACATGGCGCGGCGTGGCGTTGCAGTATGCGCGATCGATATAACCCATCGAGGGAATGTTTAATAAAATAAAAGCTGCTAAATAAGGCACGATATAATAAGAGACTCGGTAGTAAGCAACGAGCACACCGAGAATCATGTGATTGTTTCCACGGGGGGGGGGGGGGGGGAGGGGGATTTAGAAGTCATTCAAATATTCTACGCTCGCTAAGCTCCACGACGTATACTCGAAATTCATGAGTAATCCGCTGAAAAGCTCGTCGCTGATGAGCGAAGACTTGATCTAATCCTCTAAACCCTCCGTTTTGCATCATTCAACAACGCACCAGTGCTAAAATTTACTTTTTATAAACCACCGTTATCATTTGAACGTGTAAAATTCACGAGACGCGGATAGTGTTGTAAAACCGAAAAGTTCGGTGACCCGGAAACAGCAACGATTATTTGCTCTGACGCGACCTTTAAATATTGATTTTATCCTGGCGATTGTATTAAAGTAAAATTGATGAAATTGAAGGAGAAATAATAGATAATTCGACGAACACAGTTCGTCCAATTGAATCCGGTGCGTAAATGCAAATACTGCATATCTTTTTTAACAAAGGAATTTTAGTACAGCTTTTATACTATAAAAACGAATAAATTATAAAACGTTTTTGATGTATATCTTGAATTAATGAAACTGAGAGGAAAATAATAATAGGGTTGAAAGCTGCCACATTGGAATGCAACGAATTTGAAACAAAAAAATTATTCTCATTATTATCCAAAATAAACACGAGGGTAATCCCAAAAGTAAGGTCTCCTACTTTTTAGAAATACAAAGAAATGGTTATTCTTATCCCTCAATCCGTGAACCTGGGTCGTTTTCGTCCTGCACAAAATCATTTTCCTCGAAGGTTTCCTCGCCAATAAATTAAAAAAAGAAAACCCTATCACGCCCTTAGAAGTACGGCCTGAAGATCGATCATGAATTTTTTCAGATTTCTTTCGTTAACAATTGCGACGATTGGGTAGTACAAAAACAAAAACGATCCAAGTTCACGGGATTAAAGTTCCTCAAATACCTTCACGGATTGAGGGTTAATAATATTTACATAGTTTTGAAGCTTGCACATTTATCTATTTTCCCACATAATCGTCATTCCGGTCGATGCATTTTTGCAGGTGCTGTCGCTGTTTTTGTATGACCATTGTCACGTCCTGCGACGAAGTCACTAAACTTTCCCTACGTTCTTCCTTATCCACGCGACTTCCATGGGAAGACGGTTTTAGGCATGATTTCTCCGAAAAGTCATAAAACAAAAATTGTATAACTATGCGTTCTATCCCGTGTAGCGACTAATCATAGGTCAAGGGCTCAGGAAAACTCCACTCGAGCCGGTCGTAAAAACGGAGCGCAACGGAAACCGAAAATACGTGAACAAGCTACGAAGCGCATAGCAGAGCGCCCTACGAAAATCCACAGGAAACCGACTCCTACGAGTCTCTCCCTCTCTCTCTCTCTCTCTCTCTCTCTCTCTCTCTCTCTCTCTCTCTCTCTCTCTCTCTCTCTCTCCGATTGGCCTATAGACAATTAAATTCATTCGTATCTAGTTCGTAAGACCCAAGGAACATACTTCCACGTCGTCATTCACGATTGGCCGACAACCCATTAAAAGTCCGAAACCCCTTTTTCTACTCTGCCCAAATATGGAACCTAGAACAGGAGGAACCAAATATAAAAAGGGCCATCCGTCGCCACTCCTCAGTTCTTCCATCGGAGTCTTTGTCAACCATGACTCTGCCATCGTCGACTCTTAATCCAACAGTCTATCACCAAGTCAAACGTCAATTCAATACCTTCTCTCTAACTAAAAGGTCCTGTTGTTCTATACTCTTATTCCGCGACTAATAACTCGAGTTCATTTTTCACAACTTAGTATTTGTATTTACGCTGAAGTAACTCAACCCGAACGAAAACCAAGTCCACGCTTTCCGAGAAACATTGTCAACGCAGTGCGTACGCGTCTCATCTGCCATTGTACCTGCGAGCACACATGGCCACCAGCGAAGGGCCGTTACCCTTACGACCGATCGCTGACACTCCTGCGAACGAGTGTACATCGCATCACCGACCATTGTAAGCGAACTCTATACATAATATATACATATATATATTTATTTATTTGGTTTCCATGTATTCACAAACTAATAGGATTAACCAGATTAGTTAACTTTAATAAAACACGAATCATTTGAACACAAATCTAACGAATCATTCCATAATGTTGAATTATTGCGTAAATCCTTTAATTTCATTCCTTAGCACGCATTACCCCTTTTTACCCTCATCCCGTGCTATTGCGCTAGGCGTAGGCAACAAAGAGGGAAACAAATATATTATGCTCACATCCCTTCCGGATGTGACACCATGTCAGGTAAGCTCGCGGCCATGTCGTGGGGAAAGCGTCGATTCTCTCTTCGCCGTGAATTTCAGTATGACCTACACCATTCGCGGACGTTTTTGATCAAATATAATTTGATTAGTATGATCAAATATAATGTTAGATGGAAGGAGCGTATATTTCGACCGACGCGACGTAGAGCGCCAGCAAAGTAATAATACAATAGATAAACATTAAACGTATATTGGATTTAATCGGGTAGATGACTCAATTGTATCAGGCATTGAACTGTTCTGTTCGGGCGGATAACATTCGGCAGACCGAAAGGACGGTGAACACCGGCAGATCGAATACGTGCGCCACAAAAACCATTCATGCGATAAATACACGTCATTGGCGTAACCAAACTATAAGGATGTATTTGTGTAACACCATACTTGAGGCATCAACCACACGCGACGCTAGAAGCTTCGGCAATTGTACAAAAAATATCGAAAAACATTACATTGAAGATGTTGCGTTGATTTTAACGCCAGGTAGGTATGAGGCTCGTTTGGCCACTGCAGTCGCCCCCCTCCATTAGTTTGTCGATAAGGTCGCCAATATATACAATAGGCTCGAGGAATGTTAGTTGATAGAAGAAACGGAAAAATTATCGAATCATTGATAGAGGTGGTAATATTACCTGATTCTTGCCCTTGAGCACAAGAACGTTGGTGACTCGTCCGAAGGGCAGCCCCAAGTGGATTATTTCACTCTCGGAAATGTCGCTCGGTATGTTCCGGATGTGAATCACCCGCGAAGGCTTGCCGCTATGACTTTTGTCCAGCTTAGCCTGCGAACAAATAAATGCACATATTAATGTAGGCACACGTAGCCCATGTTTCTTCATCGGTTGCTGGAATGCGCAAGAATATTCTTCACTGAATCTGCAATGCTTGTATGACACAAAAGTAAAAAATAAGTGTGTATAGGCGAATTGGGGAAATATGGAGATGGTTATTTCGTCGAAACCACATTGCATTCCATGCACAGATGCCGGAAGCATAACGCTGCTTGGGGGAAGAGGGTTTATGACATGCGGCAGTGTAACTGGAAAAATGAGATGGAAGAGGAGATGGATAGAGAGATAGAGAGAGCACGCAGTTTGCAAGGCGGTTGAAAGAAATTCCCGTTTCGAGTATATTTAAATCGAAGCCCTTGTTGCCAGGGGCAGAGTTTTCAATCACAGCTCACTCTAGCCTCGACTCGGCTCACAGTCAAACCTCTTCTTCCTCCCCATTTCTTAACTTTCGTCTCTGCCGCCACGCTCCCATTTGGCAAAGCTACGCCGTACAACCCCGTTTCTTATGCATACCATCCAAGCCGACCATCCGACGTCAACCGGCGGAGTCTCTTATGCCGTTTACTCACAAGCGACCTGGCAGGTTGAGTGAAGAAGCGTCTGAGAAACGATGTTGAACAACTTGGCTTAAACGATTGGGAAACGTGTTTCCCCTTCTCATAACCTAGCTATCATCTATACTGATAGGTATCTATCTTTCTCTTGCTATAGGAAGTGCCTATTTAGATGAGACATGCCTAGAATCGAGCTTTTCTTTGAATAGCTAAACTACTACTTTTTAGGCCTTATTCTTACGAGCTCCACGATCAACAATTGAATAAGTTTTAGGATGTCTTGATGTCGCGAACTTCTCTCTCGTGCCACACGTATGAAGTCACTCCTCAATAGGAACGAAAATTTTCATACATGGGATACCGAAGCCTATCAGGTGAACGAGTAACGATCCGTTACTTTATAAGGGTGTGTGGCTGATATTCATTGATGAAAACGACCAACCAATACCGACCCGGAACCTATAAATCTCAGGTGGGTTCAATGATCAAGAACGTGGAGGAAAGACGGGTGGTGAAGCGAGCAAGAAGCAGGTCCAGGGAAAACGACGAAGATCCGCGCTCGCCGAGTTATGGCGGCAGAGGACAAGCTAGTGGTTGTATTGTGATCCGGCCAAAGGAAGCTTTTCGTTCCAGCATTGGTGAAGCAATCCTGCCCCCGCCGACACCCGGGCGGCTACTTTTCCTGTACCCCAGTAAGCCCGGAACCGTCTATTTTCCTGTCACTTTCTTATCCGCCGTCGTGTTTAAGCCCACCACAAGGCTTTTCTCTCTTGCTTTCTCTTCTTCCATTCTTTCAAATGATGCGCGAAAAAATTGGTAGCGTGATATGAAAAATTCACAAAGATGACGATAATAAAACTTCGAGCGGATATGTTTTCTGTATAACCACCGGCTATTACACTCTTTCAAGTCATTCCGTCAATTAATGCCGTGCATTGGAAATAATGGTACATCGTGAACTTTGGGTAATGTTGAGAATCCTTCGGAAGCATTGGACAAATGGTCGGAGGATTCAAAGACGACAATTTGTGCAATAATTTCGTACTGAACTGGGACCCAAACCGGACGCATTGTCCTGTGAACTCTTTGGGTCACGGATGGAATGAATGAGAAGGATCATGTATGGCCGGCGCGCGAGTGACGAGTAACGACCAAAGCCGAACAACAGAGCGAATTAATGCTGCGAAGATGCTCCGAAGAGCCCGTGGTCAGTGTCCACCGAACGGTAGTGCACACAATAGCATTGAATAGCGGAAAGTGGCAGAACCGTGTTTGTGTAGCGGGGCAATGGAAACATAATGGTAGTGGACGCATGGACAGTCGGGAAATTCAGTGGATCACACACGCAGCTATGTAGGATGCATATCGCTCACTCGCTCACTCTCTCTCTCTCTCTCTCTCTCTCTCTCTCTCTCTCTCTCTCTCTCTCTCTCTCTCTTTCTCTCCTCTCTCTCTTTGTGTGCATGGTTTCATCGACAGAGCCTGCTGAGGAGATCGGATCACTGAGAGACTCCGTCGTTGAACCATCCACAGGGATAATGGGCTGGGTCTGTAAGGACCATATAATAGGAAGTTGCATACTATGGAGTAAGCAGGGTCTGCTGTGAAGGTGATTTGCAAACAACGGAGTCACTTGGGGCTGGTTTGTATGTGTATTCAGGAAGAAGCAACAGCAACAACAGGTCAACTCTTGTGATAGTGGTTGTGCAACTAGTCGTCGGGGAACGCCTCGAGGAACTTCGGCGATATGCCCGGACAAATCTCCGGCTCACTGCGTACCATCAACTCTCTGGTACATCGTGTACTATATCTTTCGAACCCCTTTCGCGCCGTTACATCCCTGGCAATCAGTGCCGAGTTCGTTCCTGCCTATCTATTGCTTGGCTTTTCGATTTGTCCGTCCGTCTCTTACTCTCCCTCTGTCTCCCTCTGTCTCCCCCCTTCTCGCTCGTACTTTCTCTTCCCTTCTTCATTTTGCAGAGTGAGGTCGCAAACGGACGTCGACTGATCGAACTCTCGTTCAGGACCCGTTCCCATACGACCCTCGGCACAAGCCCTCTTCATCCCCGTCGATAATTGGTCATAATGGAGGTAATTCGCGGAAAATCGATTACAGGAAATGGCCAAGGACCGTGGGTTCGTGCTTCTTCTCTACTCGCTGGTTTTCACATCGTTGTGATCGTAACGATGAATACGACAATGTCGTGAACGTTCCCACAATCGTTTCACATTCATCGACGTTCTATCAAACACACATACACGCGCACGCACACACACACACATTCGAATATATATATATATATATATATATATATATATATATATATATATATATATATATATATATATATATATATTCGTCAAAAATATATCTTTGATGTCATCCCATTGGTTGATTTTCCTTAAATCAATTTCATTTCATTTACAGACAGACTTCCTTTTCCAACAGCTTAAAGCTAAGCATTATATTTTGAATCTATGGGAAAATTGCGATCTCAAAAGCTTTCGGTATGGCGATCTCGATTTAATCCTGCATAGAAGTTTAGACTCCGTGTTATTATGGGCCTATTGACTAATAATAAAAATATTAACGGAATGTTGATGCCAATCTTACGATGTGTCCGCGTGGAGTGGTTCTCTACACAAAGATAATTCATGCTCAAAAGGTTTATGGCAAAGTGATGGATTAGACAGGGCATCTATTTTGCTCTTTCGGTCTCCTCTCTGATCATCGCCCACGATTTTCCATCATCGTGGGAAGTCAACTAGAAGGAGCGACCGGTTGATAAAGGGATTGTGGAAAGAAAAACTGTCCGGGATCTGAAAGACGAGAGTTAAAATAGAATTGAATTGAAGAGGAAAACGTCGGAACAGAACGGGGAAAAAATTGGGGAGGCGGCAATTTTGCATGTTGCGGAGGCAACGGGCTTTGGCAAATCCATTATAGAAATACTGGCTACCACAGCACGATTTTTACCTCATTGTTCTCCGAGCCTTCTCTTTGCGTATAGCTTTGTGCCTATATCATATTTCGTCTATATTCTTTCATTCTTCATTGTCTGACAAGAGAGTCCGTATTTTGTCCACATACTTGATGTCTTCAGCGAAACCCAATTACCAATAAACTAGTTATCTGGAGCTATTCCAATCGACGAGTTGAATTGACATTTATTCCATCGGCCGTTTTTATCATCTGCAGTTTTTCAGACAATCCACATTTGTCAGCCAAGTCATAGATTACCTCATATGTCAAGAAAATAAAAGAGGAAAAATAATAGAGAACAAAATCAAATATTCACAATTTGCGTACCTGCTGCAAGCTTTTTATGGTTTATTCGAGATATCATTTTCCATTGAAAAAAATAGTGCTTTTCAAGAGAGACAGCTGATAAAAAAAATATAATGGTTCAATTTTCGCCTATATAAATAATTAGAACATGTTTTGGACAGCGTACAGCGGGTTGAGGACATGGAGGTGTCTGTGTGCGGAAACCGAAACGCGTTAATTGGTCGTCGTTAGCCCTCGGGAATGTTCGAGTCGGTTGTGTGCGATAACTACAGCCGGCAGAAAATGGCAAATATAGACATCATAGGGAAAATCGAGTATACGAGAGAACGCGTATATGAAAAAAATCTGAAAAACGTAGAAAATAATAATCACGGAGAAACAATGAACGATAAACACGAATACCCGTATTCCTCGCATGACCACGATGGAAAACCAGCCTGGTTCTATATAATTGTATCTCCAGGGGGTGCTATACGAATGGAGAGGATGGAGGTAAAAAATTAGGTGCGTTTCACGGTTACGCCCGCAGCCTCAATGCTCGCAACGATGCTTCGATAGCCCGTTCACGAGTGATATAGTGCAATGAAACGGTTATAAACGAATGAAAGAGGCCGGGATGGGGAACGTATGCGGTTTCGATATTAATTAAACGCGAATAATGAGTTATTTTCTGTATACACTCGCGTGCGCGGGCTCGCCCGTCCCGAGAACAAACGCCTGACTAGCAGTCCTGCCTGTTTCTCCAATTCGTTTAACAATGCTCTTTGCGCATACATGTTACCGTTCAAATTTCACGCTATTTTTATTCGTGCAATGCAAGACGCTCCGAAATTGATATTTTTCAAACAACGATGCGTGTGCAAACAGTTACTAAGTACCAGAAATCGTATATTACGTAACAGATATTTCGACGTCTGTTCGTTGCGCGGTAATTTTCAATTCCTGTGGGTATATGTATAAACCTATGTATACGCGCGCACGTACATACGCGCATCCTTCAATTCATTTGTCTATCGATGACAATTATGCGCTTGAAATATTGCGGCGAACGTATAAAGAATAAAAAAACCATTGACGCCAAACAACCAAAAATGACAAATAAAACGAACGAAACGAGAACAGAAAGAAGAGTTGGAGTGAAAAAAATCCTCGGAATATACATATCTGTATATATATATACATATATATATATATCGAACCATCAGGCCGTCGGTGCACCAGTGCAATCAATTATATTCCCTGGCGGGCATTTCGTTAATTAATTCAGTCGTCCGTGCTTGGCTCGCCGGTAGTCGACGATCAATCGCTCTGCTCCTCCTCGTCCTTCTGTATCTCGTCATGGTAAACCTCTGCGGTTATCGTTTATAGGCCCGCGAAATGCACACCAACGCGTACGCTCTACCGTGCATAAATGTAGGTCAGTGAAAACGGAGGTATATAAATTTGTAGATTCTTCCTTCTCTCTTCCTCCTTCTTTATCTGTCTCTTTCCCTTTTTATTTAAGTACCTATGAATACGCAGTTGAATCGAAGACCCAATTGTCACTAAAATACATCGCCTTCATACAACCGAGATAATAGTCTATGCTTTATTCGTAAAATAATTGAGGCCCAACGACTTTATTCGAACAAATGGGTGCGCATTTAGGGCGTGAAGCTCGGCACAGGATCACATCAAACATATATATTCAGATGTATATACCATACATTAGCAATTTACGATTGATTCAAGTGCAGAATTATAATTACAAGTAGGTACGAGCACAAACTGAAACCCCGCCCGTACTGAGTAGCCAAGGTAAGCAGGGGGATAATACGAGTCTGACACGAAGGTCTAAAGTCCTTACTTAAATCTGCTATCCCGTGCCTACCAGTCATGGTTGAGAACCCGACAGAAGGTGGAAGAGGGGAGGTATATAATGGCGTTGTCACGGCACGGAGACAAGTAGAAATTCGCGATTTTTCACGCAGCGTGCAAGTTATCTCACGATCAAATTGCCTAACTCCCTGATACCTCTATAAACCTTGATTGCAGCAGTAGTAACCTCTGGCATTGTGTCTTAGGGCAATGATATGCATTCTGTGTCGAACACAGTTGCCACCTAAAAATGGACTGACCGATGTTCAATTGAAACGGTTATTAGAAACAACGCGGATTCTCAACTATCCATAGTCATTCGTGAAGATCGTATCATCGATGAAGAGAATTTCACTCTTTTTGAGGTACAGATCGTTTATGTACTTGCTTTCTGCGACCAATCGATTAGCAGCAACTTAATTGGCGTAACTTCTACATTGCAGCTTCCAATATGTTGATAGTGTTTGCAGCGTAGGGAGGCAACGGAAATTCTTTTAAAAAGTTTAATCTATTTCTATCAAACAAAATCTTTTTTTCATGGTCAACTAGGGCTAATGCCACCTGAGGATCAAAAGTACTATTCTTCTTGCTCGACGACTGGACACCGACCAATAGACGTTCAATCTCCTTAGGAAAATCTCTCGTCGGCCAGCTCTCACACGATTTGGACGACGAGATTTTCCTGAAAACGATTGAATGTCTATAGGATAATATTTGACTTTGATAGTGCTTGTAGGGATCAAAGCTCTGCAGATCTATACAACTTTTACGTCGTCAATGTGCTTACTGGTTCCATATTACTATTTCGTCAAGGTCTCCACGTTCCGGTTTTGAATGGCAGGTTCCTTTGGTCGGTGGAACCAATTCCTTTTTCTTAAAAATAGGATATATATATATATATATATGAACATGTGTATGTATATAAGAGTACATACCCCTGCCTTTCACCGCGGGAATTATCGGCAAAACGTCGATATGCATTACGTAGCTCGTCTCTCCGTTGCGTCTACTATAAACCGTATCTCACAACACCTTTACTAGACGCTACGGTTTCCTGTGCCGCTTTCCTCATCGTATCACCCCTGCGAATCTCTCTTTATGGTTCCCCAGCACGTTATATATACACACGCGTCTATCTGAACGTGAACGCGTATAAACACGTATATATCCTCTTGCACTTGTACTGAGAATGCAGATTGCATCGGTACACGGACACTCGTCAACGCAATTCTCTGTTCTGTTCCGGGCGAGTACGGTACTGTTTATTTTTTGACTATAGTCACACGTAAGCGTACGTATAGTTTTGCTTTCGAACTGGAATTCTTTTTCCTATCGATTTTTGTCAAAAAGTATGGCAGCAAATGCTGTAAACGCGGTAGACTGTCTGAGTTGATACAATTTTGCCTTGACGTCGTCAAGACCATTGTAGCTTACCACGCGATCGATAAACCAAGAGGCGCTGTTTACCACGTTGAAAAAAATCTATAAAAAATAAGGGAGTGAAAACAAGAACGGAAGAGGGGCACACACGCTAAGTTAACAACCCGTAAACTGGCCGCGTCGAGCTTTTGCGTGTTCCGTGACGCGAAACCAAGTTCTGCCTTGCCAAGGATGCTCTTCATGACTTGCAGCAAACAGATTCTTTCATATTTTCTTTTTTTGCTTTTCTGTTTTCACTTTGCGCGCATCATGTCCCACCTTCACGCGTTCTTAAAGCTTGTTGTGAGAAAAATACTAGAGAAGCGAAGACATCTGCGGCTTCGAAGTTTCTTTTCTTTGCCGTAACGTCGCGACGATAATTTATTCTTCTGGCTAGATACGGGACGCAGATGAACATTGCATTCCGGTTCGCGGATGCTACCGACTTCAAAATGAATAATAAAAAATTGAAGAGCTATGTGACCTTCAGGAAACGACGATAAAAAATGTCGGAACGATACCAACGCGACGGAGAAGTCGTGGCCAATAAATTGCTATGAGAAAGAAATCGAAGGTGTGGCGGAAAAGGAAAAAAGTTTATCTTCCTGCAAGGATACACGTCTTTCGGTGTGTGTTTCCCGGAAATTGGTATACCTCAAGGACGTCCAATTGATTCGCCGTTGCGCGAGGACACACAGGATAACGCAAAGAGACAAAAGGGCCTTGTCGATTTCTAGTTGCAGACCAATCCCTCAATGTCCACGACGAAATAGAGTGACGGCGCAAAGATGATATCACCATTTTCAAATGTCGCAATTGTTTCACTTTTGTCTATTCCTTGAATTTTTCAAGTGTTTGAATATTGAGCCCAGCCCGATTAAAAGCAGTGTGCATTGATTGCGGACGATATTTTACGATATGCGGATATGGTATAAAGGGGTGATGATAGTTAGATCGTGGATGAAGAGCGTACAAATGTTACTGCAGAAATAACCAGGGCGCTATTATCTCAGAATAGAGATAAGAGACGGACTAGGAAATTAATCAAGTGGCACGCACATTTCCCGACGTGGACTAGAGATCAATGGCTGGTAGGTAAGATATGCATGATTCTACATACACATCGGTATGTATATCCTTATGCACGCTTGTATTCGAACTATGGTAATAGGAGCATCGCGATGAATTTGGCCAGGTGGTCTTCTACTGCACTAGCATAAATAAGGTTACCTTTTCACGTTGCTGTTGACATATACATTTATATATACCGGATGCTAACAAAGAACGAGCACTCACAACACATATGTTGAAGTTTGCGATATTGGAAAGCAATGAAGACGATTATATTTTGAAGTGACGATTTTTTTTCAGCCAATTTAAGTTATGAATATTCCACAAACTTGTTTATTGAAATTCCAATAAGAAATTTATAGCATAAACGTGCAAAAAAGATATCGCGTGGTAAAAATAAAAGCGCAAATAAATGTTTAGTATTTTTGTTGCAATACAACGAGGTAAATTCGAACAATACCAGCATGCATACATAATTGTATACGCGGAATAACTGAAAGAGCAATTGTTCCGTTTAGATTCTTTGTCTGCGTATCGTTGCAGTCGTCTATCCCTCATATAGAACATGCCTCGTCCTGGTGGCGCACTGATGAACAAAGTCGTCCTGACAGCCCATGGATGGACAAACGGCCACGATGCGCATGAAATGGCCAAACGAGAGAACGCTAGGAAATGGTAGCATGCATGCGCGAGGATGCTTTGCCCGTTATCACGGTCGAAAATGGGCAGGGGCGTACTAGTAGCATTCTCGTCGTTCACTAATAACCTTCTGTACCTATGTACTATACTATCGATATACGGGTAGATCTCTGCGCAAGTGCATATTTGTGTACACACGTAGGTCGACATGCTTTGGAACAATATTGTATGTTTTACCTCTATTGACAACGAAAATGCTTTTCTGACGTTCTTGAAATGTCATTAGCCGGAGCATCGTTTTTTTGTGTGGGAATATAGCTTTTACTCTTTTATTGTTGCACTGCTACCAATTTTTTTTTCGTTAAAGTAAAACACGGTTTTTCAATCATACCGTCAAATGATGCCGCAATATTTCCCACTCACATTTAGCACACGCGCGATGGTAATAAGGATTCGAACGGTTGACAGAGCAGGTTGCGAGTGCTTCATGAATAACTTTATATATATATATATATATATATATATATATATATATATATATATATGCACGTGTGTGGGTATGTGTTTTTATATATATTCATGGAAGTACCATCGACAAAAAACGGAACAGAAGGTGGGTCGTGAAAAGCGTAAAACAAAAATCGCGTGACACTCGCGGTCCGATATTTCGTGACATGAATTTTTTACGGTTTTTGTAACAGTGTATAGGTTTTTTTGCATTCTACGTTCGCTATTCGCGTTACACGATTTCTAAGGCCACGCACTTGGAGTAGCTGTCGTAGTTACTTATCACCTTTCTTATCAAAAATATGTTGGGAAATATTACTTTAGTTTTGATGTTTTGTCCTTCCAACTCCTCGATCAAGTGCTGATGCCGTACACGCTTACGAAATTCAAAACACGTACAAAAAAAGACTAATCTATCCATATTATACGGAATGCCAGAACGTAGGTCAAGAAATTTGGTTTCATAAGATTTATACCTAGTCAATCTTCGAGCAGCGATTAGAGGATATAATTCTAAACCAATATGAAGAAAAGGCGCGGGTTACGTTCAAGGTGGTAACGCCGACAGAGTCACCTGAATCCGAGTAAAAGCCGAGGCGATGTAAAAGAAGCAAAGAGCAAACCCTCAGCCACCTCACCGAATTCGTTGCTCAGTCATTGCTCCGCTAATTGGCTGACTGGAAGAAAGAAATTAAAACTATCATAAAAACGGAGTTCATTTTCCAGAACCTCCAGGGGACTGTAAGGAAGAACGTGAACTCGTTGCAACGAAAATTGTTCAGATGCAACGGAAAGTTCATTTGATCGCGGCGTCTCAAAAAAAACCTAGGGATCCTTGTCGCTCGAGACCATATTTATATTTGACCCTTGGTGCTTAGATATTTTTTACTAATAGCGATGTTTCGAGCATTGGAGTGTTTCGTAAAAATTGCGTGTACGCGCATACTCCACGTGAACTCGCTTCGGGTCCTACAGCGTATAAGCGAGGTCAACTCAACGCTTTTTACAAGTCAGAAAAAAAAACCTGAGAAAAGTCAATAATGGCGAAAAAAGAGGTGAACGTGTACGTATATATCTATGCATAAATGTATGGGGCAGTTCATGTCGACTTGATCTACGATTAAACCTGACGATCACTCACATTTTCATCCTTTATTCTTATTCTTGCATCCTTGGAATACAACGAAAAGTCTGTTTATTTTTGTGTTTCTCAATTTTTATTACTACCCTAACATTTTTTCGACCGATTCAAGTTGCAGATCATTAATGAAGATCGCAAAAGAAGTTTGCATGATTTGCGAAACCCCATAACGAAAACAAATTTAGCAATCGAAACATTATCATTTTTATTGCATCCTAACCATTGAGGCCTCGCCACCATGAATTGCCAAAATAAAGCGAAGATAAGACAAAAACAGAAAGTACATGAAGAATGAAAAGAAGGGAAAAACCCCCATTACGTTGAGTTGTAACATTACATGAAAAGACGAAGTTGTAGTAGAGTTTGGGGTGGCATCCAAACTAAACGATAATGCGGCAGGTTTCCGATAAATTGAGTTGGCTCTTGGTTGACTTGATATAGAATATCCCATGTATTGAGTAGAGCTTTTTCATTTCATAGAGTCGAGTGCACACGAGTAAAATGTTTTTATCGACGGAGAAACCTGATCAACGAGTTCTTGCCACCGTTTGAATCTCAAAAGTAGGATCTCATTATTGTAGCGAAAGTCAAATTAATTTCGCCTATCTGGCTCACCCCTGCTGCATTCGACCTCTTTTTTCATACTGTCGCGTCGTTAGACTAGTTCTATGCTCATATTCATCGTGCAAACTGAACCATCAACCATGAAAAAGTGGAAGTCACGGAGCACCGTGATAAAAGGGAATAGTCCGAAGTGGTACAAGCCAATGTGTCGACAGACGAAGGAAAATTTTAATCCGACTTCGGGCAGCGAGAAATTTTACTCTTCGCGCCCTCGCCAAGTAATCTCGTAAAACATTTATTCGTATGTTGACGTAACTAAGACGGAAGACTTGTAGAAATCGCAAAAATTCGAACTAGACATTTTCTCGTCACCTGAGTTTCCGAAAATATAGATTTTCTGATCAATCAGAAATAAAATTCCCCTAAATAAACACTCGTAATACAATCAACTTTTAATCTCCGCCCATACATTTGAATGATAGTGAGGCTTTTGCGGATGCTATGAAAATGGCTTTACATGGTCCGATTCTTTAGTGCACTTATTAGAGATCTACAATCTGAATCTGCCAAACGGTTTTAAATAATAAAAATAAATAAATTTAAAAAAGGAGTTTTCGCATTCGCAGAGTAACAACTAAAATTCTGGTCTATTGGTAGTCTCTCGATTTTTTTCACTCGTTTAAATTACATTTGATTGAAACATTATTCAAATGATCAATCACATCGTTTTTATCATCACTTCAAGCAGGGTTGATTTTAAAATCCTTATAGTGAGAAATGTGTCAGGTCAATAATAAGACTGAGGAAGAAGTCCAACAGAGTAATAAATTCTTATGCTTCAAACCCTTTTGGAATGATCAGTGAAGGATCGGGAGTCGCTGATAAAGATGGCGTGCTGTAATAAAATAAACCGAGATGTTTTCCGCTAATTGAACTTGAAGTGGAGTTGTTTTTTAAGTATCTGGTTTAAAATCAATTTTTTTGAATAGTTCGCAATGGTACAGATAACTTGAGTGTGGATTTCAAGTGATTGGGCTGCGGCACAGGTGGGGATTTTCTGCAAATCGGAAAGGCTTTTTCCATTGTATATACAGGGTGTCTGAAAATGACCTAACATTTTAATTATTAATGAAACGTATTATTTATTTGAAAAGAACGAATATTTTTATTTTAATATAAGGTACAAACATGGAGGTTATGTGTGGAACCCAAGATACGATAAATGGCCGCCTCGTCCCCGTTTGCAAACGTTCACTCTTTCGATGAAATTTTCAGTAACATTTTGGCATAATTGCGGACTAATTTTATTAATGGTGTGTCGAATTGCTTTCCTGAGGTTCAGAATGGTCTGTGGACCATTGGCATCTACTCTTCCTTTCAGAAAACCGCAAAGAAAGAAGTCCAATGACGTTAAATCGCAAGATCTTGGTTGCCAATGGACATCGCCGTGGCGCGAGATAACACGACCATGAAACTGCACCTGCAATAACTGCATTGTTTCGTCCGTAGTATGGCAGGTCGCGCCATCTTGAAAGAATATGTGTTCCAGTTTCCAAGTCCATGTCGTTTATGCCATTTATCGGATATTGGGTTCCACACATAACCTCCATGTTTGGAGGAATATAAAAATATTCGTACTTTTTGAATAAATAATACGTTTTATCAATGAATTTAAATGTCAGGTCATTTTCAGACATCCTTCATGTGAGAAAACATTTCCGAAAATGAGAAATCGCACGTGTCTCGACTTGCCCGTAGTAACTGCAAAAATCGGCCACGCACGGATCCAACTTATTTACTGCACCTCTTCATGAGCTGAAATATATGCAGCTTAGGTACAAAAATGCTATCAACCACGTTGAGCGAAAGACAGCCCACGGCCCCGCGAAATCCACGTGTTATCCGATTTTTCGAAGTAGAATGTGAGGATTAAGGGAAAATTGTAACTGCTGGAAACTCTTTGTGTCGGAATAACTTGATACGTTTTATTTATAGAACAGAACCACTCCTACAGAGGGTCCTGAAATGGCTGTTGGATACGTGTGCGTGAAAATCGCAAGTTCTTTTTCATATCTCGACACGCAACAAATAAAACATCAATAACTGCAAAATCTTATTCATTTTTTCTACGTGAAAACGTTTTCGTATACGAAAAAGCGTCTGTGTGCGAAATTAGTGTTCTCAGTTTTCGATTTCAAGGGGAATTAGTCAGAGCAAAGCATGTGGTTGGCAACGAGCCCGCGAATCGAGTAAATAAGCCGCGTCCCAGCGTGATTATCCTGCCTAGCTTCTCTTTCTCGGATCGTGCAAGCTCGAGTGCCCCCCCCCCCTCGCGCCCTTCTCCCGCCGTGGAAGACGGCGGTAGTTTGTCGTCGACGGATTTATCGTTATGACTTTTCGACAAATATACGCTTGCCTCTAAATTATCCAAATCTCGCCTAGTCTCCTCATCGACAACTATTAAAAGATGGAACCTTTCCCAGTCCCTTTGAGCGAGAAAACTCGATTACCCCTGTAGATTTCCTTAACAACAGTTCCAAATACTTTCTTTTCAGACATCGAATGATTCATGTTTTTTTTTGCTATTTGCTCGTTCACCTGCCAGATCAAATATTTCTCGTTTATTATCTTCGGATCCAATTGATATAAATTTGTAGCCTATGGTATGTTCCATTTGTTTACCAACACGTTGAATGTTTACATTTGAAATGTAAAATAAACACTAATGATAAGAAAATTTCCATTCCGTCGTACGCTACCCATCGACATGAAAAATGACGCTTAAACTGACAGAAAGATCTAGCAGACGTGGCTTATCCGAGCCCAGTAGATGTTGAGTGTGACTGTACGCGCATAGCATAGTACTGTACTACCATAGCAAACGACAGCAGTCTGGGGCCTACCCACATGAACCGGATCTGCCCGACTAGCGGAAATAAGTTTTTTTTTGTTACTTAACAAAAACCGCCACCGGGATACATCATGAGTCGATCGATTTAATTATTTATATTGAATAAGCATGTAAATCGGAAATTCGCTATTGTCATGCACGTTGACAGCAGAGGACCTTAAGTGATAATTCTACTGTGATTGCTGAAAAATAAGGTTTTATTAATTGAATTTAAAAAAATGGAAACTGTTGGATCTACCTGTACAAACTTTTTTTGTTGCTTAAACGTACACTCTTAGAAAATGGAAAACAATTTTTCTTTCTTCCATACAAACGTATATTTATTTAACAAATTATAATCGTGTAAAGGCATGAAAAAAGTATGTTGCTGACTTTGATGATTTGCGCTCGCCAGTTAATCGGAAACGAAAAACTCAAAAAGATTCTTAATACTTCTGTATGTGTGTCGCTATCGCTCAAACTAGAATTGTTTTATTTCGAAAAATAAGAAAATGCCGTCCTTTTCCCAAGTGTCCGGAAAACACATTTTTTTCGTCATAGTTTAAGCGAAAGTATAAGTTAAAATTAATATTTTTTAATCATTCTTGTTCGGGCGATAGCCATACATATGCTGAATACCTATGAAGCCTGAATACCTATGCTCCCCTTTCGACCTACTGTACACTACCAATATAAATCTTTATTTTTGCTTACAATGTACACTGTACGTCTACGTGTACTATATGCATAAAATATTTGATAAATCCAAAATAAAATGAATCTCTCAATTCAGAGTTTTACCACAACGATTTTTCATCGTAATTCGTCATCCCCTAGCCTATTGATATGATTTTTTTCGAAGAAACTATTTTACCTACCTATATGAGATTCGAACCGCACGTTGCCCCTATGCTACCGAGTGCTTATAACATTTCAGTCGCAGATATGGCATACGAGACCAAATAAATACCTATAATTGTTTGTTGTATCACATGAACTATATCAATTAGTTAATATCATTGTGATAAAGAGTTTTATCGGATAACATCCTATAAATTTTTCAAACATAACCTTTATATATGTATATAATTTCTCTCTCTCCACCCGCTCTACCCCCATGCTCTTTTGACATGTGCTTCAACAAAGACAGACCATTAGTTCAATCAAATTAAAAAAATGGTTTGCTCTACGAAAGTTGTATTTGATTTATATTTTAAAAAATTACTAGATCCATTTAGTGAATTCAACTAAATTGTTTTTTGAACAGATCTAACAAAATCGCAAATGGATGGAAATCAAATGAAATATTCAATTATTAGACATTATTAAATTTTGATTTGAATGAATCAATCATTTGAATATATTGAAATAAATAATTATAATAATGGCATGCAATAGGAAAAATTTAGTTCTACGAAGAATCTAGTTAAATAAAAGGAAATCAAATAGACGCGGTTAGTTAAAATAAATAGAGTTTTTCTGTCAGTGTAGGCGCACTGTAAACGCTGTGGACCCTCCATCTATAGATAGAGGCTCCAGGGGTTTATGTATATCGTCCATAAACGGTAGGGTATTATTATTAATACCCTAACGTTTTATATAGATATCAACATTATATGTTATTTAGATATACACTGCCAGCGAAAAGTTTTCGGACACTTCACATAATTGCAAAACTAGTGAGCACTGGATAATTGCCAATAGAGTAATATACAATCAAGTATGAAATAAATAATTTAGTATCTTACGAAGATACTATAGAGCTCTATGTAATTAATTATTCTAACATAATTTTGCAATTATCCAAAGTGATTGAAAGTTTTGCAATCATTTGAAGTGTCCGAAATTTTTTACCAGTAATGTATATTCGAATATATTAATGCAAACACATATTTTAAGTATAATATATGTATATATAGTATTATATAATATAAACTGCCGCTCAGAAGTCTGGATACACCAGTCGATATTTCTTGCCGCACTAAAAGTTACATAGCTACGTAAAAAAAAAAAAACCAAATTTACCGAACGGCGCTTTTGAGGGAACAAATCCAGCTTTATTTTGCTTTTTTTAAATATTTTTTTAATGCATTTTTTTCGACCCAGTACGCATTTTTGTACGCGACTGTTTTTCGGCTTTTTTTTCGACTATCGAAAATTGAGAATCTTGGGTAATTTTTTTGTCATGTATATCCATGGTAAACTTGAACGGGGTAGCAGGAGCTCCATTTTCATTTTTTGAAAAGTTTCGTACAATTCTTTTTCGCAAAGTTATTTCACTTTTGGATATAAAAGACATTCTGGCAAATTCAAAGTAACTCAAGAACTATAGGGTTTAAGAGGAAATATCAAAGATGTAAAAAAGCAGCGCTAGTTTATACTGGATAGCCTGGAATTTTTGAAGAATTTTCCTGTGAGATTTTTTTCTCACCGGAAAACTTGTGACGTTCATAAATTCGATGGAACTGAAGTAAGACTGCATATGCGAGCATTCTTTTATGAATCACCTATAAAATGATAATAAACCGATATTGAGAAAACTAGATTGTTTTCGCATATTAATATTGCACTAATAATTTGATAAGGTGACGATGTTTTTTTTAATTAATTGTGTAGTATTTATTCATCATCTGATAACGCATATTTACCTGTGCCATTCTTCGGGGAATCAGGGAAAACGTATCTTTTTCGTCATCGAACGGGTTACCGAACAGGCCACAATAGAGTGATGATGGAGGAGATATCGAATTTGGGCCAAAAGTAGGTTAGGTGGGATCGAGGCAACGAATTTGAGATCAAAAGCAGGTTGAGGAGACCTGTGTTCTGCACGGGTCACTGGAACTGGGGGTCGGAAGAAGGTTTGGGAGGTCTAACAGAGGCTACACTGGACCGAGAGGAGGTTTCTTTATGGCACTGAATTCAACGAATAGGGTTTGGTAGGTCCAATGGAGGCTGGCGACTTGTGCATTACAAAAGAAATGGGTTCTGCAAGGGTTCAAAGGAGGCTTAAAATTTTGACTCGAGTATAGTTGAACGATGCAAAAAAAAAAACGATTTTTTCGTCCCGTCACGGTAGAATAGTCCCTTAAATGAATTTAATCGTGCGGGTAGCGACATCCGATTTGCGGATACCATTTTAAAAATAATTACCCGACCCCGTCGCCGGGATGAATCATGAGTCATTAATTTCGTCGAGCCGTATAGAATAAGCATGTATCGAAAACTCGCTATTATCATGTCCGATGACGGCTTTTGTTAATCAACAACGAACTGTTATCTACCAATCCGGCTGCGTTTTCCGAAAGATAAAATTAATTCAAGATCATTGGCTGTCAATACGCATGAAAACAGTGATTTCTCTATTTTTATGCTTACCCTGTTATGCCGAAACGAATTGATCGACCTATGAGGCATCTCGGTGAGGGCTATTGTTAATTAACAGATAATGTTATTCGCGAATCGGATGTAGCTACCCGCATGATAAAAATCATTCAGGGTCGTCTGCTGCTGCCAACATACATGAAAATAGTAGCGACTTCTTGATTTACATGCTTACTCTATCTGATTTGATGAATCGATCGATGTAGATTTATCCCGATGACGACTTATGACAATTAACAAAAAAAAAATATTATCTGAAAATCGGATCTCGTTACCACGATAAAATTAATTCATGGTATTTTGCTGTCAACGTGCACGACAATAGCAACTTCTTGATTTTTATGCTTACCCTGTTATGCCGAAACGACTCGATCGACCTATTATTTATCCCGATGACGGCTTTTGTGAACTAATTAAAAAAATGATATCCCCGAATCAATTCGCACTGTCTCCAAGATGAACATTATTTAAGGTAATCTGCTGTCAACACGAATGACAAAAGCAACTTTTTGATTCACATTCTTACTCTATATGATTAGACGAATCGATCAACCTATCATTTATCCCGACGACGGCTTTTGTTCTCCAACAAACGAAAAACTTATTTCCCCTAGTCGGGTCGATTCGGTTCATTCACGCGCGAGTGGTTGATGGGGGTAAGCTCTAGACTGATGTACCGTTCTACGGAAGTGGAGTGCGTACAGTTGAACTTGAAATCGACTTGGTTCGGACGGACTGCGTTTGCTAGATCTGTCTGCCAGTATCAGCATCACTGTACAAAAAAAAACAAAGTGTCTAGGCCCTAGTACTGTATAATACTATTGGCTATATTTCACCACCGGCTCCACCCATTCATTATACCTCATAAAATGGTAGTGGAAACGATGAAAATTTTATAGGACCATTTTTTTCTTCTGGGGGGATGGCAATCCATTGACACTCTCAAATTAGCGAATTTATAGTTTAACATTTAGGACTTCCGCTTCCAACGGTCGTTTATTTCTTCAAGATTCCAATTCACTAGCAGTACAAGAAAATTTCTCTTGGTGTGTACATATCGTTTACCGCAGCGAATCCAAATGAAGTCACGGTTCAGCGATTTGTGTGCAGCGAATTCTATCAGGATTCATTCTCTATACACACGAATAGACGTGCACGTGTATAGGTGCAAATTTGAGCGGAAGTGCTCGTGCCTAATGTATATGTATGTTCGCGCGAGTGTACATATACAGATATAACATTGAAGTACATACAGTTATACAATGAGTAGAGCGCGGAAAAAACCATGAAAGGCCAAAATCCAGCCGAGAGCAATTTAATTAAGCGATAGTTTCGTAACTTCTGTTCCTGTATACCAAAATCCAATAAATATAAAAATTGGAATAACGTGGAATATCGCCCTATATTCGTAGTAAGCCATTAGCTTTAATGGCCTTTTACTCCTTTGTGGAGTGACATGACATCCCCTGGAAGCCCTTCATCCTACATTCTCAGATAGAATACTGGTTCATGGACGTACTACCAGGCAGCCTGAGATATGAGCTCAAGATCATCCTCGCGCTTCGTGATTCGATTGGAGCGAATTGCATGCGCGCTCAAGGATAGTCAACCAGTGATGCGGCGGAAAGGAAGCGCGGAAAATGTCATTCGATGCGAAGAACTCGGCACGATATACGTATAAAATGTACAATACCTAGACGGACATATAAGCCGTAAGGAGAAGACGCGTGGAGCATGAAGAAAGAGAGTACACCAGGTTCGTTGCAAATATGTATAGGGAAGCGTATCGGGGGAAGACACGCGCACCTATGCGTGGATAAGTAGGCAACGTCGGACATTTACCGATATCATTCCTTGAAGACCCTCGAGCTTTCAACGGATTGTATATGCCGGCTGGACGACGACCATCATGGATCCTCTTGAACGAAAATAAGGAGGGAAAAATGTCAAGGAAATTCCTCTCCGCGTAGTTCAGCTTAGACGACCGCATCTTAGGCGCAGAGGAAATGAATGCGGCCCCGGGACACATACACATGAGGGTACTCACGCACACACACGCAAACCCCAAAATGCACACACATCTCTTATCTACAAAGCCCGCGTTTGGTTGTCTAAAGGTAGCCTGGGGTTTTTTTGTGGAATCCTAATTAAAAGTATACCTACGAAGATATCGGCGAATTAAACCAGGATATAGAGTATTAAACCGCTCTAGAATAAGCTTTTGACTTATTGACGAGTCAGCGTTTGATTTGCGTCTTATGACCATTCGCAGTTAACTTCGTCTCATGATAAAAACAGTGATTCAAACTTCCTGAAACCCCCCGGAATGATGCCCGGATAAAGGTCTTGTGCTTTTCGTATTTTCGCCAAATTGCCACGTCATACGGAGATAATACAAGCAGAAGAATTAAGAATTGTGGTTAAGGAGGTACGATCACTTCCACGGGGTCAATGAAGAGTCTACATTTATTTTACCCACAGCTGCTCTGATTGATGTTTACTTATATTGATTGTCCGTATTATCGATTATAGTGTGCCAAATGTTGTGGTAAATGATGGATTTGTTGCACGTGAACGAAGAAAAACTGAAAAATTCGATTGTCAACGACTCGGTAGTAATCTTCGTAATAATATTAACGTAATAAAATTCAAACCTATTAAAATAGGCTTGAATTACCTCAGCGGAATTAACACGATAGGCAGAATATAATTATACATATTATTGATACGTGATAAATGATAACTCCATAAATTGTTGTTTGCATATTTCGTGGCGGCTTCTATTCAAATTAATTCCAAACGAAAGCTGGTTATGTTCGCCAAAGGCATCAGCTGTCACTCGCGCCGTTGCTAAGTCTGTGGGTGCTATTTCGTCGTTCTGACCATTTTCAATAGGAAATTGAAACTTGTAATGTAGAGCTTTGACTACACGGTGAAGATTGATTTTCTTATTTTTTACAATATCTATTATATCTAATCTATCGAATTTCAGTTTTCCAACGGATTTAGTTGGATACGTGAGCAAAAAAACCACGATCACTGCACTTCCGGTTGGCCGTCTCCATAAGACGACTTCGATAACTCAAAGTGCTCGACTTTCCAGTTTTATTGCGAAAAAACTAAACGGTCAAAATAGCTCAAATTTTGGAAATAGGCGCAAAAAGTATTCATCAAAATCATATAAAAATTTCAAATGCGAAAGTTGGATTCGTAGTAATGATCGTACCTCATTAACAAATGAGCAGCGGTGAATGCAGCTGCGAATTAGATTTTGGCCGAAATGGTTGGCTTAATAAATACTTGAGTTCCGTGTGATCCGGCGAAATTAGGATTGATACTCTTGAGTATTCCCTAGCACTCAATGATGAAACAGTTTTTTTTCATGAAAAATATGTGCCACTACGATTTTATCTAGTTTTTGGAGTTCCGCTCTTCTGCGTCCGTATGTTATACCCGCAAATTCGCTGCCCATGTTCATCCGAGAAATGAGGTTGATCGAATCATGCTTTTACTCAACTCGATCGAGAATCATCATAAGTATTTGTTTCCACAATAAAAAGAAATCATCCGCACAGCACATTGAAACTATAATCGACAAAAAACTCCTTTCAATTTTGAACGTGCAGGTCATTGCACATTTGATTAAATCTCGCATGAGTGGCCATCGCGATTGGCGTTGTCAACAACTATGCGACAATTTGACTACATTGATATAAGGGTGAACATTTTGTAGATGATTTATATATTTTTTCGTCCAGCTATAATTCATTTCGTAGGATACATACAATCAGAATGGAAATGAAAGTTAATCTATACCCTCATAGGAATGGCTGTATTGCAGGATGAAATGGGATACAATTGGACGAACTACCAATTTGTGCCAATTATGACGATACTACTTAGGGTAATCATTTAGCTCGGTACGAATACTCGAGAAAAGAATAGCTTTTGGGTAATTGGTATTAGTGATTTATACACATTTCTTCGATCAAACCACTAATTCAATATGATGCATGGTGTTGCGTATGTTCGTTTGTATCCAAGATTCATAGGAAAGTAAATAATGCAGAACAGCAAAAAATAAATATCAAAGAAGAACCAACAGAACCAGCGATTTTTATTGGCGTCCCTTATTCAGCTTTCTCCTTTTCCCCAAAAATAGAATGGCATATTTGGACGATCGTGCTCGAGCGAGCATATTTTCAGATTCGTTTGGATTTGTAAAGAAGAAGAATCGCCGAAAGGATGAAATATTACACAACGAGGGCGCTATAGAAAGAAAGAAAGGTACGTATAGGAAAGGGAAAGGGAGAGTGTGTGGCGGAAAGAGACGTTGGTAGACGTAGGTATACGCTGAAAGTCGAACAGGGGTGTTAGATTGCCAGAACCTGGGCATTCGAAAATCCATTGAGTTTTACTACTGCGCCGTGTAACCCAAAATTGTAAGGGGTAGTTTTACTATCGCATGCGACTCGTGTGCAGTCAACGGGAGACTGTATATATACGGTTAAAAATGTATAGCGCGCTATAGTCCAGAAAACTCGTCTACAGTCCGCGGTACTTTAGTTGTCAGAACAGTAATGCACAATCGGGTAGAAGGGTACCGGGAATGTAAATAGAAACGACACCGTGTGCGGTACAACTTTCAGGCGTATGTAGTGTCTTTATGATTTATTTACATTTTTTTTCGTAATAGAGCAATTACCGTACGAAAGACTAAAGGTACTTGACTCGAGGTACTCTTGACGCAGGGCCAATATGTCGGTTGTTTTGGCAGCGAAGGAATCGGGAAAAGTTCAAGCAGATGTTTACCAGGATCCCCGGAATATTTGAGAACTTCCAAATGACGTTCGGTTAAAAAGTTCTATATATTAGACGCTATTTCCACGAGGTAGACAATAAAGTGATAAACTATTAACTTTCGCGTAATATAAAGCTGCAGTCCCTGATATAACAATAAATCCCTAATTCGCGATTGGCAAAATAGAATTGAATATATAATACATGCAAAATATGTCCATTCTCCTATTGAAGAAAAGGTGGTCCGCGTCGCAAATGTTACAACAGAAAAAAAATTAAGTATATACGAGTATTTAGTATCTATGAAGCTATCGATTTCTTGCCGATCGTTCGATTGAATTGTTGCATAGAAATTCCACCCCGGGTGAAAACAAAATTGTGCATCGATCGGGGTTAAAAAAATGTGCTTTACAACTGTCCGCAAATACAAAGATTCTGCTAACATATGAAAGTGATTTGTCACGAGAGTGACAAATAAACGGGATATTATTTTTCATGCTTTGTTGATGCAGATTAGACTCATAGGTAATCGTTCAGATAGCTGGGTAATCGGAATTTCCTACTAGTGCTTTCGTCGGCCTGTTCCATAAAACCGTCAAACCTATCTTTTTGCCCTCTATTATACTTGTGACAACCCTACTTTCCAATCAAGCGATTTGCTCGCTCTCCCATTGCTTCCTTGATCTCTATGTGCCTTTTTTCTCGTTGTTCCTACTATTTCACTAGGCCTTGAGCGAGCACTCTTGGAACGACTTAATATCCGGACAAAGCCCCTACATTCCGGGCTTCAACTCTCCGGCCAAATCGATCGACTTCATCCTTCCGCGTCTCCATTCCAATCGCACTCTTCCGCCCTTTTTCTTCGTTTCACCCTTTTCCGTGTCTCGCGAATATCGTTTCGTACAGACGAGAAAAGCTGGTTTTACTTTCACAGTTACCCACTTCGAACCCTCTGTACACCGTTATTACGTTCGCTTTGGAAATTGCAAAAGTTGGGAAATCACCGCAGCTCTCTCTCTCTCTCTCTCTCTCTCTCTCTACCCCTCTCTCTCTCTCTCTCGGTAGTTTTATAAATAAAAGAGATGAACATCACAGGAACACAGTCTTATAGTTGATGTTACAGTTGTAGTAATCGCCATTGCCGAGGGATTACTGGCAGAACCAAACGGAAAACATTTTGTATATATACAAGAAATGGGGGGGATCGTGCCTTTAGAGAACTCACCTTTTTGGCGTCATTGTTGTTGTCTGCCGCGTGATGAGGTTGCGGACTCATGGATGCACCATTATTGACAGCACCAGATTGGGACAGAAGTTCGTCGCTTCCCCTCTGTAACATAAAAAAATAACGATTCGATTTTAGAGTTCATCCGAATGAGACACTCCAAAGGAACTTCGGACCCAACGTGCGCTTCATATTCACCAAAAGCGTCGTTGATGAATTAGCAAAACAAACAAGCTAAAAGAGCAGACTTCGCGCGACGAAAGTTTCATGACCAATTTTTGCGCAATACGATCTGCAGTAATTCTAACAAAAAAGGATGGTTCGCGGGAACATGAAATATCGAGAGTAACGCCGATGATCGAGTAAAGCGGAAACTTCATACAAGATAAAACAAACAAAAAAATTTAAGAGATAAACCGTGGTATCGACGTTTCGGTCCATCGCTCTGTGTAATCTGCATCAAAGTCTCGTACACATTAATTCTTCCGAATAGAGGTTCATCCGAGTGGCATTGCAGTAATAATGAGTAAATTCATAATCCAGTGCATCTGTATATCGCCCGAGCTACGTTATATATGGCATAATGTAATCGGGTTTATGTACATGAGCACGAAGCGCAGTCGGATGGAGGGCAAGCTTTTCTCGCTACTACATATACATATATATTTCATCGCGAGAATACGTCATAGCCCGAGCTTTCATCCTCTCCCGGCTATCCTTTAGGCGGCGCGTTAGAGCTCCGTGACTGGGCGCAGAGACGGAATTGCAGATCAAAGACCAAATAAAATCCGAAGTCCTCTCCCACCCGGAAACGTTATGACATAGTACCCGAGAATATAAGCAGCTACATGGGAAAAATATAGCGCGAAGGATATCGCAGGCGTTGAGGGAGACCGATGCGATGCGGTCGACAGAAAAAGAGACGAACGCAAGTAAAAAAGCTCCCAAGTTTCCAAGATATCGTGAGAATCCTGAGTTTTGCTTTAAAGGAAAAAGAAAGAGTAACGACAACGAAAATAAATTCAAAAGACCAAAACTAAAAAGTTTTCAAAGCAGGACGTAAGCGGAATAATCCTGGAAGCGCCGACGTGGGGGACTCGGGCTACCACGGGCGCTTGGCTAGAACGCAAGCGGTAGTTAACCGAATACAGCCCGCGTAGTTTCGAGCCAGTGACGACGGAGGTGGTGTGTGCGCGGCTCTGTAGCGGTTGCCCCCCTTCACGCTTGAGCTTCTCCGGTACGGGCTTTGATCGAGCTTCCCGTGCATTAAGAGCCGGGAGTGCATAAATCCGGCCGAGAGATAAAAAAGTTAAGACGTGGATTCACGGTAGGTATCAGGCGTATATATATGTAGTCAGCCTTCCCGTTCCTTTTTTCATGATTGTTGGGAAAGTAATCGCTGGATTGTTGTACGCGTGTCTCAATAAATGGCGTGTTTTTTACGGATTATATAGTTGACAGACTTTAGTAGGTTGGGGTTCAGAAAATGATAGGATCTTTCACCCCGTGAGAGATTGCACCGCCTTTGTCACGACGATATTTCAGAATAGAAGGATAAACGTCAAATGCGTAAGAGAAGTTGTGTTTTTTTTCTCTTTCGAAAGTCTGTACAGTCCGGAGGACACGCGTACACAAGAGCTGCGGGATTTCATACGATCTTTATCTTATTGCGATGAGAGCTTCGAAAAAGCAAGATTCGCACGTCGTTGTCTTTAAAACTCCTCTCAACGAGAAAACCACTTAGATACACGGTAACATACCGAAGAAATAACCTTTTTTTCACGCAGTTTCTTCCACGAAGTTTGCACCAACTCCCAACCCCTCAAAGATGGACCTGGAGATCATTCATCTTCGTATTCCCCTTCCACTCGGTATTAAAACGCGAGCGTGCAGCCTCGTCCGATTTGTACTTTCCACTGTTACGTGTCGTACCATGTAGTCTAATGTGACACATTCAGCAGTGCGATATTTTTCAGAATATAAATTGGTCAATACATCCAATGCAGTGAAATCTTCTGTCGGATTTTTCTGACGCAGATCATTCGCATTCGAAAGTACACATCGGTAAGAAAAATCTTCAAGTGCACGTATGCACAAGTAAATCGGCTGTTCGCCCATTTTGAGTTCAAATAGAAGTCTTTTCAGTTTCTAGCAGAATGTATGGTGAGAGGTTTGTGGTATGGCATTTTGTATTGTGGCCCGACTGGAAGGCTTTATTCCTGGATCTGAGTCAGACATAGACGGTATACCCGGAGTTAAAAGGCAGACGGAGGAAAGGAAGTGAAGCAATCAACAATAAAATTCAAAAATAAAAAGGAAAAAACATTACCGCGCCGATCAATCGCCGACAGTTCGGCGGCTGCCGCATCGACAAGGACAGGACGGTGGGACGGGAAAACGGAAGACAGACCGAAAAAAGAGGGTTCGGAAAAAAAAGTCCATAATCCATACGTCCGCAAGAAATAAATAATACACGAGTCCGTGGGTATTTTTCAGCAGGCCAGGCTGTACGTCATATGGTCGCACACGGAAATCCAGGGATAACGGATAAAACTACCACGGTTGTACGACCAACAGAGAAGAATGAAGCCGTCCACAAGGATACGGAAGAAGGTAAGAAAATACAGGCTGCAGACAGGCGTTGAGTCAGTTAAGCCTGTTCCAATCCTCTGCGCCTTTCTGGTTGTCTCCGATTCTTTTTCTTTTCATCACGCAATAGTCTGGCCCAGCCAAAAATGTCAGTAAGTGACTAAACTATGATATTGTTTGTTTATGCCAGAATCCTGTTTTTGAGAGCGCTTAAGAAGCTGTTCGAACTTATCAACGTTAAGTAGGCATCTGATGAAGAATCTACAAAATATTCTATAGTTTATATTCCGTACGACCCTTGGGTACATTAGGGTTATTGTATGAAATCGAAAAACAAAGTGGTGAATCCAATATGACTGAGAAAACACATTAACTGCTTTATAAAAGGGATAATAACTGTCTCATCCTTTCCGGGGTTCCCAGGTGGCAAATAAAAACTGCGTCCTCCCAGAGTGATGGACCATCCTCTATATGCTCTCCATCCCCGGACGTTAAACAGTCGTTCTTTTCTTTTGAGTAGAAACGAGGAAATCTCAGTGATGTCCCTGCAACCTATAAGGAAGACGCTGGCCATTGACGTGACGGGATTCAGCAGTGACACGACGAAGCGATACAAGATTGAAGGGTCTTCGCTAAAATAATACTAGCTCGAGATGGACCCACTGATAGGACCGTAAGATAGAGGTTATTGCTCCAGAGATGGATGAGCCAACTCGGGGCTCTGGAGATGATTGTGAGCCGGGCAGACTCGGAACTAGGTCCAGGTTTCGCGCATGGGGGATTCACAACATGGGAGTACAGTCTATCCTGAGAGTCAATGCGAGACGAGACGTGGCCCATCGACCTGACTCGTCGTTCGTCGTTCCCGGGCGCTATATGCTTCCATATTATACGAAATATGGGGCCAAGAGCCCAACGATAAAGGGATGTGCATTTTCTGGTATATGGGAAAAGCGACACAAGAGAAGCTCGAGCGAATCGAGAGAAGCTTGTGGAGGAGAAAGAAAGCGAGAAAGTGAAGTACGACATGTTTCATAGCTTCTGCCATTATCTGGTAAGTCATCCTCGTTTTACGGCCAGGATTATGCAGACCACTACCATTACAACGCAACCCCCTTATCCTCTTACATTCGTCACTTCGTCTCAAACGCAATCTGCTCATACGTAGGCATTTTGGGGATGTATTCAAAAAAAATATACCTCAACCTTGGAGTATCCGTTTTTCCAAACTTTGGCAATACACACACGTTTGCTTATACTTCCGAAGCGTTCCACGTTGCTGGCATCTATCGTACATTTCCCGGGGGTTGTGTCAATAAAGCCATGTACAGAGTGCGCGCACACATTAGGATGGGAACCGTTGGACTAATTAGCTCAACTCCAAGTGCGTCGCTGCGATATCGAGTATTTAGTTTCAATCCATAAGCTCTCGTACCCATCGATCTCTGAGTGACGATTCACGATACAACATTTTCCACGACTCTCCTTCATTAGTGGAATACTTGTATAATTATGAATGTGTGTGGGATCGGTTGCGGTGGACGGTACGCGGGTTAGAAATTTACTTATCCTACGCATTCTGCTTATGCGGGGATGGTTCAGATAAACCCATGCGGATGAGTAACAGATAAAGGAGGGCTTGATACGGCGAAGAAGAGGTGAACGGTACAAGGAAAATAAGAAACCCAGTAATCATTATTATAAAGGTAATGGCGACAAACGTGGTTATAACGTTAATTTCACATCATGGCTTTCGCCCTGTGTAAGTAAAATTATTATTCTTTTTATTAAAAAGACGTCATCGGTTAACATATAGACGTGTATATATATATACACGGTTTATATGTGTATGTGTATTTATATGTTTTATATGCTTATATGTGTATATATATATATATATATATTCGTAATTAAAGCAAACATCCAATATTCCACAAATATATATTTGAGGAATATTATGTGTATATGTAGTCGAATTTTAGGAGTGGGATGGGGGAATATTAGATGTTTGTTTTAATTAGGAATGCTTCACTTTAATATCGAACAATTCGGTAAAGCCGTAAGTAAAAAATGGAAAAGTAGAGAGTATTGAGATGTATTTATTCTATGGCGTTCGTCGTTGAGCTCTCCCTTTCTGACTGACTGGTCAACTTGTTTTCTCCGAGTTTTTTCTGATTGAAACTTCCAATCGGAATATAATGCGTTTTTGTTGATCCGACACACACACATACACGCGCGCGCCTACACACACACAAACACGCGCGTGCGCGCGCACTCGCACGCACGCGTGCACATAAATATATATACGTGTTTGACTCTTTCGGGTGCGATGGTTGCAGAGGTTATTCGTCGTTTAATCTCTCCCAATCCGCAAAAGTCAACGCCCAAACAAGACCAAAAACAAAATTAAGAAATGTATCCCTCCATGAAGGTATAGTAGGAGCGAAAGAAAAATATATACGTCGCAAACAGTAATATAAACGTCATGCATTGCTTCTACCCTACCAGCTAACGACATGGCGGTTGCAGCATGAGAGCATCGTCGAGTGAGACAAAGTATTCAGTCGTAAAAGCTCCTGAAGCTTGAAAGCAAGTCACCCTTCCATCTCTTTGACGATACATAGGGTTTTCCGTATATATGCGGATGTGAGCGCCGGCGTGTGTGTGTGTCTATCCTTTCTTCTCTCTCTCTCTCTCTCTCTCTCTCTTTCTCTCTCTCTCTCTCTCTTGCTCTCTTACTCCCTTCGTGATGTTTTTTACGCTTCTTTCGCGACGGTCTCTGTCGCAGCAGCGCAAAAGTCCATCCGTTCGGCATCCGAAGCGACACGGTGCAGGCTCATCGAGATGGCGAAACAGTCAAGAGTGCTGCTTCTGAACCTCTTTTCGCGTATACATATATGTGTTTCACGCCTACAGTTTTTATTCTACTATCGGACGTGAACTTCTCGTACTCTTTTACAATGGGTACAGCTGCAACTTATTTCATGCATACTTCATAAGAGACTTTTCACGCGAAAGGAAATGTCGTAAAGTTGCTAAAATGTAACTCACTAAATTGTTACAATGGGACGTCGGGCTACCATAGTATCTCTGCATGTATTGATATATTTCAGAAATTTTGTGATTTCCTTCATCATAGCTCATCCTGAGACTCGAGCGGAAATCTTGCGTATTTTTAGCCATGGATACTTTCCTTCTCAACTGTTTTTATCCTTTTTTTCGAAACCGGAACACGCTGCGCTCCATGGTTTACAAACGACGAAATCACATTGAAGATGAAACACGACATGCTTTCTCAAACCATCTTAGCTGAAATATATCTTGAAAAGGATCGTCATCGTTCCACAGAAATTTTTGTGCACTTTGCTTACAAGCGATTTTCCGCATATCTTGCGCTTGCGTTACCAACACATGTACCTTTACTTTAACAGTTCTATATTGTCCCTTCGGTTATTCTAGTTTCTCTGCTTCGTTATCCCATTTGAGCTGTACTACTTCCCTCGTGGCACACCTGCCGCTGCTCGTTGATGCGACGAAAAGTTGTATAGCCGCGCGCCAACACCTCCGAAGAAACATTTACATCGTTAACAGTACGAGCGTCGTTAGCGATGATGGCAACTGTTCAACGGTCTTTCCTTTCCGCCAAGTATGACGACTGCAATGGGCCAAACTTTCATACGAGCACATATATATATATATATATCGGTATATAGAAATCTCGAGCGTTCTTCCACGACCGAACTTATATATAAATATATATTCAACCGTGCTTTGCCATAGCGAAAGAGTTTGCTAAGCACGTCTCGTCAAGCTACGGTGAGTCACTCCCTGGAAATTCCAACGTACTGCCATTATTTTCTATCTTATCTACTCTCGAAATCTTTCGTTTTCGTGTTACTTCGTCGACACTCTTATGCACGCACTTTTAAGGCTCGAAGAAAAACAAACTAAGAACATTTTTGTTGTCCATCCTATTAGCAACAGTTCCGCGAGTCACGTGCCCGTACTTTCGTTAAAAAGTTTCACGATCGACGAGAGAGGTCGGTAAATACTGGAGAAAAGAATCGTTGCTTTTTCTTTTAATACGTTTTTGAAAAGTTATTTTTTTGTAGTTTGAAATTAACGAAGGAGAATTTCCAAGTTCCGCAGACCGGAGTTTTACCACATACGCAACCTGATTTTGTTTGTTTGTAATGAAGCTCCTCCTGGCGAACGAATTCGCTAGACTTATACGTTAAAAAATCGGATGTACTACATCGTTGTTATTATTTTTATTGAAAATAAAGTTTGTCAACGATACGTCGATTCACCTCGTAAACATATACGTCGGTCGCGTATTTTTATGTGTCGTCTTGTTTTTCCGTCATGTAGTCCATTTCCGAAAATTGTACGGAATCTCTGCTCGTTCCTTCTCTCTGTTGTAAGTTAAACGTTTTCTTGGAATGTCGATTTTTTAGCATCTCACTCAAGGCATATACAGCCTGAAAGGTTGTAGAAATTGTGTGTGTGTGCTTCTTGATTATTATAAAATTCTTACTCATCTCCGGCATCTGCGAAGCACTTCGACAAGATCCTATTTGGGCGCCTCACGCTCTCGCACTTTTTTGCACCCCATATCATCCACCCCCAATCGCGCGTTTCCTTTATCCTCAACGGCCAAGGATGATCTATATCGACCCCCTCGCGCAATTTCGTTTTCCCGGTGAGTCAACACCATTTGGCTTAGTGAATTTCAATTTTTTTTTCCACCCCATACATAACATGCCCGAAACGTTTCGACATAGCCCGGGGCACTTTGGGGATGAGTGGAAAGTTTTCACGGGGAAATATATACCTACACGAGGACCGCGATGATCGTCGTATCGAAGTAATCATGACGCGAGATCTCGTTTGCATTGAATAATAGTCGGGTGAAGGATTAATCATATCAAAGTCAAAGCCGATGAGCGAGAAAATTTCAAAGATATGTACGGAAAAAATCCATGAACGAAATAACATGCTGGCGAGTGGAGTATGCAAAGAAAATGACAGGTGGATGGGAATCGTCTTTCAGATAATAAACCTTGCACAACTATAAGAAATGTGGTATACAGGCGAGCAAATGTTTTCTATTTAAATCCATATATAAATTTTCACATAATGTGTACATAAAAATATATATGAATAAAATATAGGATGCACCTTGCCATTTGCTCTTTATTGCTCTTCGCATACTCAATTTTTCTCACTTTTTTACTTTACGTCCCGCTTTATGAATTATCTACATCTTCACCATGGCATGATTTATATATATATATAAATCATAAATCAGAATGTTTTTATATTTTTTAACTTTACACTACCAATGATTACACTTAATATTGATTTTCATAATGATGCCATACTTGGCATATCAGAGATGAAGGCCTTCATCTCTGATAGGCGAAGTATGGCATCATTACGAAAATCAATATTAAGTGTAATCATTGTTAGTGTAAAGTTAAAAAATATAAAAACATTCTTTCGAAATAAATAAAGGATGTTTATGTCTATATATACATATGTAAATTAATTGGGGTTTATTTATGTTATTATTCTTAAACTCAAACTAATATGTACATATCTATGGATATTGTACACACGCAGTTCTCTTGTCTTCACCTTCATTTCCAGCTATTGTATGTAGATGGCGAGATGGCATTGGCTGGGTGAAGATGATACCGCCACAAATTTGCACCTCATACTGAAAATCTCTCGAGAGCACTTTGTCTGTGCGTTATATCTACAGCTACGATATTTTCAACTGATGGCCATACACGCTTTACCGTTTTATTATACGTTACGACCCGATACAATGTGAGGCACGACCTCTACCCAATAAAAATACATTAATGATAAGGCAACCGTTATGCTATTGACCTCTCGTGCGAAAAGCCAAAAGAAAGTGCAGGGCTGATTAGGCAGAAACAAGAAGATAGCCACAAGAAAATGAGACCAGCTCAGGCTTGGTGATTAAGAATTCCGTCTGACAATTTAGGGGTAGATACATTTTTAGCCGAATAATGAATAAAAAGATGGCAGATAGCATAAAATTCGATGAATAATTACTGAGTTAGGTATAACGATAAATGAAAAAACGCAAGAAGTTCGCATCGTTTCACATACTGTGACAACCATAAAACTTGTGTACATTTTTCGTCATCTGCGAATTACGTATCTGCATTTTAAATAAATGAAAGTGTCAATTTCATCAGAAACATGCGTACACCTATTGGGTTTTGATTTTGGAACTTTTGCATTATGATATATCACGTTGTCCACTGCGCTAGTTCCCCTTGATAAATGCATACACTTTTGTATATTAGGTATGGCACGGTGTGAGTTTTGCTATGAATCAATAATGGGCTTTCAATGAAATTGCATAATCTGACTTTTTCAATTGCTAACTGGCTTTGACTCACTAATTGCCTTACTGGATGGTATCTTTATCACGGGGCAGCGATATTTATAATACTGATCTGAGTAGTGGATAGATAATAGTTATTACTGACAAGAAACGGTCAGGAGGTGTCCTCCGATTTCAGTGAAATGGCAAGTTTATAGAATGGGTCAAAATAGGCGATTCATGTTTTTCTCAAATCTTCAGAATCCGATTTTCAAGGGGTGAAACGCACGCTCGAAAATGGGGGTGTTCTTCGTTTTTTGGCGATAACTTTTTAACGCAACGAGATACAACAAAATTTCAATTTGCAACAAGGTTCCATTTTCCGAGTACTATACATTGGAGATGAGAACGGTGCAGAAAACAACAAGTTTTATATTGTTGATTGCACAAATGCAATTTTTCGTGCGTGTCTGAGAATTGTTATTGATTTGGATGTGAGTTTGCGTACATGTAGAAAATAGAAAAGTAGCACATTTGTGCTTTCATTTTCTCGGTATCTCATAATTGAGGGGTTAGAACTGCCCTTCGATTATTTTTATCCAAAAGAACTGTATAATCATCTAGCCTTCTGCGATTCTGAGTTAAGCTCATCTCGTCAATATAAGATCGTTCTATGACGCGATTGCATATTTGGGTAAATCAAACTCGCTCCACCCTCACTGACCCCGCCCACAAGGAAAACGCTCACCTTCCTGCATGAACAAAAATTTGTAGAAATTAAAGTGGGTTACAATGAAAGGATACTGAGTCAAAATATTCGATACAAATCCTCCCATTTTGGCGGAACGCCACTTTCAAGGGGTCGAACGCACTCTTAGAAACTTTTTTTTTCTATAACTTGTGAACAGGCCGCGATGAAAATAAAATTCAGACAGAAAAAATATTTGATTCTTCTACTACGAGTCGTTCACGGCGATAACGATGAATATAACAACTAATAGTGTATTAATTATTGCAATAATTTGTGAATGACTGGTGAAAACCACTCTTCAATTTCCCGATAATATGGGCCCAGAAAATTATGTGCATCGTTGGAACGCAAGGAAAATATTTTGTTGCTAATTGCAATTTTGTTTTGGCAGATCCAAAGACACGGGTTTTTTAAAGATCCTCATTGGAGACTTATAGCCAGAATCTATCAAAAAAGATTTTCGATAGCAGCCAAAATGGAGAGGAAAGAAAATGAAAAAAGCACTCCGTTGCATTCCAACGATGCAAACTTTTCGCAATCACAGACTAATTTCGTGCTTCGGGAAGCAACTGGATTACAATTGTATATTTGCGGAGACATTCTACCCCAATAAGTACAGCCTTTGAAGATTACACTATAATCGAAAAAAAATGTTCTAGTAGTTACTTATTTTATAAATTTTTCAAATGTACATTTTTTAATGGATCATACTTATTACCATAATGATAGTCATGATAAAAGTGTTTAAGACAAAGAGATTTCTTACACCACGCACAAGTGATAATAGCTGCTATTGTCCG
The DNA here is from genome assembly GCA_951751655.1 of Ophion costatus. Classification (NCBI taxonomy): domain Eukaryota; kingdom Metazoa; phylum Arthropoda; class Insecta; order Hymenoptera; family Ichneumonidae; genus Ophion; species Ophion costatus. The sequence continues at coordinate 24,332,571 of OX632359.1, read as the reverse complement.
GTATATATAGTCTTGGCCGTGACCCGTGCTGCCTATATGAGTGACAGTTTTTCCTGCAGTTCTCCATCGCTAAGAGTGCTTCACCTGTCGCGGTGAAGTGCTCGTACACACATCAACACACACACACACACTTGCACAAAGCCAGGTAAGAGGGTTAAAATAAGCGGCTCTACGCTCGGGCAACCCTCTTTTCTCTGGTCCCAAACCGGGTGTGCTACAAGATCGGGCGGTTCGACGTTTCTTTCAATCGTGTCAACTTTCGTAAACATTTGACAAGATTAATATCCCTGGGGATCGAGGAATATTGATGCCGCAAAAATCCCCGCTTCTTCTTCGCTCGAGAAAATAAATATCCTTCTGCTTCTCGGGCTCATCGAAACTTCTGATTTTCACGAGTTCAGTCCTACACTCATAACACCCTTGACCAAAAGCAAAACGCCTCGGACTCTTTAGAATTCGGGCTTTAAAAAAATGGTAAAAAAACTTGAATATATATTGGTAGACACTTTTTTCTAAAGACCACGGATACAGGGTCCGAAAACGGTCGAATGGGTGCTGCGAATTGAGAAGAGATTATCTGAAGTTTGGAGTTTGGAACAGGACGATAAAATGTGCTCGGTGTGTAGTATATACGGGGGTGAAACGTTATTTGTGCCCGAGATGAGGGCTTTCTTCTGCCCGATAACCGAATGACGATAGAGATTGCCGATACTATATTCTTCCCTCGCCATTATTCCTTCGCCTTTCGAGACCCACATGGAAGCATCGCTGCTGCTACTTTTTAACCTTCAACCGCCCGTGTATTCATACGGGGGTGAAGCCTCACGCTTCCGGACTTTGCATCGCGGACTATGCAACACACAAAGCAAGTCCGTACCTTTCTCGAGCTCCTTCATGCCTTGTCCTCTCAGTATGACGCGCGCGCGAACAGCCGGAAGCTTCGGTCCACCGTCACAATCGCGTTTGCATGTGCACGAGTCTGTGTGTTGATGTGCCTGCATCGCCACCGAAGGAAGAATAAGAGAGAGGGAGAGAGGGTGCTAACCGCTGACACGTCGGCGTCGAGGTTCGAGCGTTTCCAGACCCAAATTGAATTGTTATTCTATTTTCGAAAGCAATTTGCAAGTGTTATCAAAAGTTTTCGGGTACCCGGCACTCTCTCGTTTCCGCGGCTTTCCGTAAAACGAACGTACATCTCTGGCGGCAAAAGCCGAAGCGAGGGAAAGAGACGAAAGGAGCGCGAATAGGCACAATGGTGCATTCGCATGTATATGTGCGAAGGTCGCTTATAAATCCAACACGACGTGCGGGCCATTTGTTGAATCAAGTATGCAGCTCCGTATATTTGTTCACGCTTTGTTTTGTCCATCAAGCTTCACAAAGAATTTGTGTTTGAACGATTTGTACTGAACATCCCCGTTAATTGACATCGCCATGTAAATTCGATTCGAACAATCGTACAAACACGTGCATAACTCGGTATATATATGCAAATAAGGGAATCAGTAGCGATTTATCGAAGGTAGTGGCGGCGATCTATTTTGTAGTGAAAAATAAAGTACTTGAATGAAATTTACCGCCGATATAAACACCGATGAAATCGATTGACAAAATAAAATCATCAGACAATATTGTTGCTGAAATTTAGAAATGTCATCGAGGCAAGAAACATCGAGTATTGGGTGTAAATGTAAGGATTCCGGGAATTGCGTAGAACAACCCGAAAATGATTGTCGACGATCAATTACGAACGTTGCTACTAGGTCCAAGCGTTTTCGTTTAATTAGTTTGATTACAAGAAAATCCTATAAATTCGGTCGTCCCTTGTTCACTTCGGTTCAATTCAACTTTCCTGAAAATGCCTCGCACGAGGGTATTTAAAATGCGAGATTAATTGAAAACCCTGGCCCTTGTACGGAAGAGAGACGCCAGCAGGGGGTGCGAAGGGAAAGGGCACGGGATAAAGAGGTTGAAAAAAACGGTGAGCAATGGGTTAAGGATCAGCGGCCGGAATCCTATCTAATGGAAAAAATCGAGCTGAGATCGTGACGAAAATATAAAAATTGTGGAAGACTTTGGCCGCGTGCTTGTAATGTCGATGGACGTGCGAAGCCCTGCCGTACGAGCACCCTCGCATAATAGCAGAATACCTACGAGACTTACATGACCAAAGTGGAAGCACAGAAAAAAATATGCAACGGAAAAAAAATGACCCGGAGTGAGAAGAGAGTGAAGGGCGATGAAAGAGAATGATATGGCGCAAGAAAAAAAGAATAAGAACAGAAGCGGTAGAAAAAGGACGCGGAATAGAAGTACGGGAACGGAAGAATGTAAGAGAATGGTATATTGTATAAAGAGGGTTGGGACATCAGGAGGAGGATAAAGTGAGAGAGGGGAAAAGGAGTGAGGCGAGAGAATCAACGAAGGATTGCTCGTGTGCGTGCTTGTGTTCACATGTAGCGGAGGATCGCGTGTCGCGCGAATAAATGGCTGAAATACGACGTGGAACGATAATGGTTTTATCGGCGATTCCATGGGGATGAAACGTGCTGGATAACCAATATCCTATACCGTTCTTTTATTTTTCCGTTTCCGCACAGGTGTGTGTAGATATGTGTGTGTGTATTCACTTGTACATACGAACATCCTTGTGCGGCCACTGCGCGAGGATCTCCAACTTTTCACAACGTCGATTCGAATGCACTCCTATTGGTATATCTATAAGCGAACGCTTTGTGTTCTCTCGGCAACGGGTGTGGGGGTTCCGTTCGCCAGTGTAACTTCACGGTATACAGCTTTCTATGGATGACCGCATGCACACATTCTTACTGTCGGTCTCTTTGCTCTACGGGAATCGTTTAGTAATTAAAAACGATCTTCTACACATTCGTAGAGATGGACCATCGCTCGAGCTATGATGATGATGAAGTTTCCATTGCTGGAATGCGAAATTAATGCGTTTTTTTTTAACTTTGTACTTCTTTATGTATGTAACAATCACGGAATCCTTATTCGCAGCATTTGGTTGTAGTTTTCTAACACGCTTCCCAGTAAGCGTTTAAGCGATTGAGTAAAAAGTTTTAAGCAACTGAAAAGAAATTCCTTGCAATCGGGTTCTAATGATGCAAACTTCGATGTCATGAACTATGTGCATACAGATACACATTGCGTATAGCCAATTATACAGACGAAGCTTTAGCCTGCGGCCTCCTTCGTGCATGTATACGTGTATACGATGGCATATAACGCGGCGATGGATCGAGGGGTTCTAGCGGTAGTTGGAAGAGCGCCGAGCTTAGCCCGGTACGAAAGCCTTAGAGAATTTGTACACGTCACACATCTGTCGATGTGGCGGCGCATACAGACTCAGGGGATTGGTCGATCTCCACCGTTGGGGCTACGATCGTTATTTCCTGAAGTTTACGAAGTAATCTTGGATATATCACATCGTGGATGAGAAAGCGGGAGAAGGGAAGTTGTCACACGGTCTCGTCGTGCAACCGATTGAACTTGTGCTGCTTATTAGCAGGTGCTTTTGAACACCTGCAGCTGTGCTCGTTGCAATCGCGCTTCTAATCTTGCTTCTATACAGGGTGTTAACTTCGTTGCGATTTGTCTTTATATGAGAGGAATATTTGGCTAGGGGAATGGTATTGAGATGTGCATCGCTGCCACCGAAATTATTTTAAAAAATCTCATTAGGTTATTCGTATCACTATATAAAAATAAGTATCGCAGATTTCGGTTGTCGATTCCTAAATAAGCACCCTAGAAAATGTTTGACGGGTTTTCATAGCTCAAATTCGTCAAAAGCAACTTTACATATCGAAGAGAAAAACATTTCTTTGCATTCTTACGACGCTAAACGTCAATCTCACCTACAGGGGGTGTCTCGTTGTTCCAAATAGTTGGCTAGTGATAGCAAAAGGCTGATGGTCGAATGAAGCATAATGTTTAGAGATAAAATAATTTTGTTTGTCAAGTCTTTCTATCAGGCTGAAAACGGATGAAACTACGCGACATCGAATGATAACATGTCGAAGTTCAATTGCAATTTTCTGCGCGTTATATCAAGAACGATTGCGGATATAAATCGGTGATAGCGATTCAACATTTGAATTTGAGATTCGTTCATTCACAGTGCGCCAATTGGCTTGCACTGGTTTTTGTCACTACTTCGTGGCCGAAAGCGTATGCGCAAAAACAAAGTGTACAAAGATAAAAACGATTCGTGCACAGCTACTCCCGTTGTTCCGTTCACGGTCACAGTGCGACTCGACTTATTGATGCAAGTCAACCAGGGTCGTAAATCCTCTTACCAAACGCGTGTGATTTGACGCAATCTCGTGATTGAATTTCCGCATCTCAAACTAATGTGGTGAAGGTGGTTAGTTGAAAACGATCGGAGATAAACTAAAAAACAATTTAATTTATTCACAATTATTTACATAGATCAGTTAAAGGTACTAATCATTTATTCACGTTGTTTTCACGTAGTAATGACGACGATGCTGATAGAATTATGTCATGGAGATGTTTGAGTAATGTATTCGCGAGAGGCCGGAGTTCGGCGCTGATTGGACTGTTGATGTTTGCTCTTCGAATGTTTGATGATTAGTGACTCTTGAAAAGTTCGAGTCTTACATCCGTGGTTGGTGATGAGAGCTGACTCACAAACGGGGAATGCGATCCCATCCCTTGGATGGACAATAACCAATTGCATTGGCACAAAATGTAGAAAAAGGAGTGGGTGAATTTTAGCTGTCACCAATCACGCATGAGAAGTGTGAGAATAGAAAACACTGTTCAGCCCAATCGCACTCATGTTGACCAGCGGGCCAAACCAGTGATGAACTTCTTAGTGCAATGAAAACCTTCCGCGCTCAACTCGACCATCACGTGGATGCTTGGTAAATCCCTTTATTAGGGGTACATTGTTGCGCCGATATGCGCTGCTTGAACGTAGTCACGTACAGAGGTTTAGAAAAATAAAAAATAGCATTTTCGAACCAAATGTTGAATCGCCCTGGCCGTGGTCCATCGAGCGAGCGAGTCGTCGAGCAAACTCGAGCGTGGGCTATTGACTCTTTTTTTATGGACTTCAGGTAAGAGAGAAATACTCCTACCTGCCGTGCCTTGGGACATCGTGGATGTTTATAATTATATAGAAAATTTGAACACTAAATAAATTCTCAGTTTGAATAAAATTAATAATTAACTGCTCGTTCGTTCCGTATAAAAGTGCCGCAACACAAGCGCGAAATCCAATAACAAATAATCGGCAACCCAATGACTGATCTTCTCGTTTCGCCTATTGAATTCTATAAGAGAATGTATTGTGGCGCACCGATGATTTGGATAGAGCGCAGCGTTTGTGAAGAATCTCGATTCAGGATCCGTGTGGGAGGAATAGGGAGAAAACCAGTAGATTCGATAATAGCTGGCGAAAGTTTTCAAAGACAATGAATGGTAAGACAAAAAACACGAGAAAGATTTTTGCCTTGATATATAAGTTTTCATTTCCCATATTTCTTCATTTGCTTCTCCTGTTTTCGTTTTCGCTGCATACATGTCAAGCATTTTTCATACTAATGCATCGCATACAGCCAACCAAACACCTGCGGGAGGATCTACGAGTGTCACGAGACGAGTAAATCAAATTCTTTTCTTTTTCTTTATTCCTTCAAATCCCGCGGCGCCAGGGTTACGCGGGCTCGCATTGCGTCAACGACAGAAACAGAATGTATGGTATATTTGAATGCGCCATACAGGCAGTAGGCGAGGAGAAGGACATCGAAAAAAAAGGTGTCACTGTGGAAAATCTGCATCCTCCGACTCAGCCTTGACCCCCTCCTTTCAACCAATCACCCCAATTCCTATAAATACGAACCAGTCGGCATTGAGAGGGTGGGGTCGGAAAGGGGATGAAATATCGCCCAAAGAATGCCACTGGAGGTGCACGAGCCTCGCGCTTCTACGTTCCCTCGAGTGTCGTTACTAACGGCCCGCCACTGCGTCACCCTCGCTCTCGCGTTCGCGCGAGCGTGGCGCACCAACTGGGAGATCCCCTGCCACCCGCGCAAGTTTCGCAAACCGAACGATCCGCCCGTCTCTCGTAAATCGAATCAACGGAAGGAGGCAAAGTATGTTACTCAGATAGTTCGAACTTCGGACGACGAGGCTTCCCGTCTATCCGCCCACACCGTGGTGTGACGACGCACGGTCTTCTCTACTGTAGTTGAGCGACCCGATGCGAACGAGAATACATCGGCAAAACTTTTAAGTATTCGATACGCGCTTTCCAGTGTCACTGACAGACCCCTGTTTGTTTAAAAAAGAGGCAGATACACACACACTCTCACACACGCACACACACACGCGCGCACGCACGCACGCACGCTCGCGCGCAAAGGTGATCACGAAGACATTCGACTCTGAGTTCCATCCTTATATAGGGTTTTTCAATTGGTGCGGGTAGATGTTGGCGGCCTGTGTCGGCCATGTTGTTTTGATGGCGTCTGTCTAATCTATTGTTTATTATTCAGTCACTGATACTAAATCACCATGGCAAGTTATACGATTGAACAGCACGTCCAAATGATAAAACTTTATTATCAAAATGAGTGTTCGTTAGTGCAAATGTTGCGCGCATTTTACGGCAGGCGCGGTGGTCCTTCACAGTCGACTCTCCAACGTTTGATGGCCAAATTCAAGGTGACCGATTCGGTAAACAATCAGCCAACCCCCGTACGTCAACGGAACGCCAAATTGGCTGAGAATATCGCCGCGGACCGTGAAAGTGTGCAGGAGAACCCGAGGCAGTCAATTCCTCGCCGTGCACAAGAACTCGTCCTTTCGCAGACTTCTACTTGGCGAACTTTGCGTCGGGTCTTGGGCCTACACGCGTACAAGATCCAACTGACCCAGAAGCTCAAAGTTAATGACCATCGACAACGCCGTTTGTTCGCTGAGTGGGCTTCGGAGCGTTTGGAAGAGAACCCCAATTTTGGCCGAAAAATCATCTGTAGCGACGAGGCGCATTTTTGGATGACTGGCTATGTTAACAAGCAAAATTGTCGTATATGGGACGACGCCAACACACACGAGGTTCACCAGGTGGTAATGCATCTACAAAAAGTTACTGTTTGGTGCGGATTTTGGGCCGGCATCGTCATTGGTCCGTACTTTTGTGGAAACGACGTTGGTGAGGCCGTCACCGTCAACGGCGAACGCTACAGAACGATGATAACCGATTTCTTTTGGCCCAAATTGAACGATATATGGACGTAGACGACATGTGGGTCCCAGCAGGACGGCGCTACGTGCCACACAGCGGACGCCACGATGTACATTCTGCATGAACGATTTGAGGGTATGGTTATCTCTTGCAGAGGTGACGTGAATTGACCACCAAGATCGTGCGATTTGACCCTGCTAGACTTTTTCTTGTGGGGTTTCTTGAAATCGCAGGTCTATGCCAATAAGCCGCAATCGACCAATGCTCGTAAAGGCAACATAACCCATCGTTCAAATTCAGCCGGGTCTATGCGGCAGAGGCATTGGAAATTGGACCACTCGGATCCGTGCCACTGTGAGAAGCCGCGGCGGATATTTGAACGATGTAATATTCCATACATGATGGCATACATAGGCCTTTCACATAAAAAAAGAATTTCGTTAACACCTCACACACGGGTTGTTTTATTCCATTCCAACATCTATCCGCCCTTATTGCTCACCCCTGTAGTAGACAATTGTATGGTGTTGAAGTTTGCATCATTGGAACGTAACGGAAATCAATTTTTTTTTTTTTTAATCGTTTCCGACTGTGAAAACCACTCAAATGTCATCACGTATTCTTATTAGAGATTTACGAGCACGATTCGCAAAGAAGGCTTTAGGTAAGCATGAAAGTAATGAAATAGAAAAAACACGTTCCCTGCCAGGTAAGTCACCGGTGAACGGACTCTGTTGTGTATTGAGCCGCCACATTGACCACGGTCGACCTGGGCGCAGATCTGATTTCGAAACGGATTTGTGAGCCGTCGAACAGCTTTATCGTACCCTAACCGATATCAAAGTTTATGTTTTTACCTACCACATAAATGTCCACCAAAAAGGTTTTATGTTATGTTTCTCATTTACACTATGGCAGAGAACGTGTTAAGAAAAAAGATCGTAGCATTCCAACGATGCAAACTTCAACGTCATGCCAATTGTCCCAATACGTTCTAGTATTTAAACAGCAACGTCTTTAAAATCGATCCTGAATACATGTCAAGGTTCTCATATGAAGGTCATTTCAAGGGTCGCTCTCGTCCGAAAATCAACGATTCATGTGAAACAAATGATAAAGTTGAAGGACTATCCCGAAAATAGCGAAACTTATATGCAATCAAATGTCTTTAAAATCGGTTTTCTGCATTTATATATAAAACGAGTTCCAAGGCAGGCTAGATTGTATGGAGAGTTCAAGCTCTTTTTTTTATCAACATGCAATGATGTTAGACTAACCAGAATCTTGATGAAGGTGGTCGAACTTTCGAAAGTTTTGGTGGCCTCTTATGTCTGCACATAACTGATAGTTGTTCAGTGAGTTTTAGATACTGCGTTGATCATATTGCATTTTAAAAGTTCGTCTTAACATTTAAAATCAACTATCCAACCCACCTGGATATCCTGGATGCAGGTGGTTTGCCGTGCAAATGAACCATGTGACACGTAGTCCGTCTCAATAATTAAGAATTTCCTGAATGCCACAGTGAATGATCGCACCTCGCGAAAGTACAACTTGCGGCGATTGTCTTCTCATCTTCTCTCGTGAAAATAAAATCAGGTGGATGGTGTATATTTAAGGGAGATAGGCAATGCGAGGGGGGGGGGGATTGCGGAGTTCCGGAAGGAGCGATGAGTTGTTCGTAGGTGGATAGAAAATGTCGGTATACCGGGAGAGAGGAAAAGTGAATGGAAAATATATATACATATATGTAACATGGTCGAGGGCAGAACGCGCTAGAAACTCTCTGGCACTATGCAAACTAACTTGATTTAAGAAATTTCCATATTTATATGGTCGTTTCCCTCCATCCATCCTCTCGTCCATCCATCCATCTGTCCTATCGGCCGATCTTTTATAACACAACACTTGCAGATCTTTGAGGTGGGAGATCCAAGGGTGTATAGCAGCAGGAAGCACACCGCCATCAAGCCTCGTCCAACAAAAACTCGGGATGTTTTTTCTCACCTTTCGCTCAACTTGCATATATGCGACATGTTCCTACTTGTAACGAATTTCGTCGGAGCCCGGCAAAGGAAAAAAGATTTTCTTCACCACAGACATCATTTACCTCTACAAGTACCTAATATTTGGCGTATACAAGTACGGCTCAAACGACTTTTTACGAATATGATTCATATTGACCTATCATCTGTTACTTTGATCTTTTTGTACTTTGCTTTTACATTTGTACGGGCTTAGTAGGTTTTCAGTGTGCGCTACAGTTCCATTGTGTATTTACATTCATTTACACTCGACATTTATTTACACTCGACAGGGAATATTTATGAGAACCTGCCATCCCTCTTTCTTGCATAATATTCTGAGCCTTTTGAATTCATTCGCGTAGCAAGAAAATGTCTGATTCACACCATTCTAAGGTTTTATTGATCCAACGTGAATTCCAAATCACGACCAGATTGAAAGGCTACTCTATCGACGAAGACGGCGCCCTCTTGGCGCATACCCATGCGCCATATTACCCGTTTTGGTTTCCTCTCGTCTAATTCTTGTTTATTCGACATAAAGAAGTAGATGTGGAAAGTTATCAGAGCGCGAAGTTGAAGCGAAATTACTGTGGCATGGAAACCCTTTTACCTCCCGTGCGGAAATCATCACTTTCACTTTTCCTTTTGTTTTTATTTATTTTTACCCCTACCGCCCAATTCGCTCATCCTTCATCACTTAATCCTCGACGATTATAAGCCCTCGCGGTAAAATCCTTATTCCAGAGGGAGAGATATTCAGTGGAGAGCAGGACCGACTCTCGATTTTGTGAACACCGGCAACCCCTTGCGCACGGATCAAGTTCCGCAAAATTCTCGGGTACGCGAAAGCCAAATACCAAAAGTTTACACCCAAGCTCGCTCATGCCTGTTCACAAACCACCCCGATAATACCCAGTATTTATTTATACCGCGAGCCTTAATCCGTCAAAGATGATTTATTCATTCGTTACCCCTTTCGCGGCTCGCTGAAAGTGTAATTCTCGTTCACGTTCGATATTTCACGCCTACGAAGTACTATTGACGTAGTTGTACAAACTTGACCAATTCCAACTTCGACAATTGAGCCGAAAATATTGAGTGCGACTGTTTCCGTATTTGAACAATGCAGGCTTTGTCTGCGTGAATGAAAAGTCCAAGATATTTGAGCTACAGTTCTTGAAACACTTCAATTAGCCGAGGAAAATCGGAGCAAAGAGTTCGCGGCGAATTGCTCATAAAGGAAATTTAATACGGGCGTAAATATATAGCGGGGTATCAACGTATAAGTGTTCTTTCGCCGCGATTTATTTGATGGTTAATTATAATAGAAATCTTCTCTTTCTGCCATTGAAATTTTAATTGCTTCATGGTCTCGACAGGGAATGTCCCGACAACAAAGTTTATGCGAATAAAAATGGAACGGAGATGTGCAACATACAAAAATTCAGCGCAATTCGATCGAGCGCAAAATAATTCTGATAATTCAGAAAAGTTAATTGATAAATAACACCTACATATTTCTATATATACATAATTGCTATAGTACAGAATTGTTTTTGCTCTGACAATGAATTTAGAATTGGGTAAAAATAAGCATAGAGAAATCGTTACTGGATAACGTGATCATGTTATGATAAGACTATGAGTTTTAAGGAATAATCGAACGTTTCCAACACTGGTTGCAAGTACCTTCTCGCAATAGGATAAAGACGCAACAAGATATGGCAAGGGGGGGGGGTGTCTCTGATACGAAAATAATGGGTCTTTTGTCTCCAAGGTAACGTTTCGAGACAGAGAGAATCGTGTAGTCACAATACACAGCAGGGTGAGTGACTACGTGTATTGTTTCCGAATTCGGATATCGTGTAACGACTATGTTACGGATATGTCACGACAACGTTACTCATGGAGTACGGTTGTTTCAATATGTTGCGGTTTCTTTAACGATAAACTTCGCGGTGCACGGTAAGGGTGAATATTCCCTCTCGCCCTGGACATCGTCTAACGTGATGGTCTCACTCGTCCACGATCGTTGCAGCAGCGAGAGAGTTTTCCAATATTTACACTCGTTCGGCCAATTTTATATACCTCACTATAGCGGTACACATCCCCAGTACCCCGGGAACATCCAACTTTGCTGGGATCATGAGGATAAAGCATGCGAGAGGAAGAAAGATGTGATCGCGCCGAAGAGCTCGCACTGTCGATCTGGACATATACTCTATGGTCTGTCCACAGCAGAACAATGTGTAAGTGGGTGGTTCGACGCATGGACGTGTTGATACTCGATCGTGTTAAAGTTTGCAACGTTTGAATACAATGAGCATGTTTACTAAGTTTCTTTATTTCTATACTTATAAAAAATGTTTTTTAAAGATGTATTATGCTGACCACTAGTGAAGAACGCAAAAAACGATTGGGTACTCCCGTAGCTGAAATTGGTCAAAAAACCCGCAGTAGATGCAACCTTTACGTGCGATTGAAGTGAAACGATTCTACTGCCAATTTCATATTATCTTATAATAAGGAAAATATAAGTGACTTTCGAATGTTTAAAAAAAAACTATAGTTGATTTATTTTTATTCTGCACTGAATTAATTATAATTGAAGACCAAAAGTTATTGTTTGTTGTTGCCAAAATAGTAAACATAAACTTTGATCGCTCGGCATACTAAACATCTGGAAAAAAACTGCGTCGATTGCGGCATGGCAAGTTGTCGATTCAATTGTATAATAAGCATTCTCCGAATTGAATCCATTTATTCAATATCTTTTTACTTTAGGTACTTGTTTCTTTCGTTTATATTAGCGATGTGTTCCCATTTTCTCCGCAGATCTTAGCTGAGCCTGTTGGTTTGTGAAGGTTTTCATCATGAACCAGCTTAACTTAAATTAAGTACAATGCAACAAACATACACAACATTGCACCTCATCTATTCTGTTTTGAAAAAAAGTTACATTTTTCGGCTTAAAGAAATGTTTCATTTTTTTATAAGCATTTAGAAAAAGATTACATTTTTTTATAAGCAGGTCAAGTTGGATATAGTAAATAATACGTTACTCCTTGACAGAGTGCGCTGTAAATAATTTCAGATTTCAGTGAAACAAATTTAAAAAAAAGCTCACTAATTTTGCACGTACGAGCACTTGTCGTTGTTTATTTCGTTTACTTTTTTTATGCATTGGTCGGTTCTCGCTCCACTTCATCACTCTCCAACTTAACGGAGACTTTGTCCTTGATTGAGCAGCGGGAGATGTTAGCGGCTCAATATGAGCAGCCAGAAGAAGAGGAGGGATGCATCTATGGACTAGGCATTGCCGATTAGCGATAATTATAAACACATTTGTGTAAACACATTACAAAACTTTATACGCGTTTTTCTCCAAAACACGTTTTTAAAAATGGCTGACATTCTCCTGACCGCTGTAATCAACATATCGACCTGAAATTTGGAGAGCATACTCAGAAAATATGTCTCCACGGAATGACGGATCGTTTTTTCGATAGATACATTTTTGCATTTATTATTTATCTTTTTCTGCGAAAAAAACGCGAAAATTCAATTTTTTTTCATTGCCGCCATTTTCCGAAATTTGTACTAAACGAAAAACCCATCCGTCATTCCATGACCAAAGGGTCACAGATTGATAATATGCTTTGAATTTGTGTTTCAGATCAACAAAGAGGGGGCAATGATGTCAGCCGTTTATCTCCCGCAATTTGAGGACCTGTTTTCGCGGAGCCGCAACGGTGGCCATTTTGGGTTTTTTTTAAAAAAAAATGTTTTTTAACGTTCTGTATATCATGAATAAAAGCAAGAAAAAAACCGCACTCAAAAAGCTTTACTCGTTTCCTTTAAAAAAATAAAATGTAAACACCTGAAATATGGCACTTCAAGGACAAAGTCTCCCTTAAATATTCACATACACCCAATTACGCGCACTCCTTTAAAAGTTTTTTCTGCTTTTCCATCACTATATACTCTGAAACAAAACACTTATAGAATGTTTTTATTTTCAAATCCTTTTTATTTTTACGCCTGCTATCAACAGTCACGGTCCACACGTCTGAGGGTTGTATACGTATACAAGAACCTCGATTTACGCTCTAGTCCCAACTCTATGGCTCGGATTGATATGTGCGACGTATACAGGAGAAGTTGTGTGTCTACCTAAAGCACTGCTAAATACGAGGTCAGCTGAACTGAATCAACAATTGAAGAACTGCGCTTCGTCGATGTATACGCGTGCAAAGCGCGTCCTCGGTCCCGCCACTGCCAGCTAAATTGACGTTCTAGTGGGTATGTGGATTACGTGTATGCCAGTACGCCATATAGTACAATGCTGCCGTCTCGCATTCTTTTTTACTATGCTTTAATTTCTATTAACAATGGTTATAAACTTTTGACTTTGGCAACTGAATCATGTAGTAGACACTCCGAGAAGCAACCTTGATTTTTTCATATTTGTTTACAGCCCACAAAAGTTTGAAAACCCGACTGTTCCCTAAAAGACCCAATTTACACACCATGTCTAAAAAAATATAGTGTACCAACGGAAGGTTAACCGCACAGTGTTTGGGTACATATATGATATGTAACTTCCGTTTCATTTCAAATGTTCCACATAATGCGGAATGATCCACGATCCGAGTCGCTGTGCCTTGAAAGGCCAGAATGCGACGCTATCAGTTGAACTTAAAAAAATGTGGTTACTAAAGAAAAAATCGAATCGGAGTCCTTTTTAACTATGCAAACGTCAACATAATCATACTCGTATGCCCGATCGGTGAAGTACTTCGGGCCCGACAGCGGAGCGAAATAAAAACGATTGAGAAGTAAAAGGAGAAGATGAAAATCCAGAAGCTTCACGGGCCGGGAGGGACAGGGACGGAGTAACAGAAAGAGCCAGAGAAATATATGTATATAGAGAGAAAGAGAGGCATAAAAAATCGACTGAGGATGGATCGCAAGTCGCTCCGTGGTGGTGGCGATGCAAAAGCCGAGCGAATTCGGTATCGTATTTTCAGAGCTCCTTTCGAGTGCATAGGTATTAATATTTTATTCGGTGTAGAGCTCTTCGTCGTCGGTGGGATCTCTGCTCGGCACGAGGAACCGAGTTTCGAGCCTTCTCTCCCACCTTATAGCAAATTGGTATAGATAGGTATATAAGGTTACAGATGTAAGCACCCTACGTTTGTGGGTAATACATGCGGAGGTATACGTTTCTCTGATAATATGGTGGCTGCAGATAAAGTTCAGGGGGGCACACCATGCACTCAGGTGCCAGATGAGCTCGAGGAGAGTCGATCGAGGGCGTAAAAAGAGTAGCCGCGAGCAATTCTCACGGCCACGCTAACTGGACGGGTCGATAAAAATTGCATATAAGGAATTCGAAATTAAATATAAAGTGAGGAGAGAGAATGGGTATGGAGGTGAGGTATGGCGAATAAACTAGTGAGAAGAATCGACGAAAGTGGTGAACTTATATTTTACGTTTTCATATATCAAGTTGGAATTGCATGAATGGAACGAAAAGAAAATAAGTATTTGTGAATAAGACTTTTTTGCACATTAAAGCTACTCAAATAACTCAAATGGTGTTCAAGATCCTTACGAAATAGGTCTCTAGTGTACATCGTTCCAACGCAACAAAAAGTCTATGAATTTTTCAGTTCCTCTATTGAAGTTAATTTTATTATTGTTTCTATTATTGTTGAACGTCGTTTTGTAGAATTTTAGTAGGCTGCAGATATTTAATAAATATTCGACACAAAGTTTAAGTGAAATACTGTAGCTTTGAAGGGCCGAAAAATGGACGATAAAAAAATTAATTTCCATTGCGTTCCACCTATGCAATCTTC
This sequence comes from Ophion costatus, assembly GCA_951751655.1. Lineage (NCBI taxonomy): Eukaryota > Metazoa > Arthropoda > Insecta > Hymenoptera > Ichneumonidae > Ophion > Ophion costatus. The sequence continues at coordinate 24,317,443 of OX632359.1, read as the reverse complement.
AACATCATCTTGTTAGAGATCTGTAACCTAAATATGCAAAGCAAGAATGAAGAGGTAAAAACGTATGAAAGATTTGGTGGCATTCAAATGATGCGAACGTTAACACCACTTGCATATTCAGATGTACGGCTATGTACGTATCTGAATGTGTCATCTTGATGTTAATGGAATTTGCACATATCAAACCCGACCTTATTGCGGAGAGTCAACACACTATCGCGGGAAGGGCGTAAACTGAATTATAAGAGATTCGAGAAAATAACCTCCATTCGATCACTGTATACATACATCAATAAATCTCGTGCATCCTCCCTCTCTCTATTTCTCTCCCTCTCTCTCCCACTCTTTTCGCTGTTGTTTTTACCCCTCGTTGAGAGATGTTTCTAATCGAGTTTACGATCCTGAAGATTATGAGCGTACGCCGCAAGAGCAAAGCCATCCGAAAAGTTAGAATCCCCTGATGGATGTACGGAGCAACAGCGTGTAGCAAAGAACCTATACGCTGATAGAGCCGTCAGGATTGGAAGTAGAGATATTAAACCTTCTCTCAGAATGTTACAAGACCGCATAAACTTACTAATAGTTTGATGCACATAATATGTGACTATGTTGAATCAACTGGGCATAATTCGTCAACAATTCGGATCAATGATATATTGATTCAGGAGTTATCAAAACAAACCAATGAAAGTGCCACAATAAAATTTGAATTGCATAATGGAAAATGCAAAAGCCGACATTCAAATAAACCGTTTGGGACGAAAAATACTATTCTAAATCTTGACTATATGTTTAGCTGAAATTTTCTGTTATTCATTCCAGAAAACATGCATTCGGTTAGGTTTGTTCATCGTAGAATTCTCAGGTCCCAAAATATTATTATATTATATTGAAAATGAAGAATGTGTGGATCAGTTCAGATCAATTTATCAAAGCATTAACACAATAGGGTTTGGGAGGGGGCGAGAAAGAGAGTCAGAGAGAAAACAGCGGAAGGTTTCGCAATCCTGGCATATATCTCTAGTGTGTGTTGCGCCCTATCTTGGGGATTCCCCTTTTCGCAGCTGTGCTGGTCTCAAGGGCATTCTAATGATACCTCGTCAGAGACACGCATTGCGAGATCTTGGATTTAATCCTGAAAGGACGGACATATATTTAAATGTATATGTATATATATATATATACTTCATCGTTCATACCTTTATTATCAAGGGAAATGTCGCGTCGTTGGCACTTTCGCGCGTTCCTTCTCATTACGCAACTCCCTCTCATCGGCCTGTATAGGTCCGCGAGAAACGCGAAGATTGCCGGTACACTCTTCAACTGTTTCATACTATATTTAGCTGTCACGGAAAATCGGTAGAAACTTTGAGACAACACCTCTTTCCATCTTTCGTGGACCCTCCAATACAGGCGTTTAGAACTAGTAAATTCTCAAAAGAGCGAGAGAGCTTGCCTAGAGAAAAATCTGGAGAATTTTCAGTGACGTCCGATATATTATGTTTTTAACTTTGTCACCTTATATTTCGTAGAATATGCGTTATATTGTATGAAATTGTACGTATTGTACGTATTGTACGTATTGTAGGCCGCCATTGCCACAGTGGTATATTTCCAAAAATATCCACGGTCAGTTCTGAACAGTCATGGGTAAATGGACTAGTGAGTATTTTTATTTTCATGTCATGAATACAATTTCATATCATGACATTGATTTTACGATATGGAATACTGAATTAAGAAACAGTGCCATGGCATTGTGTACGGCCGAAATGTCAATGCGAAAAATCGACAAAAAGGTTTTAGAATTTTTATGAATTCTGTGTTATTTCTTTTCTTTTTGTAATATTGAATAGCGCATTGAAAAATACTGGAAACGAGGTTGGTACATGTAAATGAACGAACGGATAGAAAAAAATAGCAGTTCAGGAAGTTTAAGAAGAGTCAATTGTGCGTTCAAAATTAAGATTCCAAGATTTAACATGGTGGCACTGGGCAGGGCTACCTCTTTCGTGAAATATAGGTACATTAGCCGTCAATTTGTACTGCTTCCTTTCTCTCTCACTCGCTCTTCCTCTATTTTCCTCTCCGGAAGGCTTTTTGTATTCTTATTTTATCACAGCTGGCGCCAAAAAGATCGCGCAGAGATTATCAGCTCACCTTGTTAACCGTGGAGCATGCAGAGGCGAGATGGATAAATTGATGATACCGGGCGTATTTCTAATAGCGTAACGATGCTCGAGCAGATCTCTCGAAGGAAGCGTGCTGGATAGAGAAAAAATAAAATTTCAATATGCCGAGCTGGCTACTACGGCTACGCCGACGAGTTTATCCATCGTGCAGCGTCAATTTCTATCATTTTTCTCCTTTTTCTTCAGCCACTTTTCCTCTTCCTCCTTTTCCTTTTTGTTTTGTTCACTCTCTTTCTCGTTCAATCGATTCGTCCAAGGCACTCAGTTAGGGGTCCAGGAATATCGCGGGGATACTCAGACGGCTGCGCATAGAAAGGCTACGCGTATTTACCGTTTACATAAAAATTCACATCAACGGATGTGGGGTTAATTCACATTAATAAAAAGAAGGTGAATAGTGTGGAAAATCGCATCGTTGGTAATCAACGACAATTCATGTTCATGATTTTTCGCAATTGTCCAAAATCATTTGTAGCCAAATTCTGGCTGTTCATTTTCGAACCCGATAAATTGACGTAGCCTGAATCTGCTAAAAACATCTTAGAATGCATATTCAATGCATTTTAACAATACCATATTCAACAGTTTCATGAGTCATCATTGTCGCTCTCTCTTTCTCTTGGATTAACGCGAACGCGATTCTAGTAAAAGATATCTCACCCGAAGCCGCAACTAACACGAGCAACAAGGCTTGCAGCAATCCAAGTGGGCTAACTGTGCGCAATATATAGGGGTGTTTCTCTACTAATTGGAAAATTGATGTGCCAGGCCAATTTTGTATATTTAAAGTTATTATTACTGAGCTGTATCTATCCAACAAGAGGATGTTACGAGGTTCGCATTTTTGTAATTTTTGCCGCTTATCATACTGATAGGCCTACCCTCGAATAACAATTCCCCAAAGCCATTGGGCTGGATGGCCAGAAGTTTTCGAGAAAATCGACTCTGAAATATTCGGAGCCAATCAGGAGGACTGGCGGTGGTGTCATTTCCAACAGGCCTGCGTGGCTCACTGTGTAGCGAGCGAGACTAGGAAGCGGAGAGTCTCGGTTTGATTCCCACTGGCCCATTTTTTTTTATTTTAATTTTTCCTTTTTGCGAATACGTCGTTTACGTGTAGAATTTTCCAAATTTATATTTGTTGCCTAACAGTATTTATTAGTATTTTTTATTATTATGTATTCCTCAGAGGTACGGGGGCCTTCCCCTTTTTACCATCCCCTCCTTTTATTCCTTCCATTCCTTCCGACATTCACAATCCTTCCAGAGCTCCCTACATTCCTTCCAAAGTTCCCCCGCAGAGTGTTGACCGCAGCCACTCTTTCCTAATGCACTACTGTATCGCATTTGCACGAGGGCCCAGGGAAACTGCGGAAAACCTGGGCCGATACAGGCGGCTATATTTGGCTGAGTTTCAGTTGTATTAAACATCAGAAACTCAGACAAACTGCCTCCCGCTCAAAGGTTGACGCGCAAACCAGTGCACGGGCAAGCGGTCACCGCTCCAAGTATTGGCAGCCTCCAATGCTGCTTAACTTCAGTGACCGCCGAGCCCGCACACCGACCGCGCGCCTACCTCTGTCGGTGTATTTATTAGTATATTACGATACGTGTGACTTAAGTAGTCTATTATTGCACGGCGTGAAGTTAGCGCCCGAGCGCAGCGAGGGTGCTAAACCCCGTGCATTAATAGACAACTTAAGTCACGAGTATCGTATACTATTTTATAGCACATGTGACATAAACCCGCCCCGGACACGGGTCGGGCGGGGGGAGGGGGAGCAAAGGGGGGGGGGGGGGGCTGGGGGCGAAGCCCCCCCGAGGGATGAAATTGTTATTTTACAAGTTACGTTGAAATATCATATAATCTCAAAGTTAACCGCAAGTCAAGCACTGAAGAAAAAAATTAAAAAACTGTCACACCAGAATAATAATTTCGATAATCCATGTACGTTTATTATAATGTACACAAAAATAGGTGAAACAAGGGGAATAACTTTAATTTTTTCAACTCATGTAATTAAAACACCAATTTAACCAACTGTAACGATTTTTTTAAACCGCTTTTGTCGGTTTACACCGTCTTATTTTCAGTCGTGCATGTTCGTGTGACATTGCAATTATTGAATGTTAAATTGCCGCTAGGGCCATTTATGGTTATATTACAATTATTGAAAATATAATTCGGCCTAGGCGCCTCCTCTTCAGTTAAATTTTGAACAAATAAAGCAATGTCTGGAAGATAAAAATAAGCTCCTTTTGGCTGCTTTGGTTAGATCGTGTTCGCCTTTGAAGTTGGAGCAGTAGATAAGTCGGAACTCATACAATTTCCTATTTTTTCAATGGAGATGTAGCAACTCTCGACGTTGAAGCGGCACTATCATCATTTGTGGCCCTTTTACCGACGTTAACCCCAGAAACTGATGGTTCTTGCTCTATGCTAGCAACAACCCTTATGGTTACTTTCGCTATCTCCATGCCATCGGTAATTTGCGGACAAATCCGTTTTTTTATTTTTTATGGAGTCAGCAATGTACCCGAAAGCTACCGTCGCCGATTTCCAACCTCCGTGTCGCTGCAAAGTCGTTATGTCGGCACCAGCGTCAACTAGGAGAGTTGCCGAAGTTCTCCAAAAACTGTGGTCTGTGAAATTATGTGGGTCGGGCAGATTTAAATTTTCGGCGATGTCGCTTGGCATCGATCCGAATTTATTTATTCTCACGGGTTGTTGGAAGCGTGTCCCTTTGGTGTACCGAAGAAAAAATATATTAAAGGAACAATTTTCCGGTCTGGCCTGTAAACATTTCCAGCAGAAGTGGAACAATTTATTCGTGATGGTAAAAGATCTTGGGACGTAGTTTTTGTTTTTCGGAACTTGAACGAGAAGAACATCGTCTTCCACTTTTTTAACATTGTCGACGATGATATTTACGAATTCTTTTCGTCCCAATGCCCCAGAAATCCCAAAGATACGGGCTACCTGAACATCATTTTTAGCAATGAATAAATCGCGTAACAACATAAATTTGAGGATGAATATTATTGAAGTTTTACTTACCTTTTCGCATAAATATAAATCATCAGGTGCTTCGTTTAAAAACTTTAAAATGTTTTCTTGTGAAAAAAACTTCCGATTTTTCCGGCCGATATCCCAAACTATTTTTTTTTTAAACGTCAATTTGTTATAGCGACCAATATCAATACGATCGTAACTGCTGATTATGCATTTTAACATCGAATATGTTGTCCATAAACTCGGTGGGGCGTACTTTTTCGTCAATTGCGCAAACTATGCTAAAAGTACATATTCGCAAAAAGAATTCGACTTCTTTGCGCCATTTCTTGAATGCGTTATACGCTGCTGTATATATTGTTTTCGATTTACTGGGCAACAAATTTAGAGTCACCGATTTCGCTATTTCTTTTATAGCGTCTGGAACAATTTCGTTTATCCCATCTACACTAAATCCACTTCCCGAACTGTCCATTTCTGAATGAAAGTTATAATTTCCATACAACAAACTATGGGTCAGCGTTTCGTCTTGATTTCGCTGGAATTTTTTCTACAACATGAAAGGGTTTTCAGGAGAATTGCTAATCTATCCCTTTTTCGTCATTTGTTTGCTATGAATTTTCAAGCTTCAAATAATATTTAAAAGTATTTTCTTTTGTTTTTTATGCATCTGTGAAGTTAGGCGATCGATTTTCGTACGGTGTAAAAAAGGGCTACTTAGGTCACGGAAAAGCGTGCGTAAAGTGCGGGTTTAGGTCACACTGTGCTATAAAATAAATTAAATTTCGGTACAAAAAGACGAACGTCGGGTAGAGTGTTAATGGATCCTTTATTTTCGCCACAACTTATAAATATAACGCGACAAAGTTAGACAATGGATCGCAACTTTTTATTCCGCAGTCGCGTTCCGCAGGAGGCCGGGTGATAGGCGTCGTAGAAACAAGAGAAGCAAAAAGTACTACGGCACCTTGCACAGTGCACGAATGACGTATTATAACAGGAGCATTTTTTTAAGTATATCAATCGGAAAACACACTTCATTAATATTTTTAAAAATGTCCCTTTCATCGCACAATTTGGAAGCAAACCATGCGTATCGGATTATATTACCAAAAATTGGGGAGGACAGTTGGTGATTTACAATTGATTGAATTCTTAGGCAATCCTCTCTGGTGTTCATTTCCCGTTCTTTTGGTGGACAAATTTAGTGATCTTTCGTCAACAGATTTTATGCGTCCTCTTGAATTTTCCAACCCTCGATGTGGAGGCTTTGAATTTGAAGTCTTCAAATTGACTTGCAGTAGCCAAAGCACACTGCTGCAAATTCCGGGTAGTGACTTGCTGGTAGTTTTTCCGAGCTTCTGTGAACCGATCGTATGTCCAAAAATCGATGGTCGCATATTTATCAAACGTTGTTCCACCACTTTTGATCCGCTTTTCCCATTTCGCCAAATCCGAATAACCTTTCAAACGGTGGCACCCTTTGCTTTGTAGAGCTTTCGAACTCCAAGTTGGACGAGTCTGGCTATATTAACGGCTTTTATTTTATAGTCCAGTGGAATCGATTCTGGGTATAGTTTCGATCTTTATTCTTCCGGCTCATAATCGTCGTCGTCAGATGAATGTGTAGTTGATGGTGGAACTTCTTGGAAAGCGTTCTCCTCGTCTATTTCATTCCACATGATCAATTCATCGTCCATTACAAACTTCTTCTCGCATAGTGTTTCTAACGTTAACTCATAAAGCCCTTCTGCCAGCAGCGTCAATTCTTCGCTAATTACCCCCAAAGCTTGTGATGCTACGAGATTATTTTCCTGAAGGAGATGCTCGTAATACACAAGGGCATCTTTCATGCGTACTTTGTCGGTTTCACTGGACAGGCTATCTTCGACAGTGTCTTCATCTGTCGTCGAAGGGCCAGGCAAATCAACAGATCCGATATGCGACATATTTACTTCTTGATAACTACACTGTATAGAAATAATGTGATACACTGCACGATCACACACCCTACCGCTCCGAAAGCTAACGGTCGAATGCTAGTTCGAACGACCGTTCGTTTCACGACGCGTAGAGTTTAATAACTTCAACTCCACTTCTGCTGTAAGCACTTAAGGAGTAAGGCCACTGTAAATTTTTTGGAAAATCGATTTTTTTTTATTGGCTCAAAAAATAGTTTAAACCCTCTAGAATAAGAAAAAAAAGGTCCTGTGCGAAAAAAAATTTGTTGTCCTTAGGAAATGAAGGTCGCCGCCAAGCGTGTCAAAACTTGCTCCGAAACGACTGCAATTATATCGGAGATGGCGATTCCAAAACTTTCAAAGGCATCGTGGATTCGAAGCCTTATGAAAATGTTGATGTTAAAAAAAAAGAGTGCATAGATCACGTGCAAAAAAGAATGGGCACTCGATTGAGAAACTTAAAAAAAGGAACAAAAGGTCTCGGGGGAAGAGGAAAACTCACTGCCAAATTGATTGACGAACTAAGCATTTATTACGGCTTAGCAATCCGTCGAAATTCCGATTCCATCAAAAATATGAAAAATGAGATCTGGGCAACCCTTTTTCACAAAATGTCAACGGATGAAAAGCCTCAGCACGAAAAATGTTCGGAGAATTGGTGCAGTTGGAAGAAAGCGAAAGCAGAAAATGCCTTGGATGCGTATCATCACAATCAGCCAATGAGTGAGGAGGTTTATCAAGCCATCAAACCCATCTACATGGAATTGAGCCGGGACGAGTTGCTGGAGCGTTGCTTGGGGGCCTATACTCAAAACAATAACGAAAGTTTCAACGCTACCGTTTGGAGTTTGGCCCCCAAATCATCCTCAAGCGGAAAAACTGTACTAGATATTGCGACGGATATCGCTGTTTGCATATTCAATGGCGGCCTTACCAACGTCTTGCAAATATTCAAGATGTTGGAGGTGGAAATTGGTGTACAGTTATATAATTTCTGCATCGAAGCCGACGCCAAACGCATCACGCACGCGGAGACATCTCTGAGCGACGCGGCCAAAAGTGCGCGCGCGCTCCAAAAATCAACCAGGAAAGACGAAGAAGACGAAAATTTGGCTATCGAAGGACAAATGTATGGTGCTGGGATTGCAGACTAACGGTAAACATTTTTTTTAACTTCTTTTTTTAATTTTTTCCAATCAAAAACTATTCGCAAAACTTTAAACGCGTTTTTCTCGAAACATGGTTTTTCAAAATGGCACGCAGCATAACTCGAACAATTTTCATTTTTTTTACTTGAAATTTTAACCAGATGTGAACATTTACATTATCTTGAGAATGTCGATCGGAATTTTCAAGAACTTTATTTATTTATTTTTTATTAACAAAAAACTTGCCGTTTTTTTCGTAAAAAATCAATTTTTTTTTCAAACGCACGCCAAATCCACAAAAATTGATACTTTTTAAAATCCGATCGACATTCTCTAGCTACAGCCCTCTAGATTAATGGTTTTTTTTTTGTTCTAGATTCAAAAGTGCACCAGTGGTGCTGCGTGCCGCGGAGCCCTGGAAGCAAAACATGTCCCGGGAAGATAGCTGTGGAACCGCCATTTTGTTTTTTTTTTACTGTAAAAAAATTTTATAATAAAGTTTAATGTATGCCCGATAACACCATTAAAAGTTTTTTTTCAAATACCTTCAATTTCGGGAGCAAAAAATTAGTGAAAAAACCTTTTTTTTTGGGCCGTTACAGTGGCCTTACTCGTTAAGACAGATGGGTCAAAATATGTGCGACGAATAAAAAAATGAATAATTTAGCATTTGTTTGTTATTTGAGTTGATTGGTTAAATACGATAAAAAATACATTTTTTAAATGAATTTTCACAAAGTCGCCCATAAGTTGCAAAATAAGGAGAAAATGTGTGGGCTTTTTGACGATAAATGTTTAATTTATTACTGCCTTCCGTTGCACATACTTTGTTTTCGATTTTCAAGAAAAAAAACGCATTGGACAGCGTTGTATGGGCCACTTCCCAATTAGTAAAGAAATACCCATGGACAGACGCCGGACTATATCCGAGATTTATGACGGGCGAAAACGGGTGTTCTCATGAGCAGGACGAGCACAACGATCCAAGTACCAAGTATATAGAAAGCGTATGAAATCGAAAAGTCTTTATAATATTATGAGCGAAAGCCCTCGACCGAGATTTTTCTAAGCATGCCGATAAATGCTTAGTATTAGTAGTATTAGGTGGTACACGCGCAAATGGTCACGCATATGTTCATCATTTTTCTCATTCGTGTGTTTCATCGCGTTTCCTTCTGGACTCTGCAGAAAATAAGATTTAACCCCACGCGGACTATTTCCGTGAATTGTTTCGAACGAAGTGGTAGCGGGTTTATCCGTCTCTCGTTCTTTTTTCATCCCTAATCCTTTCTGCCTCTCTCTCTTTCTCTCTCTCTCTCTCTCTCTCTCTCTCTCTCTCTCTCTCTCTCTCTCTCTCTCTCTCTCTCTCTCTCTCTCTCTCACGCGCTCTTTCTCTTATGTGTAGTAGCAGCCGGTCGGTCGCAATTAACCGCTGCGATTTCGCCATTAGCTCGTCGGGGATTCGAGACAAAAGTACAAAAATAAAAAACTCTCGGTTAGCAGTGTGGCCACCAGGGTGGTTGCGAGGGTCGAGCGGTGGATAAAAAGGACAGGAGCCGAGCGAGACAGTGGGAGGGAAAAAGGCCCTCTCTCGTGTCTGTTTTGTACATATGTGCGATGCCACAGGCGTGAGAGGAAAAGGGCCGAAGATGTGGGCATGAGGACCGAGAGGGGGGGGGGAGCAGAGGCGGTGGACGGTAAAAAAAGCGGTAATAATCCACGTGCCCATTTTTTCTCGGATCCACGAGCTGTATATGGTTTTTCGGCGTTCTATCTCGCCAACGAAGAGCCGAGATTTATTTCACGAGTTTCCTTTCACACCTGCGACGCTGGCATATACTATCTCCAGTGCTTTGCTGTTCAACAGTAACCGTTTCCACACTACAGACAGAGGACCCGAGGATGAGCAGAAAAATGAGGGCATGGCAAGGGCGGGGGGGGGGGGGGGAGTAAAAAGTGGAGCGGACAACTCGAAGACATTCCCGTCTCACCTCTCCTCATGTGCATCATACGGATTTCTGCTCTAGCGTCGTTACCTAGACATATTGTTCTTTTTCTCGCGATTATTTTATACGTCGCTCTCGCAATATACGATTTATGATTCTCCAACAATACGTTAATAAACACGCGATAACCGAAGCTAACTACAATTGAAATAGACAATATGTGGCTTCGAATTATATTCGTTCAGCATATTCTTGTAGCTCGGAAAAATTCACATCTAGGGTGCAAATACGAAGAGATTTCTACGCGGCATCATCATTATCGTTCTTCATTCGCAAAACTTTGTTCTGAAGAAAAGTCGCTCTTGCCATTTTCAACTTTCATTGGTCAATTGATTGT
>OX632359.1:24113259-24306586 GCA_951751655.1 Ophion costatus | reverse complement strand
AAGCACACAAGTAGAGGAAAAAGGACGTCGGCCAGGTACGGACCGTGGAAAAGCGAAGTGAACTGCTGGGTTTTTCTATTCCACGATCGTTTTCTCGGCTGTCACATTACTCCGACAGGTACGGTTACATTTTCTTCTACGGCATGCAGGGTGTCCTCGAGATCCCACAGCGTCACCCTTTCAGGACGAATTCTCTCGTTTTCCTCACCAACTTTTTTTTTTGTCATATTCACTCTTGCCCCGACGTTTTCTCCTTGCACCTTTACCCTGTGTGTATGTTCACAGACCCAACGACTTTTGCGACTTCTCTAGCGAGCTTACACTTTTCCCACCATCGCTCCACAGCCACCGCTCCCTCCTCTTCGTCATAGAACGATTTACCCGGTAGCCCGAGAAAATGAAAGCAAGAGCATCATGCCGAGAGCGCAAATTCGCGCAACCATCTAACGTTACCGGAGAAAATCCTCTCATTCGTTTCGCGCGTTCGTATTACGACATTAAAGCTCGACTTCTCGCGGCTCGAAAGCTTCTGTGATAAATAATTTGCTATGCGAAATACAAGTACGGGGAAAATATAAGTTCTCAGGAGTCACATCTGCACGAAGTTGACGAGATGAGCACCTTCGAATGATCTTTATATGGTATATGAAATGACATTTCTATTTTCTCGATGTTTACTATACGTTAGTGCTGGCCTTAATCTATCCAACCGAACCGTACATCATTTTCCTCAGAAATTCAAAGAAATATACTTCCTCTTTATTTAGCGATGAACAGAATCTACGTTCCATGAAAATCTACATTCATTTTGCTTTTCTAATCCGATGTATTGCCGTTTAATCCAGCGGGATAAGAGTTGAAAGCTGAACTTGAATATCTCAAATTTTCGCTGCGACGTCTCTTCTTTCACAGAATATTTTCTCAGGTATGGCGCAGACAAGATTTTCCCTGGCGCATCCAGCATGTCTGCCAAGAAAGTTCTATGATAAGGCCAACCGTAATTCCCCATCGACGTTTTATCCGGAAGAGCTGAAAGCGTGGGAAATACGCGGAAATAGGTAGAAAGTTTCTTATTTCCTTTGTACCGTCCTCCAATATACATACGCAAACGAACCGCAATGCGACAAGAGCAGAGATTAGGAAGGACCATATATTCTGGCTTCAGTCATTTTCTCCTCCAAAGCTCCGTCGTGTATAAGAATCATATAAAGTCAAGACCGTACCCAGGATCGAAGCTGGCGGGAAGCTGATATTAATTTCGCAGAAGAAGGGGGGAACAGATTGTAGACTAAATCTTTGCTTCTAGGGGGGGGGGGGGGGGGCAGCAACGCCCTGCCCCTCGCTGGGTACGACCTTGTATAAAGTTCTACTTCAATTGCACGTGCGCGATTTCCGAGAAACATAAGTCCGTGCAAATTAGAAACTAGCACATGGTGCTTCCTCATTATTGCACTCCGCAAACAGATATCGGCCAACTAGGGGGTCGAGGGAATTTTTCAAACTTTGGTTTCTACATGAGCACTCGTGATTGGCTTAAAGTTATGCGAAAGTAATGCGAAAATGTATAAATAACATGACTTTTTCGTTGATGTAGTAAACTAAATCTGTATAATGTCGATGATATGTTCGAAAAATTCAATCATATATGTATCAAAGGTATTCGAAATAAAGTGTATTCTAGTACGAGCCATAAGTATTTCTCGACAAAAAAGGTTCACTGTTAACGATAGGGATGAGTCTTGAGGGTGAGCGGGAAACAGTGTCGATTAACAGGTGAACACGACGTACAGAACGACGAAATTTTCGAAATTTCGACCAACCTATTGTAGTGGAGTTCTTTTGATGGGGGGTCACCGATCGATTTTCCATTGTAAAATGGCTTGGACATTGGGCATTCGGGACAGAAAGATGGCTGCGCGGGGGTGTCGTCGGGCTATTCAGCGAGGACGGTCTCTTGAAGTAAGATCAATGACAATAGATACGAAAAAGGATAACGTGCAAGTGGAATATACGCGGCGAAATGGAACTTTTAAGAACGACGAGTACGGTACAGCAAGGTAAAATTGAATGCGGCTTTCTTGGTCCTATCGTTCTACATCCATGAACATATCGTTCGAAAAAAGAAAAAAAAATTCAAATAATTTACGGCCAAAATTATTGCGAGTAAACTTGATAAAAATGTTTCTCTGAAAGACATCACTAGAATGGACGATAATCAGTCCAAATGACAACCATATTAATTTATGGTAAGTGTTGATCTTAGTCCTGATTCGATAAAATGAGATATTTTTTAAATGGTCTCTCATGAACATCAATATTTATGACATTAATAAAATTAAAAATTGAATATTAAATAGCAGTTTCAAACTTGTATTCCGAAAACCATTTCCGTCAGATTTTACAAAATGATGGTGTTTGAGAGCACAAAAAGTAATACAGGTTTACTGCTGTTTCGTTGTATGGCGACACAGCGTAATCAATTTAGCTCTGGAAAAAGTATACGTTCACAAAATGAGTTCAATCTTCTGATGAATATTCATCGTCAATAATCATTAAACCATAATTCACGGTGAAAAACTCATTGAACAAGGGTATTTCATTTACTGAGCCGAGCTCTTTATTTTTTGCGAGTATTTGAATCAACTCCCGATGCATGAAAAGAATTTTTTAAATGATTAATTGCTGGCGGAACATTATATTACGCGCCTTGCTACAAACGATTTAGGTTGGCAAGAGGAGGGCGCAATTTCCGTCGACCACGGAAACATTTAATACTCCGAATAAAGAAATATGTTCCATCTCAATATTTCGTTAGCCACTTGCAAATTAACAATCCCGTCGACCCAGTTAATTTTTTATTCTGTGTTTGGTCAAGACTAGAAGAAAAAAAAACGTTGGAGTGGTTTCCCAGCCCAAAAGGGCAAATGAAAATGAACTTTTGAGGTATTCGAATGATGCAAACTTCAACATCATTCAGAATAATTAGTTTCAACAGAAGTTGGGCATCGTGGAAACGATCGTTTTCGTTATCACTATACCCAATGGAGTACTCACATTAATAGCGAAAAAAGGGGCAGTGAACGCTGGGATTCCTCAATATAAATAAATATGTGCACCTATTGTAAATTTAAATGCATAGTTTGTTTAAACATTTTACACAAAGTCAGTTGAAACGCCTCATATACGGTGGTAGCACTTTCCCTTTGCACTGCCATGTATATACGTATACGTATAAATGCATATAGATGCAGATAGTTACAGATGTGTTCAGTTGTCCGTGTGGATGCATCGAACAAGCTCGGTGCGCGGCACGTTAATGACAGGAAACCAGCAATATGAACTTGACGGGTCGGTAGCGCACCGCGTGAATATTCTCGTACAGCGGCAGCCGCAACGGCATCAACGTGCAAAGTCGGTGCATCCACGGCGACCACAGGGGCCGTCAAATGTGGAGGGAAGCAACGGAAGCAACGACGTCAGAGTGTAGCCATGGCAGGGTACTCGGGGGCTATATACACCGTATCGCATCATCACGAAAATTCATCGGATTACGAGGGAAGTGTATGCTCCCTCAGACCACGATTAAATATAACCGTTAACTACCGCAAGAATATTTGAGGTCTGCCCTCCAAGTTTATTGTATACTCTATCGTCACATAGTGGCACACAACCATTTGATAAGTAAAACAATGAAAACATTTTATTGTATAGAGGCACGAAGTTGGGTAACTTTCGAATGATCAAGACGCAAACAAAGCTTTGTGTGTGTGAAGCTAAAACCTACGGTATACTTGATTAAAAATGATGATATTGAAGTTTGCATCATTGCAACGCACCGACAGTTTAGAAAACCGAACTTGTTTAGCAAATGTAGAACCCGGAATCGCTGATCTGTCTTTTAAGATCCTCATAAAGAATCTACAGCCTAAGTTTGCAGGATAAGACGTCGGATGATAAAAAAACTAAAGAAATAATTTTTTTTAAATAATAATTTCCGTTGCATTTCAACTAGGTATATCAACTTCAACACCATTAGATATGATGGGATTGGCGCACAACACAACTTGCCCTGTTCCTCTCCCCCTCATCGATGTGCTATCTTCAATGCCTCCTGCAATCATGGTCAACTGTTGTTTCCCTCCAAGATTGAAGTCAAATTTATTAATTTATCTGGAATAACTATTACTATTATTTATATACATATGTGTATGTTGTTTTCAATGTTTCTTTAAATGTGCCCTTGCTGGCTTTTACGACTCGATCCCTTCCACTTTTGCCGCACATCGATCGCGTGACTACCTCTAGATCCTTAGCCACCCGCCTGAGTTTTTTTGCCGCTATTCTTTTCTACCGCACTACTGAAACCCATTTTGATCATAAGAGTTCAGGAAAACTGTGAAAAACATGTGGTGACAGGCAGCTGTATTGGTCCGAATTTCAGTTGTGTTTGAAACAGAAGTACAGAAAAATTTCCTTTCAAGCCCCAAGTCGGTACACGGGCAAGCGGTTAACAATCCATCTATTGGACTAGGCCACATTGCGACCGCCACTTGTCCCCGACGGCTGATCGTATATACAGATTGATAACGCGTATTTTCGTGTTTCTTCTTAACCCGATCGTTGGGTGATAATCTTAAAATGCGCTTGTTCCTTCACCAGACCGCCTCTCTCAATTTGGAACGTACCCATTTCCAATCGGATGCAGGAGAACGGGAGAAACAAATCCCACGTGAATCATCCGACTTCTTAGCATTCAACTCCGCTTGATAGTTGAGAGGGGACCTCTGAGAGGAACGTCGAAGCGAGATTACGAAGTTCTGGTGGAAACGACGAGGGACACCAATAAGATTTCCCGAAGGTAAATCAATCTCGCTGATAAAATGTTAGAGGTTAAACCGAATGCGAGGCAACATTTTTTCGCTGATATTTATACCGCCCGTCAACGATCCTCGCGTGGCGTGACATTTTTAAATTCCAATCGAGCAACCATGCGTGAGTGTGCGTGTGTGTACGCACGCGCACACACGCATGTATAAATACATATTGAATAAATCCATTGGAAAATAGGTAAACGATTGCAATGTGAAAAGAGGGAACAAACATACGAGTTTTTAAATGTAATACAATTTGTTCCGTTCACGGTCACAGTGCGACTCGATTTATTGATAGCAAGTCAACCCGGGTCGTAAATCCTGATACCGAACGCGTGTAATTTGACACTGCAATCTCGTGATGATGAACTCCCGCACCTTAAACTAATGCGGTGAAGGTGGTTAGTTGAAAACTATTGGAGATACACTAAAAACAATTTAATTTTATTTAATTACAGTTATTTACATTGATCAGTTAAGGGTACTGATAATTGATTCGCGTTGTTTCTGCGTAATAATGACAACGCTGTTGGTAAGATTATCTCATGGAGATGTTTGAGTTATTTATTCGCGAGAGGCAAGAGTTCCATCCTGATTCGGACTCTCGATGTTTCCTCTTCGAATAGTTGACCCTAACTAACGAAAGAAAAGTTCGAGTCTTACATCCGTGGTTGGTAATGGGAGCTACTTCACAAACGGCGGATGCGATCCCACCCCTTGAATGAAAAACAACTAATTTCATTGGTACAAAGTGTAGAAAAAGAGTGGGTGAATTTTAGCTGTCGCCAATCACAGATGAGAAGTGTAAAAATAGAACATACTGGACAGCCCTGCCGCACATGTGTCTTGATTGGCGAGAAATGCCAGTGATGAACTCTTTACCGCAATAAAAAACTTCCGCTTTCGAGTCGACCATAGCGTAAATGCTTGGTAAATCCCTTTGTTAGGGGTACATTCATGGGAAGTGTCTCATTTCCACAATGTTTATCTCTACAACGCTGCAAGTCTGTTTTTCAACTGTACAATGGCTTATCTCTCATCTGTACAAATTCGGCAATCCACCAACTGAACAAGAGTCTCAAGTTTGCAATATTGAACCTCTACAACGATCTAGCCTTATGACCATCCCTACAACGTATTTATTCGGATTTGTATCAACTGCACAATGAGGGATTTGCAATATGCTTCAATTCTACAATGTATCAACTCTACAAGAGCTTTGCGTATCCAACGTTCAACTGAGCAATATTCTTGTTAACTCTACAACACTTGAAGAAGAGATATATTAGCCCATTAACGCCCAAGCGACTATGTTTGAACACTTGAGAGGAAAAGGCGTTTTTTTGCAGTCTACACCAGAAATAATGTCACCCTGTTGATGGAATGTCGGAGATGGATCATCCGAAACAAAAAATCAAACGTTTCCCACTCAATATATTAATGGCTATGGCGCATATCATACGATCTTTGATATATGCAAAAATAACAAAATGGCGGATATTTTTTCGAAAAAAAAACAAAAAAAAACGTGTTTTCACCACTTTTGGCAAAAAAAAGAGTAAATATCAAAATTTCAAACAACTCCAATATGCGCTATGGCTATAGTTGTAAAGAATTTGTGGTTAAAATTGCAAAAAAATCGGTTCAGTAGTTTCGAAGATTTTATCAACAAGCCGTCGAAAAACGTTGTTTCGAGAAAAACCGGTTTAAAGTTTGTTTGGGTTACATAAATACATTGAAATTTTTTAAAATGTATTTCGAAAGATTTATTAAGTGTAAGAACTTTTTCATCAATATCTATAATATAAACCTATCAAAAAAATTCATGAAAATAGCCTTTTATAGCGTCTAAAGTGAAAAGCCCGCTTAACCAACTTATTTCGTGCTAGTGACCAAAAAAAAAAAAGTAGTCGATTCCATCTTATTTCAATCGTCTTATTGACAATCAGCACCACGGTCTTGAAACGAAGGCGAATTTCAGTGGTGAGCATTAGTACCCTTATTAACGGAGACTTTGTCCTTGATTGAGCAGCGGGAGATGCTAGCGGCTCAACATGAGCGACTAGAAGAAGAGGAGGGATGCCTCTATGGACCAGGCATTACCGATTAGCGGTAATTATAAACACATTTGTGTAAACACATTACAAAACTTTAAACGCGTTTTTCTCGAAAAGACACTTTTGAAAATGGCTGGCATTCTCTTGACCGCTGTAATTAACATATCGACCTGAAATTTGGAGAGCATACGCAGAAAATGTCTTCACGGAATGACGGATCGTTTCTTCGATAGATACATTTTTGCATTTATTATTTATCTTTTTATGCGAAAAAAAACGCGAAAATTAGATTTTTTTTAAATTGCCGCCATTTTCCGAAATTTGTACTAAACGAAAAACCCATCCGTCATTCCATGACCAAAGGGTCACAGATTGATAATATGCTTTAAATTTGTGTTTCAGATCAACAAAGAGGGGGTAGTGATGTCAGCCGTTTACCTCCCGCGATTTAAGGACCTGTTTTCGCGGAGCTGCAACGGCCGCCATTTTAGTTTAAAAAAAAAATGTTAACGTCCTGTATATCATGAATAAAAGCAAAAAAAAACCGCACTCAAAAAGCTTTACTCGTTTCCTTTAAAAAAAATAAAATGTAAACACCTGAAATATGGCACTCCAACGACAAAGTCTCCCTTAAGCAAATTATTCGTTCGCCTCAGTGCCACTGCGCGTCGCTGCGGATGATTCAAAATACTTTAATAAGATAAAGAATTATAATAAAAATCATCATTGATAATTCAGGGTAATATTTCTTTGACAATTCTTTCACAATATTTATTTTAATGATTCTTAAGGCTCAATTGCATGGTAGATCATGTTTTTTAAGTTTTAATTCGGCTCAAAGTAATTTGCGTACATCGGAAAAAAATTCAGGATAAAATAATGCCGATTTAGAATTGAACTCAAGATACTATGAGTGTAAGCGCGGAACAAATCCACTTGGCCAAATATCCTTTGTGACAGCGATCAACGAAATGTCATTCATTTCCATCAGAATAACTTTAATTTTGCAAGTGTTCAGTTTACATTTTAACATAAATCTGGTAGTGTTAATTAGTTAGTTATCTCTGATCGTGTAGAACATGTACTTGTACTTTCTTCATCCGTAAATTACATATTATTTGCGAAATATGGAATAAATACGAGTAATGGAGAAGTTTACAGCGCATGCGTTACATGTGGTAAAAACAAAGACAGAATGCTACTCTGTCTTGCGCTCTGTTTTCGTTGCACAGTGTACCGATCTAACATTACGCACCTCGTGGCCATTTGAAACGGTCCATTAACTAGTGTTGACGAATGGCAGAGTAGGACACTAAAAAAGTGGTCATTCTGCGCAACACAATACGAAAAGGTGCCAGCCCCTGGCCGGAAGGCAAGTTTCGCGTACTTTAGGGTATGAGAATGTACTTTGTCTCGTCTCTCGTACGGCTGATCATATTCTCGTATCCGTACGTGCATTCCCGTACGTCTACCACGGAAATGCGCGCAATGCGTCTTATTCTAAGGAAGCTAGTGGCAACGAGGAATGGCCGATTAACGAGAGACCGATAGCACTAGCCCTGGCAAGTGCATCCCTTTCTAGTGTATATAAGAATATATATACATATGGTGTATGATGTATATACATATACACCCAGACTGATTGGAATAAAGGAGTGAAAAGAGACTGTGTATATTCTGCATAGCTTACGGAGTGCGCAGATATGTAAATATGCGTGCAGTTCGCCCCCTGTACTTAGAATAATATGTGTAAACACGTACGCACACTCACACACGCATGTATGCATACGCTTGGGCAAAGACATGCGTGTTACTACACCAAGAACCTCGTGGCAAGCCTGGATGGTGAATCCTCAGCCATCCGACTCTAGCTAACGTTATTAGGTAATTAGATACGTGTAGAGTTTCATGCTTGACTCACTGGAGCGACAGGGCGGAGCTAGCTCGTTCCTTTGCCACTGCTACTTCGAG
Organism: Ophion costatus; assembly: GCA_951751655.1. NCBI lineage: Eukaryota > Metazoa > Arthropoda > Insecta > Hymenoptera > Ichneumonidae > Ophion > Ophion costatus. Next base: position 24,297,687 of record OX632359.1, on the reverse strand, counting down.
CAAAGTGTGAAGCTGCAATATTTTTGTATATGCAAGTGTGTACATACGCCCGCGCAAACACACACACATAGTAGTACGGAGATGTCAGTATATCAAGACATTTTAGGGCAATCGCTGTTTAATGGCGCCCTCATTAATCACGTAGATAAACGACAGCATCACTAATTTTGAGATGCGCCAAGTACACTTTCGTTACGAAAAAAGTATTTGCCCTTCCAACGCGTCACGATGTGTGCACGATTTTTCCCTGAACCCGGACAACCGAAGGATTCTGGCTGTCATATTAGAATTCAGTCTCCGTAAGGTGTATGATATACGTCGGACAAAAATAACGTATTCCCGAAATAGCCTGACAAACCATCTCGTTTTCCTCTCCCTCTCCCTCTCTCTCTCTTGCTTTCTGAATCTGTAATACGATGAATGAGATGGTACCTCCTCACCAGATATACATATATAAGAGATCGCGAAGAAGAAGGAATATTTTTAGTTAAGTACACGCGATGCTGTCAAAGGAGAGAGAAAAAGATAGCGCGAGAGCGTGAGACCGGGATAGAGAGAGAGAGAGAGAGGGAGAGAGAGAGAGAGAGAAACGTTTCTTAAGGATGTTGAGTTCCTATAAAACATGTTAATGTTAATTGTTCAATAAATAGCTTCTTAATCATCATGGAATTTTTACACGACCTCCTGAATACTTCATGTAAAAACATACCAAATTTTCAGAATTCTATCATCATTACTTCAACCTCCTTAAGGGTTAAAGTAAAAAATGATAAGAAAATTCTGAAAATTTGGTATGTTTTTAAATGAAGTATTTAAGAGGTCGTGTTAAAATTTCACGACGATTAGGAAGCTCGTTATTAAAAAATTAACATTTTGTTAAGAAAATTTTTTAAAAGAAATTTAAAAGATGTGTCAATAAACTTCGTTTTGTTTCCAATGCTTTCAGTATTTTGTAGATATTACAAAATTGAGAAGTCAAAAAAAAACTTATTGCAAAGTTACATCAGTTTCCATAAGAACACATTTAATTTGTGAATGTTAATTGTTCAATAACGAGCTTGCTAATTGACGTGAAATTTTTACACGATCTCTGAAATACTTTAAACAAAAACGTAGCAAATTTTCAGAATTTTATTATCATTTGCAATTTGCGACTCAACATCCTTAAACGGGGTAAACGGGAATTGAGAGTCACGTCGTCATTGCCGAAGAGCAAGAAGCTTAAGGGGAATGGAGGACGTTTGGCGAGGGGAGTAAGAGTGGGCGCGGGGACGCGAATCTTTATGGGCGGAGATCTTCCCAGCTCGAAAACCTGAATGCCTCGTCACCAAGAGATGTCTGGTGTATCGACTCGATGCTCCAATCCAACCAGAAGGAACCATTGAGATACGTACCTACTATTGCGTTTCCTATACTCTATTTCCTCGTCATCTTCATCTCTTACCTTCTTTCTGTTGCCAGCCTCGTACGCCACCGTTCCATCATCTCAACGCGACACAAAATTCCATAAGCTACTTCTCCGAGATACGGTCTCGTGCCTAACCACGTCATCCTGAAAGTACCACTTGCACTCCCAAGAGTGCAGATAATGCACCCTCCGCCTACTAGATTATTCCTACTTTCATTTCCTTTCTTTCGTCAGATGTGAATACGAACACACGTATGCGCTCCCCACACACAGGAACACTGCAGATGCTTCATAATCACCTTTCCTCGAAAGGAAAAAATGATGAATGAACTAATTGTAAGATACTTTGAATGGAAACTTCCTACGAACATAAGAAATATACTATTTTGATGGTATACTTCCATTGAGAATACCTTACAATTAGTTAATTCTTTGTTCATTCTCATGCCGATAGTCATCGATGCGATTAGAACACGATCATGAACGCGCACTTTTTCGACGTTCAACGCGATTAATTGAGTTATAGCAACTATGTACTCGCCCATACTTGTGTAATACTTCATCAGTTAACTTTGCTCAAGATTGTTACGCATTGTGTACAGCTACCTGGTGAGGATGGAAGTAAAAAATCGCACGGAGCGATTACTCTTTAGCTGCTTCGATTAGTCGACCGAGCGTTCGGAGCAAAGCGAGAAAAAAGAAGGTTTACAAAAATAACCGCAGTCACATGTTCGGTAACGGATTCTCCTCCCGGATAAATCGAGTCTGTCCAAGTTATATTGGCAATGGCTGCCTTTGTGAAGGTTGCATCGCCGTACAATATCTCACCGGCATGACTCCGTAAACGAGATGCGGTGAGTCGAAAGGAAAGCAAAACTGAGCGACATGGGAAAACGAGGGAGAGTGAGAGTAGGTGGGAGAGAGGACTTAGGGGAGATACGAAGACGAGAAGGACGTAGCAGTTCCACCGTGCAGCATCCTCGCCAGACGTGCTATTTTCACGGTGCGGCCAACGAGGGAATATGTATATATAGCTAACCTAACGATAATTTCTCCCCAGCGTCACGTGCTAGTAATATAAATCATCAGGTTTCCTAACTCGCCCACACAATTACCTAATACGTTGGCCGCGTTATCCGTAGACACCGACCAACCTCCATATTCCACTCCTCTTTATCACTCGCGCGCTTCCCCCTTTTCCCTTTCTCCATCGCATTAAGCCTCCTTTTCTCTTGTCTCACTTTCTTCATTCTACCCCATTCCATGAGCTCAAGCTCGCTGTCCTTAGACTCGCACTTACGTTCTCATGTAGCAAACGGTCGTAGCAAAATCCCTTTATCAGCCACTAACTCACCGACGATCCAATACCAATTACCGATCAACAGAGCGATTTACGTGTCAGCCATACACCGCGAGACGGGGGGAAAGGGTCGTCGATCCTGAACATTCACCTTCTTCGCTTTTTGGAATCACACGCTCCAACGGTGTCGGCTGCATGATCCCGGCTATTTTCATTGATATTCATCTAGTCTCGTTGAGCCTATATGTACATTGAAACGCGGCGGGCCATTTAAAGAGCCAAATGCACGAATATACCCACTTTCTATAGATAAATATACCGTCTTTAATGAGAAAAAACATATACAGGTAAGTAGAAAGTTGTTTGCCCACGGATGCATCATCCCGAACGAAATTCCATGTCCCGAGAAATGTCACTATATACAAAGACATTGAAGGGATTTTTCTAAAGGTAAATATTCTCCTGGAGAATGATGGTATTGAAGTCTGCATCGTCGGAATGTAAGGGAAATTTCTGTTTTATTTTCCTTATTTTTATTATTATCCAAAATTATATGATTAAACGAACTTGCCAAGTGAAGTTTTGTCATAATTGTATGAAGCGCCTCTTCCGAGATAATCAGTTGTGTAGTACCCCCACTTCCCACCGATGTCGCCACAATTTTATATAGTATAACTGAAAAAAAGAAGCTAGCGTCCCGTCTACGTACGTCCCATAAACCCTCATTCTTTAAAGCTTCGCCGTAACAATTGTCATTGGATCTCGAGGTTACCACCTCGAGCTAGGGTAACTGTGATGGCGGGGTTGATCATCTCAGAAGAGGCGCTTCATACAATTATGATAGAACTTGGTAAGTTCGTTTAATCATATCATTGTATTTTACGCCTCTTCCTCAAGATCACCTGTGTAGATGCTCAATGCTTGTTACGGCTGGTAAATGTAAAAAAGGTATAGACAAAAGTATATGACTCCATATATATGGATGTGTATATACACTGTAAAAAAATTCTGTACAAAAATTAATACACAAGTGTAGGAAGTTTTTATGCGGATACCGCTTATGAAATTTCAGATACGATTTTGAAAATCGTAAACAGGTTATTTGAAAAATGAAAGTGTAGCTCCGTAATATTAATATACTTGTGCGTTTGAAAAATAATGCACGTGTAAAGTAATAATCACATCCAAGAATATTGAGATCAAGAACCATTTGCTGATATCAATATACGAGTAAATATTAAATTTAAGAACCATTTGCTAATATCAGCATACGGACGTGTATTAATTTCACAGAACCAAAGTATTACCTTTAACGTACACTGTAAAAAGCTTCTGTATAAAAATTAATACACAAGTGTATGATGTTTTTATGCGGACGCCGTTTACGAAATTTCAGATAATATTTTGAAAATCCAAAGCAGGTTATTTTTAAAATAAAAGTGTAGCTCCATAATATTAATATTGCGTTTGAAAAATAATGCACGTGTAAAAAAACGTTCACATCCATGCATATTAAATTCAAGAACCATTTGATAATATCAACATATGGGTGTGTATTAAAATTACTAATCCTAAGTATTAAGTTTATTTCAGAAATTGATAATTAAGCCCACTGAAAATGTGACTCGTATTTATCCTCCTCGACGGGAGCTAGAGGTAAAAATAGGTGGTTTTTGTGAGATTTCTTCCTGCAAAACGGGCGGCGTAAAAAGGGAAAAATAATTTCCTTCCGCATAGGCGAGTTCAAGAACTGCGACTCTGACGTGGATATGGAGAGGTAACGGATTTGCGACACTCTCCGACGCGTGCACGAGTTGCGAACGCGTCTGTTTTTCCCAGGACGATCGTAGCCGGTGGTCGGCTTATATGCCCGACCGAAGCTGCGAGTGGCTATAGGAAAGTGCGGAACAAGGCGCCGTCCCTCGGGCGCTACGCGAACTACGCGCGACCGTCGGCCGTCGCGAACGGCCAAAGTGGGTTGAGCGCGTTTTGTATTTTCAATACTCTGTTTTTTATATTTGAATTTATACAGCTGTTGTAATCTTTAATTTAAGGTACGGGTTGATGCAATACATTTTCCATAAATTTGCAAACTTTTCTTGGAAATTCCATGTTGCATCTATTCAATTCTATATCCACGTTAGAATTTTATGTTCCTGTTTTGAATTTACGGTACAAGTGTCTTAAATTCAATTTAATTTACTGAGTTCGTAAAATTCAATTCTTTTGTCCCTTAAATGTAGTGTAAATTTAATATAATTTTCACGTTGTTTCATGTGATTTTCATCAGCGTTTATGGATTCTTTTTTCAATTCCTGTTTCGCACTTTTAAATAAATCTGTTGTGATCATGCATTGTACGTATCGTAAAATTCAGTTTCACACATATTATATTTTTCAGGCAGCTATAAATTTCAAACTTGTTTTGTATTCTCAATGCTCTGTTTTTTATAGTTGATTTATCATACATCTGTGGTAATTTTCAATTGAAGACACGGGTTAATGCAATACATTTTCCACAAATTTACAAACTTGTCTTTGAAATTCCATGTTCCATCTATTAAATTCTATATTCACGTTAGAATTTCATGTTCCTGTTTTAAATTTACGATACAAGTGTTTCAAATTTAATTTCATCGTAGTTCGTAAAATTCAATTCCTTTGTATCTTAAATGTATTGTAAATTTCATATCTTTTTTTACAGTGTATATTACTCATCCAATAAATGAATTAACTTGTACAACGTTGTGAGTGTTCCGTCGCATACGAAACGAGCGAGCAGTTGATTATTAATTTTATCAAAATGAGACTTTAGCCAATATTTAAATTTTTCATATAATTATCAACATCCACATAGTCTCAAGGCACGACAGGCAAGGTTATTTCTCTCTTACCTGAAGTCCATAAAAAAGGGTCAATTTCGAAGCCTCTATACGTGAGTATGATCAAGCCGCGCATATTGGCGCACCAATGTACCCCTAATAAAGGGATTTACCAAGCGTACACGTGATGGTAGAGTTCAGCGCGGAAATGTTTTCATTGCGCTAAGGAATTCATCAATGGAATGCCTCGCTGGTCAACACGTGTGCGAAAGGGCTGACCAGTGTTTTCTATTCTCTTACTTCTCGCCCGTGATTGGTGACAGCTAAAATTCACCCATTCCTTTTTCTACATTGTGTACCAATGAAATTAGTTGTTGTTCTTCCAAGGGGTGGGATCGCATCCCCCGTTTGTGAAGCAGCTCTCATCACCAACCACGGATGTAAGACTCGAACTTTTCAAGAGTCAGTAAGCATCAAAAGTTCGAAGAGGAAACATCAAAAGTCCAATCAGCGCGGAACTCTTGCCTCTCGCGAATAAATTACTAAAAGATATCCATGAGATAATTCTACCAACACCGTCGTCATTACTACGCGGAAACAACGTGCTTAAATGATTAGTAAGTTTAACTGATCGATGTAAATAATTGTGAACAAAATAAATTGTTTTTTAGATTATCTCCAATTGTTTTCAATTAACCACCTTCATCACATTAGTTTGAGGTGCGGGAGTTCAATCACGAGATTGAAGTGTTGAATCACACGCGTTTGGTAAGAGGATTTACGACCCTGGTTGACTTGCATCAATAAGTCGAGTCGCACTGTGACCGTGAACGGAATAGTGAGGTTGTGGGGCATATTTTAACAATCTAAATTCACCTTTGCAAATGAGTCTCTAGGATTTTTTAAAGGCAAATCACAAAATCTAGAGAATGTCTGAATTTTTAGTCCAGCCCGCGATCTTTCTTTCAATATCAATTCTTCCTCTCTTGGCTGCGGAAGTAGATGCGTGCTTTGTTGAACGAGCAGTGAAAGTATCTGTATCCAAACCGCTTTTTTAATATGTCTTTTACCCATCTACTCAAAGATTGAGCTGTGACCGCCTTAAATGAACTTTTGCACGAAATAAAACAAAAACGCAAAGAACCTCGAGACCTTTCGGTCCTGTTTACGTAGCTTTCTAGAGCAGACACTGTGTAAAGCTTAACATTTTTCGTATAAAAGGGCAATATCAATGTCGGTTATCTTCTGTTTTTCCCTGTCGTCTTAATCCGGTCAGGTATTTTAATCTCTAGCGTATTCGCATATCTTTGTATGTTTTTGATTTGTATGAGGGAAAACGTATGCATTCTATGTCCTGTGATGAGTGCCAAGAGAACGATAAGTTTCATAGACAAATCCTTGATGGGTAATTTCTCATTTTTCAGATAGCGTATTATATAATCTAGTACGATCTTTGCGTCCCACTCAGAATTATACTTTGGTTTTGATGGTCGTAGATTGGCCAGTGCCTTGAAAAATATTTTCATCCTGACATCCTGAGCTATGCCTGGTCCGACTAACAGTGACATAGCCGATCTGTATGTGTTTAGCACACTATGAGCTGCGCCCTCGTGAAGGGATTCTGTCAGGAAGAATAACACCGTAGGCACCGAACTTACATATGGGCTTTATAACTCTCCTTACACAAAAAAAAACCACCACTTTCTTAGTGCGGAGTCAAATTGTTTCCACGATGATTCTGTTAATGATATTAACATGAGATCCGCTGACTTTTCTGGTACGACCTTTAATTCGTATGCCCTCCGGACAAGATTCCGCCCACCAGAGTCAAGTTCTTCCAGTATCCTTGTGCTTTCCTATCATAACAAATAAGGAACGAATCGGCCTCAAGACGAACTGGTACCGAGCTTAGCATGGATTTAAAAACGGGATACAAAGGCTGCGATGGCCACTCTGGCACTACCACGATACCCTGTGATTTCTCACTCTTTATTTTTTGCAAAACCTTTAGAATTACCGAAAAAAATGGAAAGATGTAAAAAAGATAAGGCTTCCACAACGACGTGAACGCATCGACCGTGAGAGCGTCCGGATTTCTAAACCAGGAGATATGACACCATTTCGCATTTTCTCGACAGATCGATCGCCGGTGTTCCGAAAATATTTATTATTGTTTCAAATGCTGCATCGACAACTCAAATTCTGTTTTCGTGATAACGCGTCTGCTTCTGCATTCATCTCTGAAGGGGCATAAGATGCAAAAAGCCAAATATTTCTGACCTCACACAATCTTCAAATTTGTCGAAACTATTTATTTAGGTTTTCAAACTGAACGCCGCCCCTTCTATTTGTGCAGGAAATCGGAGTTGTGTTATTAACGCGCAAGAAAATTTGAATATCTTTCAGATCCCGTGCGAAGCATTTTAGGCCAAAAAACGCTGCCTTCAACTCCAAAAAATGTATACCACAAAGACGCTCCTTTTCTGACCAGTGACTGTGTGCTTTTGCATGCGAGCTCTTGCAAAAAATCTCCCCAGCCCGAAAGCGACGCGTCTGAGAAAATTTCCATGTCAAAAACAGAATTCTAATGGGATTATTCGTTCTCAAGCCCTCCGTTCTCCACCATACAAGTTCATCTATGTCCACCTCTTCATTTATGTTCAATCTACCCTCGTAATTGTGATTACTTCTTCTCAGAGCTAAATATTTTAGTCTTTTGCATTCTTTTGTGTATGCGACTCCGCAATTGACAGCAGGGCAATAAGATACTAACGTACCGGCGAGTTTTGCAAAGTCTCTAATTTTGTTATCCCGCTGGAGCTTGAATTTTTCAATCTCAGCTCTTAGGGAGATCTTTTTTGTCTCAGGCAATTCTATCGTCATCTGTCCGGAGTCATAGATAAAACCCAAAAAGATAAAGGTACATCTCTTCGAAGGGGTAGTTTAACTCTTATACGAGTTAATAACAAACCCTAATCTCTGTAGGGTAATCCTGGTCACAGTGAGATTAGTATTACACTGGTTGCACGAGTTTTCCGATTAAAACGATGTCATCAATGTACATGATTGAAAGAAAGCCGAGCTTTCTTAAGTACGTCGTCACAGGCTTCAGGATTTTTGTAAAAACATACGGCCCTGTGGTCAGCCCGAATGGTAGACACGTGAACTCATAATACTCATCCTCGAATCGAAAACGTAAATATTTTCTATGAGACTCGTGAATTTGGACAAGCGTCCTTTAAGTCAAGAGTGGCTGGAGAAACTCCCAGGACTCATTAGTTTTGCAGCCGTTCGTCCATACTTGAGCTTAAAATGTTTGCCATGAACACATTTGTTTAACTCCTTGAGGTTCAAGATAAAACGACTTGATTCATCCGGCTCAGGAACGAGAAATATACTCGATATAAACTGGTTTTTCGACGATTTGCAGCCCGAATCGCTTTGTTTGTAATTCACGAATTATAGTGGAAGTCCTGAATCTTTCCTCCCTAGACCATTTTGGTCCGTAGGACTCTATTTTGAGTGATCTGACTGACAAAAGGACTTTTGTACCCGGTTATCCAGGACAAAATTGTAGTATCATTAGGGATCTCTTCCCACCCATCTTCGGAAAAATGAAGTGTCCCAGCTATTTTCCCTACCGGTCCTAATGTCGTTGAGTCGAGTGCTCCTGATCTTTCCTTTGCAAACCTTTGCACGTGACCTGAGCACTGACTGCTCAAGTCACCCAGATACCAAAGAAAGGGGTAAAACTCAGGTTTGTCTTCCCTGAGAATAAAAGACATGGCATTTCCAGTTGCAGCCACATACGCAGTAATTTTCTCCTGCTTTTTCTTTATACGCTCGTCCCTCTTCACGACCGTGTCTTGCATGACAATCTTGACCTCTTGGTTAAATTTCGTCGGGTCAATGAGAGTGCAGTTATTAGGCGATAGATATTTATTTACCAAGGCCTCTCTTTCTTCGTCAGGCAGTCCTTGCTGTATTATGACCTCCCAACGTTTCGCCATGTCCTTATGTATTGCAGGCGCAAGAACTCTTTCCTCGCATATGCGTTTTCCGATTAAATTAAAAATGCCTGGGCTCAACGTAGTTTCCGTGTGCGCGAGATGTGTTGCATCCTCGGGAAAAAACGTCGAAGATTCTGGCACTGTCTTTGGGTCCCTCTCTTGATGCATCCACTTGGCAGGGAGGATGCCGAGTGGATGCACCTGTGCTTTTCCGGGCTCGTTTATTTCTCCGTCGATCGACTCTCCTCTCTTGAAACTGTTAACGCGGATTGACAGCAATATGTTAGTCTTATTAATGTCAATTGAGCCACTGGTAATATATGCCATTTGAGTTATACCAATTTGGTACTATATACCAATAGGGTTAGAGCCCCTGATACAATTCTTTGAGCGAGATAGTGTTTACACGGCACAGGTTAGCGCCTGTCAATTTGTTGCGATAGCGTAGGTTAGAGCCCACGTACGCTGGCCATTCAAATTGCCAAACAACGTGGACACGGGTTAGAGCTCGTTTTTCCATCTTAATCTCAAAACGATTGTTTCGTTGTCGGTAAGCGCTCTAAGTATGGCGCACATAGCCCGCATACAGGTTAGAGCCTGTAATTACGGCAGCGAGTCGATCGCGTCACCGTAAGCGCCTTCTCAGAGGCTGCAATCTGAAACATACTCGTTAAAAGAATATAGACTTACTGTAGCAGAGATCTTTCCAACACGTGGATATTTCCGAGTCGGTGCTGCGTCTTCTGTGACGACGCTAATTTTTCTTGTGCTTATTCCTTTTGTATTTTTCCTCTAGCCTTTTCAATCTCTCCTCAATACTGGTCCGTTGATTTTTCTTGTTACGGGAAACGTCCGAAAAACAATCATTATCCGAATAATCGTTTCTGGTCCTTTTACGAGGAATTTTACTTTTTCCGACGTTTGCCTCGAAAAAAACACGATATGGCTCATCGGCACAAAGCGAAAGAATAAGGGTTCATGGGACGTACGTAGACGGAACGCTATCTTCTGCTTCTTCAGTTATATTATATAAAATTGTGGCGACATCGGTGGGAAGTGGGGGTACTACACAGTTGAGCTCGAGGAAGAGGCGTAAAATACAATCATTATTACACATTTAGGTTATAGTTTTCCGATGAAATATCGAAAAAACCTTTCAGTTATTCCCGTAGCCCAAAATTGATAAAAAAAATCGTGTGATAAAAACACTCCAGAAATCATACGAAATAATGGAATGATGCGGTATACAAACCGACCGCAGAGGATGCACATTGGGATCTGATACACGGCTACGAAACATAAATAACGTTGTGTCCGTGCATATGGAAGATGTATTTCGGGCATTTATGAATATAATGGGTAAGCAGCCGAAAAATTTAGCAAAGAAAACTGTTGTTCGATAACACGAGGAGACCCAACTTTTTTGTGCACCCACCCACACACACGCCTACACAGACATTGTGGTGTGTCTTCGGGTTGTCTCAAGGGCGAGACGCGCGAACTACGTGCGGAACACAATCTCACAGTACATCGCCATGTCCCAACTTCTTTGCTCATCATGCTTTTCTATATTCCTATACGTACGGTACACACCTACGACATCGCTATACCGAAGCAGATTTTGACTCTACGCATCACGAAGTATTCGCTTTCACCACTCACATATACGGTATGGCCTCCTCTATCGTTCACCTTCATTTCCTTTCTACGACAGTATAGCTGTGTCGCTTCTCAACCACCCATGGCCCATTCGCCAAGCGGCAAAAGGCACTTTTGCCTGCACCGTTGGTGTCTACATACGTAAGAGTATAGTTGAAGTACTTTCGGCACTGTGAAACGCGGTATAAAACCGTGCAGACTCTCGTCCAAGTCATACGAGGCAATTTCGTACCCCTTCTCACGCTCAAAGTACGTTTAAGGCTACTAAAAGACACATCTATGGGTATTACACGCCGGGACACAACGCGGAGATATGTCAAGCCTCTATCTTCTTCATCACATTCTATACTGCACCAACAAACTCTCCACATTGAGGCCCGAATAAGGATGATGAAAATAAGCAATCAAGTTTTCACAAAATACGTACTTTACGCTCTCTCGTATCTCGGTTCTTTCGTTTTTCAAGCTTTGCGTGACATAATAAAAAATGAAAATCATCATGCCGGATAAATAATAGGCGCGAGCGTTCCACTGATTAATTTTAAAAGATACTAATTTTTTGTTTGCACGCAAATGCGTGATAGTAATTCAATTTTACAGCCACCACAAGTTCCAACACGTCCTTTTCGAGTGCCAAATAAAATTGCCGAGATTTCGACAAGTTCGCATGGAATGTTAATATCGCCGATCGCGATTAGCACGTCCGCTAGATAAATTAAATTCCGAAGCTTAATTGGCAACTCGCGATGAGCTCAATTCTTGGCAACGCTAAATTGGACAGCAATATGGAATAATTTGTTTATCTCGTAAAAGATGCACCAGACTTCGTTGGAACTTTGGAATTAAGCTTTTATGGAACACATCTGAGTTTTATAAAATCCGTACGCTTTAACATTCATTGGTATAACGTTCGAACTTTTTCATGATGAATGTGCGTGTCGAAGTCGGCATGACTTGTTAAAAATGTGTACACACTCAAACCGTTCATGGATAACCGTGTATGTGTCCATACACGTACGAGTCAGCATACCTCTCTGCATTTTCTTGGATACATAACTGCAAGACGGGTACATTTCTCGGTTTTACTCGAGGCCTCGAGGCATGTCGCTTCTCTTCACAATACAGCATTACGATACAAACCTCTTTTTCCAAACCCCTCGCCCTTTTTTCTTCGTTCGTTTGTTCTTTCTTTCTTTGCTTCTTAGGGTTGCCTCCAGCCCGAGCAACCTCTCTCCGACAGCCTGAAACCGACCCCACACCTCTAGCGCTCCATTTCCACCAAACCGCCCTTTCACTTGAGAATCGCTCTCAACACGGCCACGCACACACACACACACACACACACACACACATATAGCCACAAGAGAAACGAGAGGACGAACGATGAGAGGAAAAGAGTTTTAAAGCGACCAACTTCCGGGAGGATCGATCTATTCTGTCAGACAAAGCTGCGGGCGATCTAGCCCGCGCTTATACTTTATTCATAGATTCAAATATTTCAGTAAGCTCCGTTGGCAAAGAGCGCCCTGGTATGTGTCAAAAATAAAGTAATTTTAGTAATTACTTTTTTATTTTACATTTTAATGTAATTACTTTAATTTTACTAATGAATTAATTTTGAATTATACTTGAATTAATCAATTTTGAATGAACAATAACTAATGAATTAATTTTTTAGGCACCCTCGACCATTTCGAAATCGTCTGGGTTTAAAAAGAAATTGAAAAAATAAATGGGTTTAATATTGGCATTGTTAAGATGAGAATAAATTTCCGTTATTTTTTCCATTTGCTCCTCTAATGAGAACGCCAAAAAATGTTTCAGGAATCTAGAAGCCGAAATGCGACATAAAATTTTTGGGCGTCCCGACAAATTGAATTATTATTCAAACGTCATTGACCAGACTTCAAGATCATAAAAGAGATCAGAATACTACGCGGTATTAACGGCGATCATCGTTTGTTTCAAACATTTTCGTCACACAAAGGTCCATTTTCTCTCTTTTCTTGAATTGCCCATTTTTTTTTGCAATTTCGCAACACCGAATTCGGTATAATAGAATGGAACCGTGGTAGTCTCGATGTCCATAGGTAAGTCATAGGATTCGCGTACATGAGTTTGCTGATAGCGGAACGAAGGGCGGTAACTACGGAATTCTTGGGGTTGGAACGCTGACTGAAATTGCGGTTCTCCGAGTCCTCATTCAAAGGCACGACATTTTGGCCTCAGAGTACGCATTTCGCCTGGTGAAATACCGCTTTAGGCGGAATTGCGAGATGAGGAAACGTCGTGAGATCTGGTAGCATGAGAACTATGAGGCGATGGAGCATAAGTTGGGTCCGGTCGGAACGCGGATTTGACAGCAATACAAATGCACCAAAGGATTTTCGGCCTAATTTAACACACACCCGTACATATACCGAACTACGCTCGGTCGTTCGCTCGTTCATGAAGTCCAAAGATTCGATGTTACGCTCATTGCCAAGCTCTGATCCCTGTCTCTGTTTTGCGCCTATATGTATTATGAGCGCACATGTACTTCTGTACACCGGGCACTATCGTCCGACAAGTAGTGTCCAGGCACGCACACATTCACACCACCGAGGCGGCGGTGTGTTACGGTCCGCGTTGTTTGCAACTTCCGTGGTACATTCGCTATGCCTGTCAGACACTCTAACCATTTGCTTGTCGGATAATTCGCCGACTGCCAACAGGCGCGTCTATTCTCGCTATTGCTTTGAAAATGAAGCTGCGAAGCGACCTAAGGTGTAAGAACGGCCAACTAAACGTTCGCACCGGCGGATATGCTGTTACACGTTGTTACGTCACTACAGATTGGGCGGATGGGTCGCCATGATTCGAAAAAAGTGAGCTTACCTTGATCACAATCATACTGCCAGTTTTACCGGCACCGCGAAGCGATTTTTTTTCAATGGGACCATTCTTCACGTGACTTATATTATTGAATATCCTAGAGAACAAGAATTTTTCTATGGTTCAATGAGGAATGGATGCTCAAAAATCGCCAGAATTAGAAAAGAAATAAACTTCTCATAAAAGCAAGTGTAGGGAAATAAAAACTGTGTGCAGAGACTACATTTTCCAACCTACTGGTACACGAAAATTCAAACAATGCAGCTTATGAGCCCGAAAAACAATTTGCAAAACGTCGATTTAGTTTTCCTTTTTAAATTATTGTACAGAATATTCTACGGCTTTCATTATTTTGAAAACGGTCTTCACATGAATAAAGACCGAAAGAAAGCTGTATATCGTAAAAAAAACCCAAAACAAAGCAATTCATAAGTCGCGGATAAGTGTCAAGGAAATTTATCTTCGCCAAAACAACGCAGCCGCTTTTTCTTTTGTTTCATGGGACGGTCTGGTGACATCAGTTTTCGAACAACTAGCGTGACAATGAAGCAGGAAAGCAAAACTTCTGGTAGATTGGTATCCTAAATGCTTAGGCTCACGCGAAATAGGTATCACTCATTCTTTTTCGCGTTGGGGGGGGGGGGGGGGGGGGGGTTTGGCGCGAAAATACTATGTCTGATAAAACGATTCGAAGGATACGTAGATATTTACGATGATACTTTCCGATGGTATACGGGCTGAATCATAAATGAAGCCGGTTACCGTTTTTGCAGCTATAGAGTGTCCCAAAATGACCTCACATTTTTATTTATTAATAAAACGTATTATTTATTTGGAAAGTACGAATATTTTTCTTTTAAGATAAGGTACAAACATGGAGGTTATGTGTGGAACACAATATCTGATAAATTACCGCCTCGTCCCTATCGGCAAACGTCCACTCTTATGACGAAACTTTCAATAACATTTTGGCATAATTGCGGACTAATTTCATTAATACTGCATCCAATTCCTTCAGATCCAGAATGGTCTGACGATAATTGACATACACTTTTCCTTTTAGAGAACCCCAAAGAAAGAAGTCCAATGACGTTAAATCGCACGATCTTGGTGGCCAATTCACATCGCCGTGGCGCGAGATAACACGACCATGAAACTTCGTCTGCAATAACTATGCACTAACAAGGCAGCAAATAACAATTTCTATGCGTTGCTCAATCGTGAAATTCTCGGTGACTAAACCTCAATACTTCCCTATGCTGGTTGTTAAAGATTAGTACCCTATGAAGAAATTTCTACCTACCCTAGAAATTTGAAATGTCAGGTCATTTTGTGACACCCTTTATTTTGGGTTTATTGTAAACTCCCTCTCTCCCCACCCTCTTTTCCAGTTATTGGATAGAATCTCAGTCCATCGTGTATTGTTTCGTTGCGCACTAAATATATTTTATCGAGTTAGCTGGCGGCTTCCCTTTTTCTTAATATAATTAAAGCTTTGGGAGAGAGGGGTGGACGGGCAATTATTAGATTATCTCGGGGTTTTTAAGCATCGAAAGATCGTATTTATCTATCGATCTGTGCCGTAATAAAGCTCTGCTTATTTCTGCTTCGATGTATCACAGTATATAGGATAGTCGTGTCAATTTTTTGTGGGTGCGTGTATGGTTATATAAAGGGAGAGAGAAGAAGATTACATAACGATGTTCTCGATACTTTGAATTTATCTTTAACAATTTAAGAAAAATCCCTTGCTTTTCTTAACACAAACACACACATATACAGATATGTTTTTGGGTTTTTGCGGGTGCGCGTGGCAGCCGGGGAATCGAAGCACGAAGAACAAAACTCGATAAGGAGAAACGGGAGAGGACAGTGGATTTGTTGGTGGTTCGCCACTTAGAATTACCCGCCCAACGACCCGCTTTGTCCAGTGTGTGAATAAGAGAAGCTACACGTCCCCGTGCCGAAGGGCGAGTGGTAAAGACCAATGCCATGTGCTACACCCTCCGAAGGAAGTAGTTCCTATCCTCCGAAGTTACGACGGCTTAAGCTACCGAAACTAACAACCTTCCCGTCTGGGTAGACACGCGCCATCCCTCTTTGATTCAGCTACTGTACGCGGCTAATATTTTCACGGCTAATTCGATTATTCTATATAACGGTAATTAATCGTAAATAAACCGAGCTTCATTATTGCTAGCGAAATAAGTATTTTTTTCGATTACATTTGTGTTTCGATAATAATTCAACGACCGATTTCCGCAACGAGCTTCCAATCGTTTGCAATTGTGAAACTTGCATTGAAGGATTAATTGAATCGTGGAGAAAATACCAATTAATGTTATTGCAAAAAGATTTTTGGAGAAAAGTGATTGTTTCTTTTTCTCTTGAAAATTTATCTTGATAGAAAGTTGTTGCACAAGTGCGCTGTCTCTATAATGTCTACACCTGCAACAGTACGTTTTTTTTGCAACGTTATTCAATGTGATGAATATAATCTGTTTCAATTGTCAACATTTTTCGACGGCAGTGTTAAAGTGTGAAAGTTACTCAAACGTTCTTCAAGGTTGTTAGATATGTACAACTCAAATCAACGAAACAAAAGATTTCGGCTAATAATTTTAAAAAAGCAGTTTTTACCGCATTCCAACGAGGCAAACCTCATCGCCATATTAATTTAAAGTTTCACAGGTCGCGGAGATGAGATGGAAGTTTGCAAAATTAGTTTCCTTTTTAATTATTCCAATTTCTTTTGGCTAACCTCACTTCCAAAAATCCGATTAACTTTAAAAAAAATGCATATATAGATATCTCCGATCTAAATCTACAGATAAAATGTATATAATATTAAAAATTAAAAAAATCCACCGGTGTAAACGTCATTTGCGGACTGGGAGTGACGAAAGTGTAAGGTCATCGAATTCCGGTCCACGTTGACACGTTGATATTTAATAAAACGATTTCAACGGCCACGAGATTAGTCAGAGATCATTAAGAGAGTACAAACAAGGGCAACGAATCGGAGCTGTTAGAGCGTATAACGGCGGAGCACCGGTAAAGGTTTGTTTCGGTTCGACGAGCCAGAGTGCGCTTTGGGTTACGTATTAATGGGATGGAGACGGCTTTCGACACCTGTCGATTGAAAGATTAAAGAGCGATATTACCATAGACGATAGGTTGAGCATGGATGATGTTCGATCTAGACGATAGGAGAAGGAGGAGGAGGACCAACGGCCCGGCGAACTTGTCGTAGATTGAGCGTGCCAAGTGAGACGAGACGGGAGTGAGAACCATGGATATATATACCTACAGATATATATTTAGATGCACAGATAGATAGAGTTGGATTCACGAAGGAAAAGTAGGGCGAAGGCTCGTGGTGCTGAGATTCCCTCATCCGCCTCCTCTTCGGTAACGCGCCAACTTGCGTATTTACATGACAAACGTTGATAGTAAGTCATCGACGGAGGTGAAGTTAATGGGGCAGATCGGAAGCTATGCCACAAATCGAGGCCCCTAAAACGATGTGCGCTACATTTACCGTTTTTACCCCGACCGCAACGTTCTCTCCAACTTTCCCCAAAACTACACAACCTCACTGTAACAATGACTCAGTCTATACGGATATAGTAAAAACTTTGTGCCCACCGTTCTATAAGTTTGCTACGAAACGACGGCAACAGGCAACAAACTGTAGAGGCGTGATGAGAGGCGTTCAGTTGGAAAAAACCCCACTGCGTATTTTTCTCCAAGAAGATTAATACTTCTTGGAGGGGGAAAAAAGTGTCTCACTTTGTTGTACTCCGAATGGTTCGCAATATGACTTTTCGTTTTTCTGAAATGTCAGTCGTTTCGAAGAAAGGCTAGAAACGGATTCTAGAGGTACAGCTCTTGCACTCACGTCACGTGGTGCAGCTTTCAGCTTACCTCTGGCCTCACCCATAGCATTAGGGTCTCCGCCCGTCGATTATACGTAGGATGAAACTTTTGACTTCGTTAAGAATCAATTGATTTCGGATGAGGGTAAGCCCCAGCGAAGGTTTCACCCCACTTTGGGATATTTGAAGGAGAGGAACAGCGAGAGCCCACACATACAGCACGGCAGTTGAAAATATGAGAGAGACATATATAGAAATCAAATAACTCAAACGCCATACATTCATGTACACCAGCGTTATCGAAACGTTGAAAAAAGAAAAGAAAATTGTCTACTTAAAGCGCCGGTACACTTTAGGCATTATTGTAACCGACCGCTCAAACATATACCCCGACCACCCGTCGTCGGCACAATCGACAGGCTATCCAAAGCAAAAGGATTCGGAATCAACACAGCAAAGAAAGCAGAACGGCCTCCCGACTTTTCGGTGCGATACACCCGCGGTATCGTGGAGCATGAACATCGAATTAAGATAATAAGCTCACCATGGCGTCCTTAATGTGATCAATCGGTTGAAGTAGAACGGTCGCGGTGGCCGTACCGAGTGCCCGATGAAGCAAAGGAGGCGGATGCTGGGGAGCCGCGACCGCTATAGCCGCGTTTGCGTTTGCAGCTGCAGCCGCAGCGGCGGTTACGATGCTGGCGGTGCAAGTGCAGGTACAAGTGCAAGCGAAGTTGCAGGCTTGCTGGCCAAGTAGGTGACCCGCGACACCCGGTCCGGCCGTGTGTAATGGCGGGTGCAGGGGTACCGCACCTCCCGGCACGAACGAATACGAATGAAAATACGTGGTGGTGGCGGTGCGACTTCCTTCAGCGGTTGCTATCCCGTACGACAACTTTGTTGAAGTCGAATCAACGACTTTAACGCTGTTGCTCCAGTTTCTCGTGCCACTACCGATGTTCCCGCCGTTACTTCCTTCGAATAATTCGTCACACCGCCGTGCAGTAACGTTACGACTTGCGTATTCGATTCGTGTTTGATCGATTGGCAAGAAGGGATTCACCGCTGCTTCGAGAATAACACTTCCGCTTTTTGTAAGAATGGGAACGTATGCCGCGGTAGCTTGACGATCTACTACTCGCTGTATCGCGCAAAAGCTCAGCGAGTCACCACCGAGATTTCTCCTAACACCCGACTCACGGGACAAACCTCTCGCCGACCACCACAGCTTGACTATTTTCTCGTTTCTTCCCCTCGGCACCGTTTTATCCGCACTGACACACCGGACGACGTCTCGCCTCTCGTTCCTTCCTAAACCTCCGATGGCTCTTTCCACCGGATCTCCTTATCTTTCCGGCTTCTTTCACTTCCACCGCCTCCTCCCTCGTATATCCAGCGGGACTCTCTTCCAACCGGCTCCACACACCCTCTCGTTTATCCCGCTGCGCCTTCTCCCGTGTCCTCGTTCGGCCTGTTGATTCTCGAGATTTTTGCCTCCTCCGGGTTATAACCTCTCGACTCGAGGACCCTGCCACTAGCCTCTTCTTTTTTTCCGGAGCACCACTCGCTGCAATGTTTTCCCCGAAGTTTCCTAGTCTTCTTTTCCTCCTTGTGCCCGCTTTTTTTCTGCCCGTCGACTTCACGTCATTCGTTAACCTTGTTTTCGTTCACTCCGAATTTTATTTATGTTTCCCTTCTTTTGCGCGGATAAGGGGCAAGGACTCAATGATTTTTCGATGCAGGGATTTTGTGGGGACGTGTTCCTATCGGGAATTGATTGGATATGTATGCAACGTTTTGTAGTTCTCCAAAACCTCCGTGTGTGTTCTCTCTTTACACACGTTGGACTCTTGATAAGCGTACAATGTACAATGGGTGACTACGGACTTAATCCTGAGCCATCAAGTTTACCAGCCGTTTTGACGTATATCATCAGCTTTTACAACGAAAGTATTAATTTTGTAATCATGAGACACTCGATCCGTTTGGCACGAGATTATGAAATGATTGTCCGGTGCAAAATCGAGCTCACCTTGTCTCTATTTTCCCTTTATCGTTACTACTTGATTATCGTCGGCGGCAAAATGTGTCGGATACGACGTTGAGATTGTCCAAGAAATTGTCAAAAACACGATAAATACGACAATATTGAAGATAGAATATAATTGAAACGACGTAGGTATAAGTGAGATACAATGATAGACTTATTTTCATGTATAAGTTTACGTTCTTGTAACCATATATATATGTATATATGTGTATGTATTTACGCGTGTATATATATATATATATATATATATATATATGTGTGTGTGTGTGTGTGTGTCTGTGTATATGTATAGGTATACAGTGTGTGCGTGCGTGTGCAAGTGTGTATACGTTTATACAATACCAAATAACAATACGGGAACTCTGCGTTCACGAGATAATACCAGTTTTGTACGTGCGATTGAGCGGGATTGTCGGATCGATTGATAACGGGCGCTGCGGTGCTTGAGCCGAACGCCTAAACAATGATGACTTAAAAATGATTGTCAAGAGATCGTAGGTGCTAGTCTCTTCTCTCTCTCTCTCTCTCTCTCTCTCTCTCTCTCTCTCTCCTTCTTTCTCTCTCTCGCATACACACACTGACTCTCTTTCTCTTCCTCTCTCTCACTCTTGTTATCTTTGAGTCTTACTAGTTGGAAACCGCAGACGCAAACGATGTAGTAACATACACGCGAGGAAGTGAAGACGAGAGACAAATATGCGTGATCGCGTTTCTTCGATGTCGCAGTGATTATAATTAAACGAGATACGAAATAGATGAGAGGAAGAAAAAAGGGGGAAAGTATCGCTGATACGGAGAAACTCGTAAATTCGCGCTGATTCCTCTGACACACCGAAACACAGATACGTGCAAAATTGCTCGGACTATTCACAGACAAGATTATATATTACCACATGTATAGATACTTCTTCGAATGTGTTTTTTCTTTCTATTTGTTATTTTTTTTATGTATGAAGAAAGTGCTTGTGTGGAAGTTCTTTGTGGTACTGTTTGGAGACTGAGGGAATCTCATACGAGTACTCTCAAACTCGAGATTCTCCAAAATTTCCAGACTATGCAATTAATTGTGGTTTTAGGGAAATTGATCCATTGTTCGTTTTCACCACGGAGATAGCCGATAAATATTAATTGATTGTCTTCACGCGATTCTTTCTTTGTTGTTTGATAGTAAAAACGACTTATGTTTTAAGATCCTTACTTTAATATGTATATGTGAATAGCTACATATATGCATACATACTTACATATATGTATGTATAACTTATTGATGTTTTCCCCCTATGGCTCACGGAGGTCCGTTTATGTGTTCACTTACTTTAATAATACTTTAACGGTATACGAGTTATTTTTTTCGCTTCTGTTCTCCTGGGTAGATTTGAAGTGGAGAAGTACTTTTTTCAATGGTTGCTTGTGTTTTGAAAAAATAAAGAACGAAGGATGAGCTTATCCAATAATGTTCGATAGAGTTGTAGTGAGTTTTGTTCAAGGATAGGATAAAATGCGGGTGCTTCGAAGAGGAGTGGTGATAGACAACGCCGTTCACCCTTGGTCAGTTTGTTGGGCAATCCTTCGATGGAATTCGTCGGCCGCGCACGTTTCAACTCTTACTGTTTATTTTCGCGCATCAGTGCACCTCAAGCGTGGCAGAAACGGTAGAGGATCGAATCCGGTACCGACGTATTTCCGGTTAACGATACAGCGCCCCTTCCTCCAATCCACCCTTAAATTCCGAAAAATTTTCCACTAGCCATTCTTTATCTTCAAAGTAGAGCGGTGCGCGTGCAATCGATAGGCCTCGTGTGTGCAGATGCGTGCGTTTAGCGTCTATGGATACCCCCCCTCGCTGTCTCTTTCTACTTCCGCGGGAGGCTGAACTTCTCCCTCCTTACCAAGGCGCTGCCGTCTTGCGATCCTTTAGTGGCGAGACGGCGTGGCACAACGTCGCGTGATTACTAGACAAGGACGTAGCAAAGTTCCACCACCTGTTTCTTTCCCCCTTCGGTCCTCTATGGTATATATGATACGTGTCACCCCCTATTTCCTTCGATCCCTCTGTTTCTTTCGTCGTTCCTACTCTCTCACTGTCTCTCGCTCTCGCTCTTACACGCACACGCTGGCACACACAGATGCGCACACGGGGGAGGATCTGAGGATTGTTATCTACCTTCACGTGACGAGCAGGGTCGAGGTTTTTCTTATTATTTCTCTATTTCGCTCTTTCTCCGTCTTTCAATTATTTTTATTATTATTATTTTCTTCAACTGTATGTCCGTGATGCTCGACGATAGCCGTTTTTTATACCCGAATACTTAATTGATGCGCGCTGCTGATAAAGATAGCGACAGCGTTAAAGAAATTCTCCTGGCGATAGAAATATTTTTTCTTTGGTTTTGTCGGTGCGACGATGACAATATTTTTCTCGTCCTTGCGATCTTTTGATTCGGCTATGGTGATAATTGCTTGTTGCTGTTGTTGTTGTTGGTGGTGGTGGTGGTGTTGGTGGCGGTGGTGGTGGTGGTGGCGGTGGTGGTGGTGGTGGTGGTGGCGGTGGCGGTGGTGATGGTCGTGATGTGCGCGTGGCAGCTTTGGTAGCGAACAGGCGGTCGGTTTGGGAGAGAGATTTAAAGGTGGAACGATTAAAGAGCGTCCTACTCGATCGCTTAGCCTGACACAACTGGCGCTGGACTAGGAAGGCTGTGGGGCCATAAGCCGCCGCCACCGCCACCACCATCAACGCCGCCACCACCGACGACGACGACGACGCCGCCGCTAGGAGGCCGCAGTACGCGGGTTTCAAACCCACCAGCCCCCACCATCCAGAGATTCGACCAATCGCTGCCAAGGTGAGCTCTCACCCTCCCCCCCCCCCCTCCTCACGCTTCGCGCTCTCTCTCCCCCTTTCGTATTTTCATCCATACACTGTCACGATTCGCGTTGCTCTTTTCTACCTACACGTTACACAAGTTACTCCGTCCAACTCGTCACTCAATGTGACGCTGTGTGTTACAGTATTTCAAGCTTGCCTGTACTCTCGAGCCAAGTGAATGCGCAACTTCGCTGCTTTCGCTCGCTCCACGCTGGCACACACTGAGTTCTATTCGGTGCACCTATGGGACAACGCGAAGTCTGCTAAGCTCACCCCTTGCGTGGTTTTACCGCCACCACCATCACGACTGCGACCAACGCAGCATCACACCCCCTCGAAATCGCGTTGTCAAAAAAAATTAGACGGATTTACGATTTTCTCCAGAACATTTTCCGCGGCTTATCAATGTGCGTGTCCATCGCTATTGGTATGCATGAGCCATACGTGCGCGCTGCGGTCGCTGTCAACTGTACGTCGTCGAACGTGTAACAACCTGCTGCCACATACAAGATCTCAATTATGCCAATAGCGAACGCAGAGAAATGTCGGAATAACGTCAAGTATCGGTGATCGGCGATTTCTTACCATATTGACGTTTACGTCGGTGACATACAATCAAAATTAATTTTTAGAGAAGAATAAAAATATAAAGAGACTCGATGTCGCAATTTAAGGGTGAAACCGTCAATACAATAATTTCTGGTTTCACGAAAGTAGGTTGGATCTGTAGTGATAGTCGGTAAGACGACACGGTAGAAGGTTGTAACATGTGTAATTAATTTCTAGTATTCCTTCATGCGCGCTTGCCAGTTTTTACGATCCTACGGGCTTCACTCTAATCCCACGCTTGTCACTCCAATACTTCCACTTCCTTGACAACCAATATCGCCATAAAGCACTCTTTCCTAATTTCTTTACTGTATGGCTGTAGCGCGAAAGTACCGGAACCTACGGAAAGCCTATAGCAGGCGGCTATATTTGATTAACTCTCAGCTGCGTTACCATCGGAAACTTGATAAAACTGCTTCCCATGCGCTACCCCCACGCCGACCATGGGGACCCCCAACTGCCGAGATTATGGCAGTTGCACAGCGACCGCGAATTCACGTCGGTTGTGTAACAGGTGTAGCATATTGTACCCAAAGCGCAAACGACCTTCCCTTCCTATATTTTATTTCACATGTTTTTGTGCGACAATCATATAAATGCGCATCGCCATGCGCAGAGTTATACATTTCTCAAATTATTTCAAAAACTGTATTGCAACAGCACAAAATGTTGACACGTCGGACGCGGTGACGACGAATCGGCTGAAACTCCTAAAACACCCACGTTAGCCGTCCGTTCGCTCCGGAATGAATATTTATTGATGTAGAGAAAGGGGAATATTTCCAATTTTGTTTTTTTTTATCGTCCTTTGAGCGGCCGATTGGTACAAAGGCAATAGGAGGAAGACCACGCGCAACTTGAACCATGGTTCTTTCAACTCAACAAGGACCCTCGAGCGAGAAGTTCCGAGTGTTTGTTCCAAGCAGGGATTGCTCCCGTAGTTGGACACGTAAAAACGAGAGAGTGGCTGCAATCATGTGGTTTCTCTCATTCTTGGCGCCTGACTAGAAAAAGAGTATTAGCCTGACTTTCCACCTTTACTATGGTCCCCAATAAGGTATTTACTCTCCTTTCCTTTTTCACCTTCTACGTATGTACACAAAAGTCACACGCACACACACACACCCACACACACGCACGCAGCATGCACACACACACCAACTAAGGAATATATATAAATTAGGGAATATACA
Source organism: Ophion costatus (assembly GCA_951751655.1). NCBI lineage: Eukaryota > Metazoa > Arthropoda > Insecta > Hymenoptera > Ichneumonidae > Ophion > Ophion costatus. The sequence goes on along the minus strand of OX632359.1, from coordinate 24,273,019 downwards.
GGGTGTTCCAAATGTCACCCAACATTTAACATGCGCGGCGTATGCATATTGTTGCGGGACATTTGGAACACCCTGTACATCAATTAGGGAATATATATATATAGCGGGTGCCTTATTAATATTGAGGCGTCGAAAAAAACTCGGAACCAATAATCGTCAAAAAAAGGACTATAAAAAATTGTATCGAGAATGAGTGCATCAGTGGCTCTCTCTTGTAGACTTACTTGTCTCGAGTCGATGTCGCGGCGCTTCATTATTTAGAACTATATATATATATATATATATATATATATATATATATATATATACATACACACACACACACACATATATATATATATATATATGATGTAGAAGTATGAAACCGGAATTTCCCCACAGATGGTACTAGCCATCAGTTTAGGGACCGTAAGACCGCTTCTGCAGCGCCATCATCTCCCTCTAACAGCTGACGAAGATTTTCAACACACAACAACCCAAGTTCCCTACACCGGTATATTTTTCTATAACCTTAAACATGTCGAGTTTTGTGTCTACGAGCTATGATTTGCGGGCAGCATTGGTTTTCTGTTATCATTTGAAGAAAACTGCTGCAGAATCGCATCGAATGCGTGTCGAAGCTTACGGTGAACATACTCTTGGTAAAGCACAGTGTTTCGAGTGGTTAAAAAATTCAAAAGTGGTGATTTTGACGGGAGAAACGAAGAGCGTGGGAAACCACCGAAAAAATTCGCAGACAACGAATTGCAAGCCTTATTGGATGAAGGTGATACTCAAAGTCAACAAGAACTCGCGGATCAATTGAATGTGACGCAGAAAGTCGTCTCCATTCGTTTTTATCATTTTCAAACAACACACGTGTAATTTTTACAAAAAAAATCCGGTTTCATCCTTCTACACCTGGTGTATATATATATATATATATATATATGTGTACGAATAGTGTATATATATGCATACATATTCGCCAGGTTGTACATTTTTCAAGTAGGAAAATCACACGAAAAAGAAACATGTTTCGAATGGAACAATCCGTGAAATCTCTCGATTTAAAACATGCTCCGCTGTCGACTTTGTTCCGTCAACGAACGGGGTCGACCATAAAACTCCTGTCAAACTAAACGCGACGAGAATTAAAGAGCGGATAAAAGTTTGTTTATCTGAAAAACACATCGGGCGTCCGTACACGCGAGGTCACAAAGTTGGTTTAGGAAAACCAAACTATAACTTGATTAACCCAGCGCGCTGGGTCAGAGGTTTGCTCGTCGGGATGAAACAAAACAAAATGTAAAGTGGTAGGTTTCCCAAGTGATAGAAACCTGTCTACATGTAAGGGTTATCGGGGCTTGATTATCGATGCCATTGTTCGCTACTGAGGTTATATCCCGGTAATTGTCAGTTATAGTAATTGGCAGATGATTGATGAGATACATCTAAACACGAACCCCATTCGATCAGCCTTTTTGGATTGGCTTGTAACATCACTAATAAAACGTACTTACAGTTCGTCACTCGCGTTCCATTTGGCGAGACAACAGAGGTGCTGACACGGCATCATGTAGCCCTATGTGTCTATGTGTTAAATTTACAATACCAGTTATGCGTCTGGACTCTACGACAAAATAAATCGGCTACCGACCAAACTTAACTATCGCATCTATATTTATGAGTAAACAACACTCAAATTAAACATTTTTTTTACTTCGCCCCGCTTGACTCTTGGAGACGCATACATAACAGTCAAATTATATCACAGAATTTTCTCACGCGAAAATTTGGAAAGAGAGCCATTCTGCAAAAATAAAGATGGTGAGTGAGATCTTAAAAATAAAGTTTGATCAGAACAGCAAGTAACATGCATTGTCCGATTAACGTACCAAAAATTTGGCCAGAATTTTCGAAAAGCTGCCCATTTATTTGATTACAACTACAATTGTCTCGATTACTTGTAACATAGTTTAATGACCTATCTTGTCCTTACTATACTACATGATTTGAAATATACTATTGTATATTGTTCGCAAAACTATTTATTTAATAGAGGAAGCAGTTGGCAATACATTTGTAAGTGTAATTCACAAAGCATCAACATCAAACAATGCTTGATGAAGCGACAGTATTAGGGAAACACTTCGAGATTATCGCATCTTTTATTTATCGATCGATGGTATTCTATTAGAGAGGATTGATGATAGGCGTGACGGTGTACTTCGGAATCGTTGTGCTGTCATTTTTCATATGCAAATAAATAATGCAGAAATAGTTTCAACGATGGAAAAACGTGCTGTTGGACATGTTCGACCAATTTCTACCACAGGAAACGTAATGTCCCTCGATGCTGGAATTGAGCTCGATAAAATTAACGGTACGGTCTTCTCCACCTGACAATACCAAGCCACTAGCGTCCCGATGCACCCATCGACCCAAGCCAATCTCGCACTACTGTATTAAACATACAAATGAATATGTATATGCGCAATTATTTTTTCTGCTATACATGTGAGTTCCTGTTCTAGTTCCGGGCTTTTTTCACTAGGCCACATTTGGAAATCTCGTTTCTCCTGATGACTCCCCGGGCGAACGTCTCGGTTGTATGAGACTGGCCTAAATCTAGATAGACACGAGAGGTGTCAAGCGGTTATCCGTGGCCAGATAGAAACTGAATATTTCATTCATCGATGTCATGCCTTTTGAAGAGTGTTCGCGGGACAACGAATCACGAAAGAAAGAACAAGTGTGAATTGATAACGAAAAGTACGAAAATTATAACCATATCGCCTCGAAGATACGACTTACGTGCAGCTATTGCTTTTCATGAAGTCAGAGAACGGTGTTCAAGTTTGCAGCGTCGAAATAAACCGAACTTACTTGTAAGTTTGTACAATCGAGTTCAATTTTTGCGACAGGGTAATTGGTTCTTCTGTTTTCATAATTGTTTTTCCATTGTGTCATTTCCGTAAGAAGTACGATGCTTTTTCCTTGGCTCGCTGGTCTTTCCCTCATAATGGAACAGAACCCATACGCTACGCTGAAGTCACACTTTTCTAGAATAATCCAATTGTTTTTAGATTAGCAGTCATTATATAGTAACAGGCTACGGAGGACCTTCAAGGCAACGTGAATTGTCAAACGCCATTGTGAAGGTTAAGAAAAAATGCGTCCGAAAATTTAGAAATTCTGTTTCATACTTTTGAGTTTAAAGATTTGTTTAAAATAAGCATGTTTTTCGAATTATGCCGGTGGTCAGATGCATTGAATATTGAATTTTATTCCATGTACATCATGCGGTTACATTGTACACGCGGTGAAATGGGAAGTATGTATTCTGCAATTATTGAAAATCGTTTTAATGAACCCACTCATCGTTTTAGTCGGGCTGTTTTAGGTTGGCTTTTTAATGAAATGAACTAGTTTATGCTATCCTTTCATAAAATCTTAGTCCTCTTCATTTAGGTTATCATTAGGTATTCATTAGGAATCATAACAGGTTATTTTTTATTCAGCTCCGATGTTTTGATCTCATTCACTATTCCGATTTCGACTCCATCCATTTGAAAAATGTTCTTTCAGTGTCCTATGATCGGAACCTCACGTGGAACCCAATTTTAGTAGTGGTTTTGCCAAGAATAATATTTTATCAGAAAGTAACCGAAATATATATGGTCTAATGCAACCTAGGATCGCAATCCTAGTTCTTTTTTTATCGTAATCATATTTTGGTTTTGTGGTGTGAGGTCCGATGTCGCATTGAGAATCCGTCCAACTCCGGGATCGTGATCGACATGTGGTTCCGACTTTTTGCATCGATCCATATTATGTACAGTAGTCACAAAAATTAAGGGATAAAAAAAATTACAAATTTTTGGGTGATTTTCAACAGGCTGTAACTCGGAAAAAAATGGTCGCACAGCAAAAAGAAGTTTTCGGATCTGGCCATGAAATTTGTTATCATGGACGGTTTCGGAGTAACCCTAAGACGACTACCGACAATTTTTTTTTCCAAATATTTGCTTCTCTTCAAAAAGGTCTACGGGCTTCAAACATTTTTTTTTTGAAATTCCACCGCAAAGCTCTTGGGAAATGTAATGCCCTTTAATTTGACGTCCTCAAAAAGTGTGTACGATGAATTGCTGCAGAGATATCGTCGATCAGAGAAAAAAAATCCTTTTTAACTTTGACAATCAATAACTCGGGAATTCATGAAAAAACTATCAAAATTCGCCTATTTAAGGATATTTGAATAACTTGGTATAATTTTGGATATAATGGATGAACGAATGATATCGTCGGTAATTTTTCAACCTTAAGGTGTCCCGGAAAAACCCTGAAAATTTCAAGGCGCTGCGATTTTTTTTTCTCAGTGCGCCGAAGCTTCAGACATCGTTTCCGCCAAAAATCACCATTTTGAGCAATTTTTCGATTCTTATCCATTTTTCCAATCGATTTTTTTTTTCGGCGATAATCCTTATTTTTTCAAACAAAAAGATTAAATATTGAAAAAATTGGGAATTTTTATCAAAAAAAATTTTTTTTTTTTTTTTCAAATTTCTTTTTCTCAGCGTCTTCACAATGGTTTATTATTATCAAAAAAAAATCCCTTGATTTTATTTTACCACTGCAACTGCCTTGGTTTTAAATGTCGATTGAAAAATTTATTTAAAAAAATCGATATATCGATCCCCCTATGAATTCCTGCTTTTCTTCACACAAAACTCGAATTTTCTTTATTCTTCAAGCCTAAATTCTTGACGTAAGCTTTCTGTACAGCGAAAAACAGTTTCTTTCGATACTTACTTTTTGCCATGCCCCGTCGACATTTATCTGCCATAGGTTCTCGCATTGTTACTCTTATTCAAGAGGCTTCTTCATGACGCTAATGCCGGCGGTAAAAGACAGCGGTAAAAAAGAATCAAGTGAATTTTTTTTATAATAATGAAACATTGTGAACCCGCTGAGAAAAAAAATTAAAAAATCGAAAAAAAAAAATTTCGAACAAATTTGTTTCGAAAAAAATTAGTAAAAAAAAAATTTCCAGATTTTTTCAATAATTAATCCATTTGTTCGAAAGAATAAAGATTATCACCAAATTTTTTTTTATTGGAAAAATGAATAACAATCGAAAAATGGCTCAAAATGGTCGTTTTGGCGACAATGATAATTTTGAAGTTTCGGGGCACTAAGAAAAAAAAATCTCAGCGCTTTGAAATTTTCAGGATTTTTCCGGGATACTTTTAGGGTGAAAAATGACCGAGGATATCCTTCGTTCGTCCATTACATCGAAAGTTATACCAAGTTATTCAAATATCCTTAGATAGGCGAATTTTGATCGTTTTGTCAGTCAAATGTATCGCTTTGAAAAAAAAATTTCATCAAGAGCCACGGTTAGAGTCTTATAGGGAATGTTTCGCAGTTTTCAAAACCCTACTTCGATTCCCTGTACGATCATTATTTCCCGAGTTATTGATTGTCAAAGTTAAGAAGGACTTTTTTGCTCTGATCGACGATATCTCTGCAGCAAATCATCGTACACACTTTTTGAGGACGCCAAATTAAAGGGCATTAAATTTCCCATAAAAACTTTGCGGTGGAATTTAAAAAAAAAACTTTTTGAAGCCCGTGGACCTTTTTAAAAAGAAGCAAAAATTTGGAAAAAAATGTTTTCGGTAGTTGTCTTAGGTTTAATCCGAAACCGTCCATGATAAAAAAAAATCATGGCCAGATGCGAAAACTAGACACTTGGGGCTCCAATTTGCGTTTTTTTTTGCTATGCGACCATTTTCTTCCGAGTTACAACAGCCTTTTGAAAATCACCGAAAAATTTGGAATTTTTTTTATCCCCCAATTTTTGTGACTAGTGTACGTTAATGTTTTTCGGGGCTCACGCTTACGCAAACTGAACGGAAGCGTAAATTAGTGTAAAGGCAAAACTCAGGCACGGATAGCATTCGAGATGCTTTATATACAGGGGAACCTATTGTATATGTGCGTCCGTTCGTTAAAGCCCAGTTACCCTGGAGGTACTAACGGAGAAATTGTGCAGGTGTTTGAGCTACTGTGATTCTCCTTTTGTCTGTCCGTCTGTCGTCAGTTAACAGCAACATCGCCCGTACACATATTGTAACTAACAGGGAAACGTTGCGAGGTCGATGTTTCTGATTTCAATAAAAATTGGCATGCTTGTAGAATGGGTAAAAATAGGCGACACGTATTTTTTTATATCGGCGGAACCCGATTTTTAAGGGTTGAAAAGCACCCTTAAAAACTAGGGTGTTTTTCGCTTTTCGTTGATAACGTTTTAACGGTACGAGATATGAAACAACTTCAAATTGCAACAATGTTTATTTTTTCGTGTACTATACACTGGAGATGAGAACGATGCAGATAGCAATAAATTTCATATTGTTTATTGCAAAAATGCAAATTTTTCAACCGTATCCCCGAGAGTTTTTAATCGATTGGGATGTAAATTTGCATACATGTAGAGAATGGAAAAGTGCGGATACGGATTTTTTCTTTTTCCGATATCTTATAATTAAGGGGTTGAAACTGCGGGTCGATTTTTTTGCCGAGAGCATCTTATAATCAGCTAGTCTTTTGGCATTTCGGTCTAAATTCACGTCAATATACGTTCGTGTTATGACGCAATTGCATCTTTGTAACATTCCAGCCCCTCCCCCCCAACGGTCCCCCTCTCGAAAGGCAAACGTTCAAAGTTGTTACCGTGCGGCATGGACGAACGTTTCTAGAAATAAAAATGGGTGACAAAGAAAGTACAATCCCAAACAAAGAAACAAACAAACCCAAACAAAGAAAGTACAGGGTGCGCCAGAGAAACTTACTTATTTGCAAAAATTCCCGCGCGGTGAGTTGGGCGAGAGGGGGCGCATCTGGAGGGGGAAGTTCCCAAGTTTGTTTCTCCCTCCAGTCAGTTGCCATCATGCTCTGGTCTAGAGAGCAGCGGGCCTTCGCAGTCGAGATCTTCTTTTCTAACGGTCGCTCACTTGTTGCTACGCAACGTGCCTTCCGCGCTCGCTTTGAAATTCCTCCTCACAGACTCGTTCCTGGCCGTAATTCGATTCTGTCGTGGGTTAACTCATTTCGGGAGTGTGGAAGTGTCGCTAAACCCAGACATGGACTTCAACGGACCATCAGAACTCCGGAAAATGTCGAAAGAGTGAGGCAGTCAGTTGTGCGTTCTCCCCGGCGTTCGGCTCGCAAACACGCAGCTGCTATTGGAATTTCTGACACCACTGTTCGACGAATTCTCCATGAAGACCTTCAATTTCATCCCTATAAATTGGCTGTTGTGCAAGAATTAACTGAACGCGATTTTGTTGCCCGTCAAAATGCATGTGAAATGCTGGTTGACAACCTGCCTGAAGACGCGGTCGTTTTTTTCAGTGACGAGGCTCACTTCCACATTTCCGGCTGCGTCAACAAGCAAAACATGCGTTATTGGTGTGGTGTAAATCCACGTGAGCTTCACCAGAAGCCACTTAATTGTGAGCGAGTTACTGTCTGGTGTGCGATGTCGGTAATGGGAATAATTGGTCCTTATTTTTTTGAAGAAAACGAACGCGCAGTTACCGTGAATGGAGCTCGTTACAGGAACATGATCGAGGAATTTTTTCTTCCAAGACTCGAAGAAATGAACGTTAGGAACGTGTGGTTTCAGCAAGATGGAGCCACAGCACACACAGCACGAGACTCAATGAATTTGTTGCGACAACATTTCCCCGACCGCCTCATCTCTCTCAGAGGCGATCTCCAATGGCCGGCACGCTCTCCAGATTTGACTCCATGCGATTTCTTTTTATGGGGTTATTTGAAATCGCTGGTTTATGTCGATCGACCACGGACCATAGCACACCTCAAGAACAACATTCGCGACGCCATTGCCAACATACCGATTGATATGCTGCAAAGAGTGGATACGAATTTCAAAAATCGACTTCATCAGTGTATGCGCAATGGGGGTCGCCATTTATCCGATGTCATTTTCAAGACTACATTAAAAAAAAATTGGGATATTGTATTCTCAAATAAAAAAAAATTTAAAACAATAATTGAAGTACTTTTGTTTTTATTGACCTTTCAAATAAGTAAGTTTCTCTGGCGCACCCTGTACAAAGCAAGTCAAAATAGTCGATACACATTTTCTCGTTGTCGAAATAAAAATAAAGTTCGAAGGGAAAAAAATGTTGTATTTTTCGACTACTAGACGTTCATGATGATAATGATGAGTACAGCAACAAATGGCGTGTTGTTTATTGCAATAATTCGTGAATTACTTGTGAAAAATCACTCTTCAGTTTCCCACTCATATGGGCAGAAGCAAGGCTCGCAATCACGGACTGACTTCGTGCTTCGGAAAGCCACTGGATTACAATTGTATATTTACGAAGAAATTCCACTCCGCTCACCGTATCGAAGGCACTATCTGCAGAGGTTACAGCGTTTTTGGGTTGCCGCTACAACTCATGAGCAGAATGATGCAAACATTTTTATCAGCTTATAACGCAGCATAATTTAATCTTTATCTTCAACTTTAATTTCACAAACAGCGGAACCAATGAACGAAAGAAATAAATCTTCGCAAAGAGCGACTACGGTGCAAAGGGCGGCTCTCGTGATAACCTTGAAATCGCCTTATTAAAGATTAATAGCAGTGCTGGTAATAGCGTGTGTCATCGTTGTTTTTTTCGTGTGTATTTATCAATTGGGTTTCGAGTCATATAAATTCACCAACGAACATTATTGCTGCAGTTACGACGGAGAAGCCAGCCATACATTTTGAGTTCGAAATACAAATAAAAATGTACGTTAATCCGGTGAATGTTATTCAACTTCTATCCATAGCGATAAGTGTTATGAATTTGCCTCGCACGCCAATCACCAAACAGGAAAAACAGTTCAGTAAGGATCTAGAAAACATGATCATTGAAGCGATGGATCAACCTATGAAAATGGAAGTCGAAACTGGTTTGGATTTTCTGTCACCAAATGAAATTCATGAAGCAGCCGTAATAGAAGATGACGGTTTAGGAGATTGGCACGGACAACGATACCTAGATCCAAAAATTGATGAAAATGTATGTACCCAAGATATAGAAGAATTGAGTTACGAATACAAGACAAGAGCTGTAGATTACTGGAGATCCGGGGCAAATGTGAATAGAAAGTTATCATCTGTTCAAACGAAATTCAAAAAGGTGAAATCAGAGTCGCAGTTACGCCGGTGGGCCCATAGTATAAATAAGGGTCGCACCTACAAAGAAAAGTTAACAAAGATAGCTCACTACACGTTAAACAATTTTAATGATGCTTTGGACAGAAGGCTGCCTGTCCACGATATAGATCTTCGACGATGGGCCTTGCGTGCACGAGAAATTGTAGAAATACCAGCCGTAAATTTCCAAGCATCCGCTTCTTGGCTAAGGACATTCAAAAACCAACATGGAATTGTGTCACGGAAGATTACTAAATATGTAACAAAACAACAATTATTAAACGCAGATACACTTCAAAACAAAGTTATCGAATTTATAGAAATGGTGAAAGTCAACATAGCCAACGTTGGGGCTGAAAACACATTTAATTCTGATCAGAGTGGATTCAATTTAGAGCTACATACAGGCCGCACATTGGCGAAAGAAGGGCAGAAATTCGTTGAGGCAGTCGTGCAATCGAAAACATCAACAACATACAGTTATACTATACAGCCTTTGGTTTCTACGAGTGGCAAGCTTTTGGCACCTATGTTCACCGTTTTAAACGAACCAACCGGAAAATTTGGTCCTCGAGTAGAACAAACTATGTTCAGAGCCGAAAATATATTTCTATTGGCTTCGAAATCTGGAAAATTGACGACTAATAATTTCAAGCGATGGTTCCAAGAAGTATATATTCCCAATACGGGTCCAAAATCGGTAATACTTCTGGATTCTTGGAGCGGTCAATGTCCAACTGCATTTAAAGAAATGGATATGCAAGGGAAAGATATTAAAGTTTTAACCATTCCAGCATGTAAATATATTGCACCAGTTTCATTAGTTCTGTAGACAATCAGTCCTTTAGATAATTAGTAATTCTTGCAGGTACGACTGGAATGATACAGCCCCTTGATGTTTATGGCTTCCGTGTATGGAAAAACTTCGTCAAACACTTTTCAGAGGCAATAATATTATACAATTACGATGTTAATCTGCATTTGGGAGACAATATTGTTAAATTACAATCTCTTACACGCAACCAGTTTTCTTCTCCATGGTTTACAAATCTTTTCAAATATGCGTGGTACAAAAGCGGGTACGAAGAAGAAGGACCACCAAACTTCGAAAATCCGGTAGAATTTTGCTTTTAACAAAATGTACCGACATGCGATATATGCGGCGAAGCAGCTATTATCACTTGTGCGTGGTGTAAGAAATCTCTTTGTTTCAAACACTTTTATCATGACTGTCATTATTGTAATAAGTATAATCCATAAAAAAAACATTTCCTAAATGAGTAAGCGTGAGAACACTTTTCCCATTGTGTTGTAATCTACAAAGGCAGTACGTGGCGGGGGACAATTTCTTCGTAAATATACAATTGTAATCCAGTTGCTTCCCGAAGCACGAAGTCAGTCCGTGATTGCGATCCTTGCCTCTGCCCATATTAGTGGAAAACTGAAGGGTGATTTTTCACAAGTAATTCACGAATTATTGCAATAAACAACACGCCATTTATTGCTGTACTCATCATTATCATCATGAACGTCTAGTAGTCGAAGAATACAACATTTTTTCCTATCGAACTTTATTTTTATTTCGGTCCGTTCACGAGCTATAGAAAGAACAAAGTTGTTAAGGCGCGTTGACCCCTTAAGAGTGTCGTTCCGCCAAAACGAGAAAATGTGTATCGACTTTTTTGACTGATTGTACTTACTTTGGAATCCATTTTTATTTCTACAAATTTTCGTACATGTCGCACGATAAGAACTTTGAACGTTTACCTTTCGAGAGGGGGACCCTTGGGGGGGAGGGGCTGGAATGTTACAAATATGCAATTGCGTCATAACACGAACGTATATTGACGTGAATTTAGACTGAAATGCCAAAAGGCTAGCTGATAATACGATGCTCTCGGCAAAAAAATCGACGGGCAGTTTCAACCCCTTAATTGTGAGATATCGGGAAAAGAAGAAATCCGTATCCGCACTTTTCCATTCTCTACATGTATGCAAATTTACATCCTAATCGATCAAAAATTCTCGGAGATACGGTTGAAAAAATTGCATTTTTGCAATAAACAATATGAAATTTTTTGCTATCTGCATCGTTCTCATCTCCAATGTATAGTACACGAAAAAATAAGCCTTGTTGCAATTTGAAGTTTTTCCATATCGTGTACCGATAAAACGTTATCGACGAAAAATGAAAAACACCCCAATTTTCGAGGGTGCTTTTCAACCCTTAAAAAACGAATTCCGCCGATATAAAAAAAATACGTGTCGCCTATTTTTACCCATTCTCCAAGCATGCCAATTGTCATCTAAATCGGAGACATCGACCTCGGAACGTTTCCTTGTGGGTCATTTTTACCCCGACGAATTTGAAATAAAATTCTCACTTCCCAAAACTGAAAGTTTTCAATAATTTTTACAGCAATTCAATTTCCTACTTTACGAACATTAATTATGCCGACATATTAAGATATTTCTTAAGTGTATCCCGGGTTAAAGAAAACATAAAAACCGACCGAAGGGTTGTTAAGGGTAGGTGAATGAAATACTACCCGGGTCAAATTGACCCGGTATGTCAAAGGCGTGGCCAAATATAAGGGTGCCGAGGAAGGGTTGATGCAAACGAAGCAGCCCCCGCACCCCGGTATACCACATATAACGTGTCGCGATCGTAAATTGACAACAACTTCCACCTAAACTCATACAAGTATGTTATGTGTGTGAAGTTAGCACCGCCATTTTGAAAAACAAAAAAAATAATTATTGTGCTAGTTTGTGCTAGGAATGTGCTACGTTGTGCCGCAAACCGATCTTAGAAATTTTAAAAAATGAAGCGGAAAATCGAAAAAAACCTTTTTAAGGCCCAACACCGCCATTTTGTTGGAATGAAAAAAAAATGGTTGTGCTCAATTGTGCTAGGGTTGTGCTAGCTTGTGCCGCAAACCGCGATTCGATATCTCAATTAGTTTGGTAGAAAATTGCGTTTGAAAAAAAATCGCAGCACTGCCATTTTGTCGGAATGAAAAAAAAAAAGGTTGTGCTCGGTTGTGCTAGCGATGTGCTAGCCTGTGCCGCAAACCGCGATTCGATATCGCAATTAGTTTCGTAGAAAATTGCGGTTGGAAAAAAAAATTGCAGCACCGCCATTTTGTCGGAATGAAAAAAAAATGGTTCTGCTCGGTTGTGCTAGGATTGTGCTAGCTTGTGCTGCAAACCGCAATTCGATATCGCAATTAGTTTCGTAGAAAATCGCGTTTGAAAAAAAAAACGCAGAACCGCTATTTTGTCGGAATGAAAAAAAATGGTTGTACTAGATTGTGCTAAGCATGCGCTAGCTTGTGCCGCAAAGCGCGATTCGAAATCGCAATTAGTTTCGTAGAAAATCGCGTTTGAAAAAAAAATCGCAGCAACGCCATTTCGTCGGAATGAAAAAAAATGGTTGTGCTAGATTCTGCTAAACTTGCGCTAGCTTGTGCCTCAAACCGCGATTCGATATCGCAATTAGTTTCGTAGAAAATCACGATTGAAAAAAATTGCGACACCTCCATTGAAAAAAAAAAACAATCATTGTGCTAGTTCGTGCTAGACATGTGCTACGTTGTGCCGTGGGCTGCACTTAGAAATTTCGAAAAATAAAGCGAAAATTCGATAAAAGCGTTTTTAAGGCCCAACCCGCGACTTTGACGGAATTAAAAAAAAAGTTTGTGCTCGATTGTGCTAGGGGTGTGCTAGCTTGTGCCGCAAACCGCGATTCGATATCTCAATTAGTTTCGTAGAAAATTGCGTTTCAAAAAAAAATCGCAGCACCGCCATTTTGTCGGAATGAAAAAAAATGGTTGTGCTAGATTGTGCTACGCTTGCGCTAGCTTGTGCCGCAAAGCGCGATTCGAAATCGCAATTAGTTTCGTAGAAAATCGCGTTTGAAAAAAAAATCGCAGCATCGCTATTTCGTCGGAATGAACAAAAATGGTTGTGCTAGGATTGTGCTAGCATGTACCGCACCCGTGATTCGTTATCGCAATTAGTTTCGTAGAAAATCGCGTTTGGAAAAAAAATCGCAGCACCGCTATTTTGTCGGCATGAAAAAAAAATGGTTGTGCTAGATTCTGCTAAACTTGCGCTAGCTTGTGCCGCAAACCGCGATTCGATATCGCAATTAGTTTCGTAGAAAATCACGATTGAAAAAAATTGCAACACCTCCATTAAAAAAAAAAAACAATCATTGTGCTAGTTCGTGCTAGACATGTGCTACGTTGTGCCGTGGGCCGCACTTAGAAATTTCGAAAAATGAAGCGAAAATTTGATAAAAGCGTTTTTAAGGCCCAACCCGCGACTTTGACGGAATTGAAAAAAAAGTTTTTGCTCGATTGTGCTAGGGTTGTGCTAGCTTGTGCCGCAAACCGCGATTCGATATCGCAATTAGTATCGTAGAAAATCGCGTTTGAAAAAAAAATCGCTGCCCCGCTATTTAGTCGGAATGAAAAAAATGGTTGTGCTAGGATTGTGCTAGCTTGTGCCGCAACCGCGACGGTTGCGACGGAGCCCAACCCACCATTTTGAAGGAATTAAAAAAAAAGTTTGTGCTCGATTGTGATAGGGTTGTGCTAGCTTGTGCCGCAAACCGCGATTCGATATCGCAATTCGTTTCGTAAAAAATTGCGTTTGAAAAAAAAATCGCAGCACTGCCATTTTCGGAATGAAAAAAAAAATGGTTGTGCTCGGTTGTGCTAGGATTGTGCTCGCTTGTGCCGCCAACCGCGATTCGATATCGCAATTAGTTTCGTAGAAAATCGCGTTAGAAAAAAAAATCGCAGCACCGCCATTTTGTCGGAATGAAAAAAAATGGATGTGCTCGGTTGTGCTAGCGTTGTACTAGCTTGTGCCGCAAACGCGATTCGATATCGCAATTAGTTTCGTAGAAAATCGTGTTTGAAAAAAAAATCGCTGCCCCGCTATTTAGTCGGAATGAAAAAAATGGTTGTGCTAGGATTGTGCTAGCTTGTGCCGCAACCGCGATTTGATATCGCAATTAGTTTCGTAGATAATTGCGTTTGAAAAAAAAATCGTAGCACCGTCATTTTGTCGGAATGAAAAAAAATGGTTGTGCTCGATTGTGCTAGGCTTGTGGTAGCTTGTGCCGCAAACCGCATTCTGATGCCGCAATGAGTTTCGTAGAAAATCACGATTAAAAAAAAATCGCAACACCGACATTTTTTAATAAAAAAAAATAATCATTGTGCTAGTTTGTGCTACGTTGTGCCGTAAGCCGCACTCAGAAATTTCGGAAAATGAAGCGAAAATTCGGTAAAACGTTTTTACGGCCCAACCCGTCATTTTGACGGAATTTAAAAAAAATGGTCGTGCTCGATTGTCCTATGCTTGTGGTAGCTTTTTTTTTCAAGCGCGATTTTCTACGAAACTAATTGCGATATCGAATCGCGGTTTGCGGTACAAGCTAGCACAATCCTAGCACAACCATTTTTTTTTCATTCCGGCAGAATAGCGGTGCTGCGATTTTTTTTGCAAACCCGATTTTCTACGAAACTAATTGCGATTTCGAATCGCGCTTTGCGGCACAAGCTAGCGCAAGCTTAGCACAATCTAGCACAACCATTTTTTTTTCATTCCGACAAAATAGCGGTTCTGCGTTTTTTTTTCAAACGCGATTTTCTACGAAACTAATTGCGATATCGAATCGCGGTTTGCGGCACAAGGTAGCACAACGCTAGCACAACCGAGCACAACCATTTCTTTTTCATTCCGACAAAATGGCGGTGCTGCGATTTTTTTTTCAAACCCAATTTTCTACGAAACTAATTGAGATATCGAATCGCGGTTTGCGGCACAAGCTAGCACAACCCTAGCACAATCGAGGACAAACTTTTTTTTCTAAATTCCGTCAAAGTCGCGGGTTGGGCCTTAAAAACGCTTTTATCGAATTTTCGCTTTATTTTTCGAAATTTCTAAGTGCGGCCCACGGCACAACGTAGCACATGTCTAGCACGAACTAGCACAATGATTGTTTTTTTTTAATGGATGTGTTGCAATTTTTTTCAATCGTGATTTTCTACGAAACTAATTGCGATATCGAATCGCGGTTTGCGGCACAAGCTAGCGCAAGTTTAGCAGAATCTAGCACAACAATTTTTTTTTCATTCCGACAAAATAGCAGTGCTGCGTTTTTTTTCAAACGTGATTTGCTACGAAACTAATTGCGATAACGAATCGCGGTTTGCGGTACAAGCTGGCACAATCCTAGCTCAACTATTTTTTTTCATTCCGACAAAATAGTGGTGCTGCGATTTTTTGTTCAAACGCGATTTTCTACGAAACTAATTGCGATACCGAATCGCGGTTTGCGGTACAAGCTAGCACAATCCTAGCACAACCGAGCACAACCTTTTTTTTTCATTCCGACAAAATGGCGGTGCTGCGATTTTTTTTCAAACGCAATTTTCTCCGAAACTAATTGCGATATCGAATCGCGGTTTGCGGCACAAGCTAGCACAACGCTAGCACAACCGAGCACAACCTTTTTTTTTTCATTCCGACAAAATGGCGGTGCTGCGATTTTTTTTTCAAACGCAATTTTCTACCAAACTAATTGAGATTGGGCCTTAAAAAGGTTTTTTTCAATTTTCCGCTTCATTTTTTTAAATTTCTAAGATCGGTTTGCGGCACAACGTAGCACATTCCTAGCACAAACTAGCACAATAATTATTTTTTTTGTTTTTCAAAATGGCGGTGCTAACTTCACATACATAAGTATGTTTTAGCGAAAAAATCAGTCGTCTTTTAGGATTAAACGTGGTACGCACTTTTAAAATCTGGCTCACCTCCGATTTTAATGAAATTTAGTATGTTTGTAGAATAGGTCAAAAGAGGCGACACGTATTTTTTTATACCTGCTGAACCCGACTTTCAAGGGGTGAAATGCACCCTCGATCATGGGTGTTTATCGTTTTTGGACGATAACTTTTGTTTCAAGGTTTTGTTTTTCGAGCACTATACATTGGAGATGAGAACAGTGCAAATAACAACGAAGTGTCTAGCCGGATAAGAATGGTGAATCTGCCGCCACCGAATTTTGTGGCACCGATTTTTTCCAAAGTTCCTAACCTACAAAAACAATTTTGTGCAAAATTACAGCTTTCTACATCGATGCCGAGGACCCTTCCTGCTGCAAAAACGTGTTTTATCAATTTTTGCAGTTTTTGAATACCAAGATGCAACTGAAAAACGTGAAAAAGTGCGGAAAAATTACAAACATGTCAATGTTGATGGGAATTTTTTTTTCGATTTAGAAAATACTAAACTCTACTTTTAATCATCAAACCTTCCTTTAAAAGCATTATTTTGTAGCGAAGAGATTTTTCTACTATCATGACAAAAATTGGCATGACTTTACTCTTCTTTCCCTACATTTCAGAAAAAAAGATCTCAAAAATCGACCGGCAGCATATTGAAAAAAAATTGAAACGATGAAATTTCTTATTTTTCATTGGAAATCCATACATAAATCATTCTTTGGGTTTAATTAATGGGTGATCATGGCTCCAGTAGTTGTGAGGCATAACAAACAGATGTAATCAATAGAATTTTATACGCTGATTTTTGATATTTTTTAATTTTCCACATAATTTAATAACATGTCGATGAGAAAATCATTGAGTATGTTTTCGCACGCATGCATAGTAACATGAAGAACGAACAGACGGTGTTTACGCGAGTTTTTTTCTACAATAGTAAGGTAACAGCGCAGCGTTACAGAATTGCCGCTTGCGTAAACGTACCCTCTCACAGTTGTTTGACAGTTTACGTGGATCTGAATATTTCAGCTCATTCGTGTTACCAAAAGTCCGCGTAAACATACTCATCTCAGCTGTCGGTAAAACCGCAGAGTTCCAGTGGCGCCACTAGTGTGGATGCATCGAACTAAATTGAACTACGCAATCGATCTAGATACTATAGACTCCAAGTCTAGTTGCCTACTTATGCCAAGTTGCCAAGACTCCAAGCCTAGTTGCCTACTTATTTGTTTATTTCTTTTTCGTGACAGTTGTGAACATCCCATCCAACTAAATTGACACACGCCGTAATCGAACTGATGAATTTCCAACCATTCTATACGATACTGGAGACGAAGAATTAAACAAAAATAGTAGTGCTACTGGTAACAGTTTTATCGATGTGCTTTTTATCATCCAGCTAGGTTTCACGGTAAAAACATGTTAATTTCAAGTTGTCGGTTTTAGAATAACTTATCGGCGACACACATACACATCAAGGACATACCATGTCAACGCCGCAAGCAAGCTCGGATTCGATAACAGATCCCACGAGATGTGCATATTGTTTTCGTGTGCTTAGAGCATTGAAGGGGCAGTGAAAGAGAATGAAAGATAATACTAAATGTTGAGAATACTCTGCAAGAATATGCAAGGTCCTGAATCTCGGTGATATTCTCTGCAATAATTTCAGGTTGATTGCATATAGCAGAAGTGGACAAGTGAATGAAAGTAGCACCAAATCATCAACGACATCTGGTTCAAGATAATTAAGATCACAACAATCAACAGAGTTTGGTGGATCTTGCCAAAGTTCTATGCCACAAGTTGATCATGATGTACTCTATGAATTACCAACGCAGACATCTTTACTTTCTTTACACTCATCTCAAGGGGATTTTACACAACAATCAGCTACAGTGACATCTTCACAAAGTTCCACAATCACTCATTCACAATCGTCTACTGACGACCCATCATTTGTTGCACAGGAGCTTATCAATGTCGAGTTGACAGAAATGCCCTTTCCACGGGTAGTGTCAACTCACAATTACTGCTTTCTTTGTTGCTTGTCATCACCGATCTTCACTGTCTTATCTCAAGCTCGATTTCAAGCATTGCAAGAAATAAAGATCTTCATTCCCAAGGGAAATCGTTGTTGCTCAACTCACCTGATAAAAGACAAATTCTATGCTGACGATCTAGCAGCGCGGCAAATACATGCTGGTAACAACATGTTGCAGTATCAGACTTGACGTTTTTCCTTAATGCATTGTCGAATGGTCATGAATTGAAGCAACAAATTGGGGATGGTACTCTATCTGATCAACGTCTGAAAGCATTGACTGGTTTTAATTACGAAAATCTAAGTGAACTGTGTGAGAAAATGGAATCACTGAGGAATGCCAAAATCCGGAACAATTTTTAAGCATTGGTCGTGTTCCTCTTCAAAATGACGGCTGGGAATTCGAATAGTGTTATTGCATCTGTACTTGGGCTTGATCGTGAAAGGCAAGTTTCAGATTATTGTGCACAAGTCGTGAACTCTTTCGAGAAAGATATTTTACCAGAGGGTTTCGGATATTTTAGCAAATCAAGGGACGATCTTGGAGAACATCTGACTTCGGACACCTGTATGAGCTCGGAGGAGCAATTGGTGCTGATATTCGATGGAACTTATATTCGGCATCAGAAGAGTACGAACAACATCTACCAACGGAAATCTTATTCTGGCCAGAAAAAGGTACTATTATGTAAACCTTTCACTACCTGCACGACGAATGGGTACGTTGTTGAGATGGAGGGGCCTTTTTACGCCACTTAAAACGATGCTGAAATAATGAAAATACTGCTAGACAATCCGAATGGACTCCAACGAATAATGAAACCAGGTGACATTTGTGTAGTTGATCGAGGTTTCATAGATGCGGTGCACCAATTGGAAGAGCGAAGGTATATAGTATTCATGCCAGCATTAAAAGGACAACGTACTCAGCTCAAAACTGAAGAGTCAAACGACTCTCGATGGGTTACAAAAGTTCGTTGGATGGTCGAAGCAGATCATGGCATCCTTGGCCAGAAATATAAGATACTTCATCACTCTTTGGATAATAAACTTCGTTTTTTTTTAACGCAAGGAATGAAGAGTTAAATCATGCCATTTTTTGTCATAATAGGAGGAAAATCTGTTCGCTACAAAATAATGTTTTTAAAGAACGATTCGATGGTTAAAAATAGAGTTTAGCATTTTTTTAAAACGGAAAAAAAATTCCCATTAGCTTTGACATGTTCCTGATTTTTCAGAATCTTATCAGATTTTCCAGTGGCGTCTTGGTATTCAAAAACTGCGGACATCGAAAAAAAACACATGTTTTCAGCAGGAAGACGCCTCGGTATCGATGTAGAAACCTATGTGAAGTTGGCAACTGACTTTACAGAAAGTAATTTTTTTTTTTTGCATTCGTTTGTACTCGGTTTGTACCCGTTTGTACCGTCTTAAATTTCGTTTGTACCATAAGGGGGAAAAAAGTACGAGGGTATGAAAAAATGAACCGCAACCCATTTAGAGCTAAGCAATTTTAATAAACGCGACTGAAAAGAGAATCGTTTGTACACGTTTGTACCGTTAAAAATTTTTTTTTTTGAATTTTTTTTTCAAATTTTTTCTGGAAAAAATTTTTTTCGATTTTTTCTTTTTTTAATTTCCGTTCGTACCGACAAGTATATCGTTTGGACCACCTAGGAATTGTTTCTATTCATTCGTATCGGTGAGTACATCGTTTCTACCACCGTGTAATCGTTTATACCCATTCGTACTGACGAGTATATCGTTTGCACCACCGAGAAAACGATTGTACCCGTCTGTACTATCGAGCAATCGTTTGTACCCGTTCCTATCGACGAATATATCGTTTGCACCACTCAGCAAACGTTTGTACCCGTCTGTACTATCGAGGAATCGTTTGTACCCGTTCATATCGACAGTATATCGTTTGTACCACCGAGAAATCGTTCGTACCCGTTGGTATCGACGAGTATTTCGTATGTACCACCGAGAAAACGTTTGTACCCGTCTGTACTATCAAGCAATCGTTTGGACCCATTCATACTGACGAGTATATCATTTGTACCAACGAGCAAATGTTTGTACCCGTCTGTACTATCGAGCACTCATTTGTACCCGTTCGTATCGACGAGTATATCGTTTGTACCACCGAGCAATCGTTTGTACGCGTCTGTACTATCGATCAATCGTTTGTACCCGTTCGTATCGACGTGTATCGTTTGTACCACCGAGAAAACGTTTGTACCCGTCTGTACTATCGAGAAATCGTTTGTACCCGTTCGTATCGACGAGTAAATCGTTTGTACCACCGAGAAAACGTTTGTACCCGTCTGTACTATGGAGCAATCGTTTGTACCCGTTCCCATCGACGAGAATATCGTTTGTACCACCGAGAAATCGTTTGTACCCGTTAGTATCGACGAGTATATCGTTTGTACCACCGAGACAACGGTTCTACCCGGCTGTACTATCGAGCAATCGATTGTACCCGTTCGTATCGACGAGTATATCGTTTGTACCACCGAGAAATCGTTTGTACCCGTTGGTATCGACGAGTATATCGTTTGTACTACCGAGGATCCGTTTGCACCAGTCTGTACTATCGAGCAATCGTTTGTACCCATTCGTACTGACGAGTATATCGGTTGTACCACCGAGAAAACGTTTCTATCCGTACTAGCGAGCAATCGTTTGTACCCGTTCGTACTTACGAGTATATCCTTTGTACCACCGAGAAAAAGTTCGTACCTGTCTGTCTTATCGAGAAATCGTTTGTAGCCGTTCGTACTGACGAGTATATCGTTTGTACCACCGAGAAAACGTTTGTACCCGTCTGTACTATCGAGCAATCGTTTGTACCCATTCGTATCGACGAGTATATCGTTTGTACCACCGAGAAATCGTTTGTACTCGTCTGTACTATCGTGCAATCGTTTATACCCGTTCGTATCGACGAGTATATCGTTTGTACCACCGAGGAAACGTTTGTACCCATTCGTCCTGACGAGCAGATCGTTTGTACCGCCGAGAAATCGTTTGCTTGGGTTTCCATCATCGAGCAATCGTTTGTACCGGTTCGTACCAACGAGTAAATCATTTGTACCAGCACTTAATCTTGTGTTTCGGTCCATACTGACGAGTATGTCGTTTGTACTACCGAGCAATAATTTCTACTTTTTCGTGCCAAAGAGTATATCGTTTGTACCGCCAAGCGTAAGTTTCGTAGAGTAAGTAAGTAAGTAAGCGTACATGGGTACAAACGATTTCTCTGTGGTACAAATGATATGCTCGTCAATACGACTGGGTAGAAACGATTGCTCGATAGTACAGATGGGTACAAACGTTGTCTCAGTAGTACAAACGCTATACTCGTCAGTACGACCGGGTACAGACGATTGCTCGATAGTACTGACGGGTACAAACAATTTCTCGTTGGTACATATGATATACTCGTCAGTACGAATGGGTACAAACGATTAATCGCCGGTACGAATGAGTACAATCGATCTCTCGGTGGTACAAACGACATACTCGTCGATACCAACGGGTACAAACGATTTCTCGGTGGTACAAACGATATACTGTCGATACGAACGGTCACAAACGATTGCTCGATAATACAGACGGGTACAAACGTTTTCTCGTTGGTACAAATGATATAATCGTCAGTACGAATGGGTACAAACGATTGCTCGATAGTACAGACGGGTACAAACGTTTTCTCGGTGGTACAAACGATATACTCGTCGATACGAACGGGTACAATCGATTGCTCGATAGTACAGACGGGTACAAACGATTTCTCGGTGGTACGAACGATATACGCGTCGATACGAACGGGTACAAACGATTGCCCGACAGTACAGACGGGTACAAACGTTTTCTCGGTGGTACATACGAAATACTCGTCGATACGAATGGGTACAAACGATTGGTCGATAGTACAGACGGGTACAAACGTTTTCTCGTTGGTACAAATGATATAATCGTCAGTACGAATGGGCACAAACGATTGCTCGATAGTACAGACGGGTACAAACGTTTTCTCGGTGGTACAAACGATATACTCGTCGATACGAACGGGTACAATCGATTGCTCGATAGTACAGACGGGTACAAACGAATTCTCGGTGGTACAAACGATATACTCGTCGATACGAACGGGTACAAACGATTGCTCGATAATACAGACGGGTACAAACGTTTTCTCGTGGGTACAACTGATATACTCGTCAGTACAAATGGGTACAAACGATTGCTCGATAATACAGACGGGTACAAACGTTTTCTCGTTGGTACAAATGATATACTCGTCAGTATGAATGGGTACAAACGATTGCTCCATAGTGCAGAAGGGTACAAACGTTTTCTCGTTGGTACAAACGATATTCTCGTCAGTACGAATGGGTACAAACGATTGCTCGATAGTACAGACGGGTACAAACGTTTTCTCGTTGGTACAAATGATATACTCGTCGATACCAACGGGTACAAACGATTGCTCGATAGTACAGACGGGTACAAGCAATTTCTCGTTGGTACAAACGATATTCTCGTCAGTACGAATGGGTACAAACGATTAATCGCCGGTACGAATGAGTACAAACGATCTCTCGGTGGTACAAACGACATACTCGTCGATACGAACGGGAACAAACGATTGCTCGATAATACAGACGGGTACAAAGGATTTCTCGGTGGTACAAACGATGTACTCGTCGATTCGACCGGGTACAAACGATTGCTCGATAGTACAGATGGGTACAAACGTTTTCTCCGTGGTACAAACGATATACTCGTCAGAACGAATGGGTACAAACGATTCCTCGATAGTACAGACGGGTACAAACGTTTTCTCGGTGGTACAAACGATATACTCGTCGATACGAACGGGTACAATCGATTGCTCGATAGTACAGACGGGTACAAACGATTTCTCGGTGGTACAAACGATATACTCGTCGATACGAACGGGTACAAACGATTGCTCGATAGTACATACGGGTACAAACGTTTTCTCGTTGGTAAAAAGGATATACTCGTCAGTACGAATGGGTACAACCGATTGCCCGATAGTACAGACGGGTACAAACGTTTTCTCGGTGGTACATACGAAATACTCGTCGATACGAATGGGTACAAACGATTGGTCGATAGTACAGACGGGTACAAACGATTTCTCCGTGGTACAAACGATATACTCGTCGATACGAATGGGTACAAACGATTGCTCGATAGTACAGACGGGTACAAACGTTTTCTCGGTGGTACAAACGATATACTCGTCAGAACGAATGGGTACAAACGATTCCTCGATAGTACAGACGGATACAAACGTTTTCTCGGTGGTACAAACGATATACTCGTCGATACGAACGGGTACAATCGATTGCTCGATAGTACAGACGGGTACAATCGATTGCTCGATAGTACAGACGGGTACAAACGATTTCTCGGTGGCACAAACGATATACTCGCCGATACGAACGGGTACAAACGATTGCTCGATAGTACAGACGGGTACAAACGTTTTCTCGTTGGTACAAACGATATACTTGTCAGTACGAATGGGTACAAACGATTGCCCGATAGTTCAGACGGGGACAAACGTTTTCTCGGTGGTACATACGAAATACTCGTTGATACGAATGGGTACAAACGATTGGTCGATAGTACAGACGGGTACAAACGATTTGTCGGTGGTACAAACGATATACTCGTCGGTACGAACGGGTACAAACGATTGCTCGATAATACAGACGGGTACAAACATTTGCTCTTTGGTACAAATGATATACTCGTCAGTACGAATGGGTAGAAACGATTGCCCGATAGTACAGACGGGTACAAACGTTTTCTCGGTGGTACATACGAAATACTCGTCGATACGAATGGGTACAAACGATTGGTCGATAGTACAGACGGGTACAAACGATTTCTCGGTGGAACAAACGATATACTCGTCGATACGAACGGGTACAATCGATTGCTCGATATACAGACGGGTACAAACGTTTTCTTGGTGGTACATACGAAATACTCGTCGATACCAACGGGTACAAATAATTTCTCGGTGGTACAAACGATATACTGTCGATACGAACGGGTACAAACAATTGCTCGATAGTACAGACGGGTACAAACAATTTCTCGTTGGTACAAACGATATTCCCGTCAGTACGAATGGGTACAAACGATTAATCGCCCTTACGAATGAGTACAAACGATCTCTCGGTGGTACAAACGACATACTCGTCGATACGAACGGGTACAAACGATTGCTAGATAGTACAGACGGGTACAAACGTTTTCTCGGTGGTACAAACGATATACTCGTCGATACGAACGGGTACAATCGATTGCTCGATAGTACAGACGGGTACAAACGATTTCTCGGTGGTACGAACGATATACTCGTCGATACGAACGGGTACAAACGATTGCTCGATAGTACAGACGGGTACAAACGTTTTCTCGTTGGTACAAACGATATACTCGTCAGTACGAATGGGTACAAACGATTGCCCGATAGTACAGACGGGTACAAACGTTTTCTCGGTGGTACATACGAAATACTCGTTGATACGAATGGGTACAAACGATTGGTCGATAGTACAGACGGGTACAAACGATTTGTCGGTGGTACAAACGATATACTCGTCGGTACGAACGGGTACAAACGATTGCTCGATAATACAGACGGGTACAAACATTTGCTCGTTGGTACAAATGATATACTCGTCAGTACGAATGGGTCCAAACGATTGCTTGATAGTACAGACGGGTACAAACGTTTTCTCGGTGGTACATACGAAATACTCGTCGATACCAACGGGTACAAACGATTTCTCGGTGGTACAATCGATATACTGTCGATACGACCGGGTACAAACGATTGCTCGATAGTACAGACGGGTACAACCGTTTGCTGAGTGGTACAAACGATATATTCGTCGATACGAACGGGTAAAAACGATTGCTCGATAGTACAGACGGGATGTATGTGAAGTTAGCATCTCAAATGTTAGCATCTCACAAATAAACTCCATATAAAGTGGCATCCCATATAGTTCTACAGTTCTTGATAAGTTTTAATAATAGTTCAGTCGATTTTACTAACGGAAACGCACTTTGAAAAAATGAGATGCTAACTTCGCAAAATGAATCATAGCATCTCATCGAATTTCACAAACTTGCCCATGGCAGAGTTTAAATTTAAAGAGTTCTACATCCTAACCCCATTCTGTGAATAGTTCTATCGGTTGAGTCTAATTCGAATCGTTAACAATGGGTATAACCAAAATATCCGTAGATGAGTGAGATGCTGTAACATTACTGCGAGTTCCAGGTTGTACAAAGACTTTCAACGATAACTAGAGATCCCTCACGCAAGGTCCAAAAGAGTTCTGGTCTTTAAAACATCTTCAATAATTATATATCATTGTTAAAAACAAAATATCGATACAGGAGTGAGATGCTGTGGTATAACTGCCAGTTCTGGGGCGTCTGAAGTTTTGAAACGAAACTAGAGCTTCCTCACACAAGATCAAAAAACGTTGTGGTCTTTAAAACATTCTCAATAATTATAGATTATTATTATGAACTAAATATCCATACAGGAGTGAGATGTTATGGTATAACTGCCAGTTCTGGGTCGTATAAAGCTTTTAAACGATAACTAGATATCCCTCACACAAGATCCGAAAAAGTTCTGATCTTTTAAAATTTCTCCATAATTATAAATCATTGGTATAAACAAAATATCCATACAGGAGTGAGATGCTGTTGTATAACTCCGAGTTTTGGGTCGTGCAAAGATTGTAAATGATAACAAGAGGTCCCGTACACAAGGTCCGAAGGAGTTCCGGTCTTTCAAACATCCTCAATAATTATAAATCACTGTTATAAACAAAATATCGATACAGGAGTGAGATGCTGTAGTACAACTACCATTTCTGGGTCGAATTAAGGTTCTAAACGAAAACTATAGCTTCCTCACATAAGATTCAAAAAAGTGCTGGTCCTTCAAGCATCCTCACTATTATAAATTATTTTTATAAATGAAAGACCCATATCGCAGTGAGATGCTGTGGTATAACTGCCAGTTTTGGGTCATAGAAAGCTTCTAAACGATAACTAGAGGTCCCTCATACAAGATCCTTAGGAGTTCTGATTTGTAAAACATCCTCAAAAACTACAAATCATTATTATAACTAAAATATTCATACAAGAGTGAGATGCTGTAGTATAACTGCGAGTTTTGGGTCATGTACAGATTGTAAACGATAACAGGAGGGCTCTTACACAATGTCCGAAGGAGTTCCGGTCTTTCGAACAGTCTCAATAATTAGAAATCATTGTCATAAACAAAATATCGATTCAGGAGTGAGATGCTGTAGTATAACTGCCAGTTCTGGGTCGAATTAAGTTTTAAAACAAAAACTATAGCTTCCTCCCACAAGATCCAAAAAAGTTCTGGTCCTTCAAACACCCTCACTATTATAAATTATTTTTATAAATAAAAGATCCATATAGCAGTGAAATGCTGTGTTACAACTGCCGGTTTTGGGTCGTATAAAGCTTCTAAACGATAACTAGAGGTCCCTCATACAAGATCCTTAGGAGTTTTGATTTGTCGAACATCCGTCAAAAATTACAAATCGTTATTATAAATAAAATATCCATACAGGAGTGAGATGCTGTAGTATAACTGCGAGTTTTGGGTTATGTACCGATTGTAAACGATAACAGGAGGTCCCTTACACACGGTCTGAAGGAGTTCTGGTCTTTCGAACAGTCTCAATAATTAGAAATCATTGTCATAAACAAAATATCGATTCAGGAGTGAGATGCTGTAGTTGTACTGCCAGTTCTGGGTCGAATTAAGTTTTAAAACGAAAACTATAGCTTCCTCACACAAGATCCAAAGTGGTCCTGGTCCGACAAACATCCTCACGATTATAAATTATTTTTATAAATAAAAGACCCATACAGCAGTGAGATGCTGTGACATAACTGCCAGTTTTGGGTCGTAGAAAGTTTTTAAACGATTACTAGAGGTCCCTCATACGAGATCCTTAGGAGTTCTGATTTGTCAAACATCCTCAAAATATATAAATCTTTATTATAAATAAAATATCCATACAGGAGTGAGATGCTGTAGCATAAATCCGAGTTTTGGGTCGTGTGAAGATTGAAAACGATAAGAAGAGGTCCCTTACACAAGGTGCGAAGGAGTTCTGGTCTTCCAACTATCCGCAATAATTATAAATCATTGTTATAAACAAAATATTGATACAGGAGTGAGATGCTGTAGTATAACTGCCATTTCTAGGTCGAATTAAGTTTTTAAACGAAAACTATAGCTTCCTCCCACAAGATCCAAAAAAGTTCTGGTCCTTCAAACATCCTCACTATTATAAATTGTTTTTATAAGTAATAGACCCATATAGCAGTGGTATAACTGCGAGTTTTGGGTCGTATAAAGCTTTTGAACGATAACTAGAGGTCCCTCACACAAGATCCAAAAAAGTTCTGATCTTTCAAACATTCTCCATAATTATAATTCATTTTCATAAGTAATAGACCCATATAGCTGTGGTATAACTGCCAGTTTTGGGTCGTATAAAGCTTTTGAACGATAACTTGAGGTCCCTCACACAAGATCCAAAAAAGTTCTGATCTTTCAAACATTCTCCATAATTATAAATCATTGGTATAAACAACATACCTATACAGGAGTGAGATGCTGTGATATAACTCCGAGTTTTGATTCGTGTAAAGATTGCAAACGATAACAAGAGATCCCTCACACAAGGTCCGAAGGAGTTCTGATCTGTCAAACATCCTCAATAATTATAAATCATTGTTATAAACAAAAAATCGATACAGGAGTGAGATGCTGTAGTATAACGGCCAGTTCTGTGTTGTATGAAGTTTTCGAACGAAAACTAGAGCGTCCTCACACAAAATCCAAAAAAGTAATGTTCCTTCAAACATCCCCAATAATTATAAATCATTTTTATAAACAAAATACCCATACAGGAGTGAGATGCTGTGGTATAACTGCGAGTTTTGGGTCGTGTACAGATTGTAAACGATAACAGGAGGTCCCTTACACAAGGTCCGAAGGAGTTCTGGTCTTTCGAACAGTCTCAATAATTATAAATCATTGTCATAAACAAAATATCGATTTAGGAGTGAGATGCTGTAGTATAACTCCCAGTTCTGGGTCGAATGAAGTTTTTAGACGAAAACTATAGCTTCCTCACACAAGATCCAAAAAAGTTCTGGTCCTTCAATCATCCTCACTATTATAAATTATTTTTATAAATAAAAGACCCATATAGCAGTGAGATGCTGTAGTATAACTGCCACTTTTAGGTCGTATAAAGCTTTTAAACGATAACTAGAGGTCCCTCACACAAGATCCAAAACAGTTCTGATCTTTTAAACATTCTCCATAATTATAAATCACTGGTATATATAAACTATCCGTACAGGAGGGAGATGCTGTGGTATAACTCCGAGTTTTGATTCGTGTAAAGATTGTAAACGATAACAAGAGGTCCCTTACACAAGTTCCGATGGAGTTCTGGTCTTTCAAACATCCTCAATAATTATAAATCATTGTTAGAAACAAAATATTCATACAGGAGTGAGATGCTGTAGTATAACTCCGAGTTTTGGGTCGTGTAAAGATTGTAAACGATAACAAGAGGTCCCTCACACAAGGTCCCAAGGAGTTCTGATGTGCCTAACATCCTTATTAATTATGAATCATTATTATAAACAAATTATCCATACAGGAGTGAGATGCTGTAGTATGACTGCTACTTCTGCGTTGTATGAAGTTTTCAAACGAAAACTACAGCTGTCTCACACACGATCCAAAAAAGTTCTACTCTTTTGCACATACTGAATCATTATACATCATTGGTATAAACAAAATATCCATACAGTAGTAAGATACTGTGGTATAACTGCGAGTTTTGGGTCGAATAAAGTATTTAAACGATAACTACAGGTCTCTTACACAAGATTCGAAGAAGTTCTGGTCTTTTAAACATCCTCAAAAACTATAAATCATTACTAAACCTCTAGTCATCATATAAGATCTTCATCCGATCCAGAACGCGCAGATATACCACAGCATCTCACTCCTGCTTGGATATTTTGTTTGTAAGAAAGATTTATAATTATTAAGGATGTTTGAATAAACACGCCACATAATCTCACCCCAGTATAGGTGTTCTGTTTATAATGACGAACGATGTTTGACGTACCGGAACCCATGAGCTTCTGTGAGGGATCCCTAGTTATCGTTGAAAAACTTTTTACGCATAAGAAGAAATTATCTAGATGATAAGATCTTCATCCGATCCAGAACGCGCAGTTATACTATAGCGGCTCACTCCTATACGGGGATTTTGTTTATAGCAATGACTCATAATTATTGAGAATGCTTAAAAGACTAGATCGCTGTCGGGGCTTATGTTAGAGACCTCTAGGTGTGGATCGTTTAAAAACTTCATACGATCCACACCTCGCAGTTATACCACAGCATCTCAGTCCTGTATAAATATTATATTCATAACAATGAGGCATAATTGTTAGGAATATTTAAAAGACGAGAACTCTTTCGGAGCGTGTCGAAGGGAACTCTAGTTGTCATTCAAGACGTCCAAAAAACTCAGAACTCACATTTATACCACAGCATCCCACTCCTGTACGGACATTTTGTTTATAATATTGATTCATAATTATTGAGGATGTTTGAAAGACTAGAACGCTTTCGGATCTAGTGTGACGAACCTCTAGTTATCGCTTCAAAACTTCATACGACCCGAAACTCGCAGTGACACCTGACCATCTCACTCCTGTAAGCATAGTTTGTTTATAACAATCAGCCGAAGTTGTTGGAAATGTCTAAAAGACCAGAACTTTTTTGGACGGTGTGTGAGGGAGCTCTACTTATCGGTTGAAATCTTTACACGACCCAAACAAACTCGCAGTTATACCACAAAATCTCAGTCCTGTATAGATATTATATTTATACCAATGATTTATAATTATTGAGGATGTTTAAAAAACCATAATTTTTTGGACATTGTGAGGGAGCTCTGGTTACCGTTTAAAAAGTTTATACGACCCAAACAAATTCGCAGTTATACGACAGCATCTCACTCGTGTATGGATATTTTGTTTATATTAATGATTTATAATTTATGGGGATGTTAGAAAGATTAGAACTCCTTAGGACCTTGTGTGACGGACCTCTAGTTATCGTTTAAAAGCTTTATACGACCCAAAACTCGCAGTTACACCACAGCATCTCACTCCTGTATGGATATTTTGTTTATACCAATGATTTATAATTATTGAGAATGTTTAAAAGATCAGAACTTTTTTGGATCTTGTGCAAGGAAGCTTTAGTTTTCGTTTAAAAACTTTAAACGACCCAGAAGTGGCGGTTATTCAACAGCGTCTCACTCCTGTATGGATATTTTGTTAATAATACGAGCTTATACTATTTGAGGATGTTTGAAAAACCAGAACTCCTTAGGATCTTGTGTGAGTGACCTCTAGTTATCATTTAAAAGCTTTATACGACCCAAAACTCGCAGTTATACCTCAGCATTTCACTCCCATATAGATGGTTCGTTTACAAAAATGATTTGTAATTATGGAGGATGTTTGAGAGACCGGAACTTTTTTGCATCTTGTGTGAGGAAGTTCTAATTTTCGTTTAAAAACTTCATACGACCCAGAACTCGCAGTTAGAGAACAGCATCTCACTCCTGTATGGATATTTTGTTAATAATAATGATTTGTAGTTTTTTGAGGATGTCTGAAAGACCAGAACTCCTTTGGACCTTTTGTGAGGGACCTCTAGTTATCGTTTGAAAGCTTTATGCGGCCGAAAACTCGCAGTTATACCACAGCATCTCACTCCTATATGGGTATTTTGTTTATAAAAATGATTTATAATTCTTGAGGACGTTTGAAGGACCAGAACATTTTTGGATCTTGTGAGAAGAAGGTCTAGTTTTCGTCTGAAAACTTCATACTACCCAGAAGTGGCCGTTATACCGCAGCATCTCATTCCTGTAGGGATATTTTGTTATAATAATGATTTATAGTTTTGAGGATGTTTGATAGACCAGAACTCCTTAAGACCTTGTTTCAGAAACCTCTAGTTATCGTTTAAAAGCGTTATACGACCCAAAACTCGCAGTTATACCACAGAATCTCACTCCTATATGAGTGTTTTGTTTATAAAAATGATTTATAATAGTGAGGATGTTTGAAGGACCATAACTTTTTCGGATCTTGTGTGAGGAAGCTCTAGTTTTCGTTTAAAAACTTCATTCGACCCAGAACTGGCAGTTATACTACATCATCTCACTTCTGTATCGATAATTTGTTTATAACAATGATTTATAATAATTGAGGATGTTTGAAAGACCAGGACTTTTTTTGGATCTTGTGTGAGAGACCTGTAGTTATCGTTTAAAAGCTTTATACGACCCAAAACTGGCAGTTATACCACAGCATCTCACTGCTATATGGGTCTTTTATTTATGAAAATAATTTATAATAGTGAGGATGTTTGAAGGACCAGAACTTTTTTGGATCTTGTGTGAGGAAGCTACAGTTTTCGTTTAATAACATAATTCGGCCCAGAAATGGTAGTTATACTACAGCATCTCACTGCTGTATCGATATTTTGTTTATATCAGTGATTTATAATTTTTGAGGATGTTTGAAAGACCGGAACTCCTTCGGACCTTGTGTAAGGGACCTCTTGCTATCGTTTGCAATCTTTACACAACCCAAAACTCGAAGTTATAACACAGCATCTTACTCCTGTATGGATATTTCTTTTATACCAATGATTTATAATTATGGAGAATGTTTAAAAGATCAGAACTTTTTTGGATCTTGTGTGAGGGACATCTAGTTATCGTTTAAAAGCTTTATACGACCCAAAACTGGCAGTTATACCACAGCATCTCACTGCTATATGGGTCTTTGAATTATCAAAATAATTTATAATACTGAGGGTGTTTGAAGGACCAGAACTTTTTTGGATCTTGTGTGAGGAAGCTATAGTTTTCGTTTAAAAACTTAATTCGACCCAGAAATGGCAGTTATACTACAGCATCTCACTCCTGTATCGATATTTTGTTTATAACAATGATTTATAATTATGGAGAATGTTTAAAAGATCAGAACGTTTTCGGACCTTGTGTGAGGGACCTCTAGTTATCGTTTAAACGCTTTATACGACCCAAAACTGGCAGTTATACCACAGCATCTCACTGCTATATGGTCTTTCATTTAGAAAAATAATTTATAATAGTGAGGATGATTGAAGGACCAGAACTTTTTTGTATCTTGTGTGAGGAAGCTATAGTTTTCGTCTAAAAACTTCATTCGACCCAGAACTGGGAGTTATACTACAGCACCTCACTCCTGAATCGATATTTTGTTTATGACAATGATTTATAATTATTGAGACTGTTCGAAAGACCAGAACTCCTTCGGACCTTGTGTAAGGGACCTCCTGTTATCGTTTACAATCTGTACACGACCCAAAACTCGCAGTTATACCACAGCATCTCACTCCTGTATGGGTATTTTGTTTATAAAAATGATTGATAATTATTGGGGATGTTTGAAGGAACATTACTTTTTTGGATTTTGTGTGAGGACGCTCTAGTTTTCGTTTGAAAACTTCATACAACACAGAACTGGCAGTTATACTACAGCATCTCACTCCTGTATCGATATTTTGTTTATAACAATGATTTATAATTATTGAGGATGTTTGACAGATCGGAACTCCTTCGGACCTTGTGTGAGGGACCTCTTGTTATCGATTGCAATCTTTACACGAATCAAAACTCGGAGTTATATCACAGCATCTCACTCCTGTATAGGTATGTTGTTTATACCAATGATTTATAATTATGGAGAATGTTTGAAAGATCAAAACTTTTTTGGATCTTGTGTGAGGGGCCTCAAGTTATCGTTCAAAAGCTTTATACGACCCAAAACTGGCAGTTATACCACAGCATCTCACTGCTATATGGGTCTATTACTTATGAAAATAATTTATAATAGTGAGGATGTTTAAAGGACCAGAACTTTTTTGGATCTTGTGTGAGGAAGCTATAGTTTTCGTTTAAAAACTTAATTCGATCCAGAAATGGCAGTTATACTACAGCATCTCACTCCTGTATCAATATTTTGTTTATAACAATGATTTATAATTATTGCGGATAGTTGAAAGACCAGAACTCCTTCGCACCTTGTGTAAGGGACCTCTTCTTATCGTTTTCAATCTTCACACGACCCAAAACTCGGATTTATGCTACAGCATCTCACTCCTGTATGGATATTTTATTTATAATAAAGATTTATATATTTTGAGGATGTTTGACAAATCAGAACTCCTAAGGATCTCGTATGAGGGACCTCTAGTTATCGTTTAAAAACTTTCTACGACCCAAAACTGGCAGATATGTCACAGCATCTCACTGCTGTATGGGTATTTTATTTATAAAAATAATTTATAATGGTGAGGATGTTTGTCGGACCAGAACCATTTTGGATCTTGTGTGAGGAAGCTATAGTTTTCGTTTTAAAACTTAATTCGACCCAGAACTGGCAGTAAAACTACAGCATCTCACTCCTGAATCGATATTTTGTGCATGACAATGATTTCTAATTATTGAGACTGTTCGAAAGACCAGAACTCCTTCGGACCTTGTGTAAGGGACCTCCTGTTATCGTTTACAATCGGTACATAACCCAAAACTCGCAGTTATACTACAGCATCTCATTCCTGTATGGATATTTTATTTACAATAATGATTTGTAATTTTTGACGGATGTTCGACAAATCAGAACTCCTAAGGATCTTGTATGAGGGACCTCTAGTTATCGTTTAGAAGCTTTTTACGACCCAAAACCGGCAGTTGTACCACAGCATCTCACTGCTATATGGGTCTTTTATTTATAAAAATAATTTATAATAGTGAGGGTGTTTGAAGGACCAGAACTTTTTTGGATCTTGTGTGAGGAAGCTATAGTTTTTGTTTTAAAACTTAATTCGACCCAGAACTAGCAGTTATACTACAGCGTCTCACTCCTGAATCGATATTTTGTTTATGACGATGATTTCTAATTATTGAGACTGTTCGAAAGACCGGAACTCCTTCGGACCTTGTGTAAGAGACCTCCTGTTATCGTTTACAATCTGTACATGACCCAAAACTCGCAGTTATACTACAGCATCTCACTCTTGTATGAATATTTTATTTATAATAATGATTCGTAGTTTTTGAGGATGTTTTACAAATCAGAACTCCTAAGGATCTTGTATGAGGGACCTCTAGTTATCGTTTAGAAGCTTTATATGACCCAAAACTGGCAGTTATACCACAGCATCTCACTGCTATATGGGTCTTTTATTTATAAAAATAATTTATAATAGTGAGGATGCTTGAAGGACCAGCACTTTTATGAATCTTGTGTGAGGAAGCTATAGTTTTCGTTTATAACCTTGATTCGACCCAGAAATCGTAGTTGTACTACAGCATCTCACTCCTGTATCGATATTTTGTTTATAACAGTGATTTATAATTATTGAGGATGTTTGAAAGACCGGAACTCCTTCGGACCTTGTGTACGGGACCTCTTGTTATCATTTACAATCTTTACACGACCCAAAACTCGGAGTTATACAACAGCATCTCACTCCTGTATGGGTCTTTGATTTATAAAAATAATTTATAATCGTGAGGATGTTAGAAGGACCAGAACTTTTTTGGATCTTGTGTGAGGAAGCTATAGTTTTCGTTTGAATACCTAATTCGACCCAGAAATGGCAGTTATACTACAGCATCTCACTCCTGTATCGATAGTTTGTTTATAACGATGATTTATAGTTATTGAGGATATTCGAAAGACCAGAACTCCTTCGGATCTTGTGTAAGGGACCTCTTGTTATCGTTTACAATCTTTACACGACCCAAAACTGGCAGTTATACCACAGCATCTCACTGCTATATGGGTATTTTATTTAGAAAAACAATTTATAATAGTGAGGATGTTTGAAGGACCAGAACTTTTTTGGATCTTGTGTGAGGAAGCTACAGTTTTCGTTTAAAAACTTCATTCAACCCAGAACTGGCAGTTTTACTACAGCATCTCACTCCTGTATCGATATTTTGTGTATAACAATGATTGATAATTAGTGAGGATGTTTGAATGACCAGAACTCCTTTGGACCTTGTACGAGGGACCACTAGTTATCGTTTACAAGCTTTATACGATCCAAAACTCCCATTTATACCACAGCATCTCACTTCTACATGGGTATTTTGTTTATAAAAATGATTTATATTTATTGAGGATGTTTGAAAGACCAGAACTTGTTTGCATCTTATGTGAGGAAGCTCTAGTTTTCGTTTAAAAACTTCACACGACCCAGCATTGGCGGTTATATTACAGCATCTCACTCCTGTATCGATATTTTGTTTATAACAATGATTCATAATTATTATGGATGTTAGAAAAACCAGAAATCCTTCGGACCTTGTGTAAGGGAGCTCTCGTTATCGTTTAAAAGCTTTATACGACCTAAAACTCGCAATTATACCACAGCATCCTACTCCCGTATGCATACTTTGCTTATAACAATGAGCTATAGGCGTTGGCAAATCTTAAAACACCAGAACTTTTTTCGGCATTATGTGAGGGAGCTCTAGTTATCGTTTACAATCTTTACACGACCCAAAACTCCCAGTTATATCGCTGCATCTCACTCCTGTATCGGTGTCTTGCTTATAACAATGATTTGTTATTATTGAGGATGTTTGAAAGACCAGAACTTTTTCAACCAGGTGTGAGAGAGCAGTAGTTATCGTTCAAAATCTTTACACGACCCAAAACTCGCAGTTATACCACAGCATCTTACTCCCGTACGTATATTTTGTTTCTAACATGCCTTATAATCAAAAACGATGTTTAACATACCCGAACCCATTAGCAGCTTGTGTGAGGGACCTCTAATTGCCATTTACAACCTTAATTCGCACCAAATCTGGCAGTTATACCACAGCATCTCACTCCTATATGGATATTTTGTTCATAATAATTATTTATAATTATTGAGAATGTTTGAAAACCCAAGACTCCTTGGAACCTTGTATGAGGGAACTCTACTTATCATTTAAAAACTTGATCCGAACCAAAATTCGCACTTATGCCACAACATCTCACTCCACAGTGAGTGTTTTGTTTATAAAAATTATTTATAATTATTGAGGATGCTTTTAAAACTTGAACTCCTTGGGACCTTGTATGAGTGACCTCTAGTTATTATTTAAGAACTTCATTCGACCCAGAACTGGCAGTTATACCATAACATCTCACTCCTGTATGGATATTTAGTTCATAATAATAA
This sequence comes from Ophion costatus, assembly GCA_951751655.1. NCBI lineage: Eukaryota > Metazoa > Arthropoda > Insecta > Hymenoptera > Ichneumonidae > Ophion > Ophion costatus. The sequence continues at coordinate 24,236,462 of OX632359.1, read as the reverse complement.
TCTATAATTATTGAGAATGTTTTAAAGACCACACCGTTTTTTGATCTTGTGTGAGGAAGCTCTAGCTTCGTTTCAAAACTTCAGACGCCCCAGAACTGGCAGTTATACCACAGCATCTCACTCCTGTATCGATATTTTGTTTTTAACAATGATATATAATTATTGAATGTGTTTTAAAGACCAGAACTCTTTTGGACCTTGCGTGAGGGATCTCTAGTTATCGTTTAAAGGCGTTGTACAACCTGGAACTCGCAGTAATGTTACAGCATCTCACTCATCTACGGATATTTTGGTTATACCCATTGTTAACGATTCGAATTAGACTCAACCGATAGAACTATTCACAGAATGGGGTTAGGATGTAGAACTCTTTAAATTTAAACTCTGCCATGGGCAAGTTTGCGAAATTCGATGAGATGCTACGATTCATTTTGCGAAGTTAGCATCTCATTTTTTCAAAGTGCGTTTCCGTTAGTAAAATCGACTGAACTATTATTAAAACTTATCAAGAACTGTAGAACTATATGGGATGCCACTTTATATGGAGTTTATTTGTGAGATGCTAACATTTGAGATGCTAACTTCACATACATACAGACGGGTACAAACGTTTTCTCGGTGGTACAAACGATATACTCGTCAGTACGAATGGGTATAAACGATTACACGGTGGTAGAAACGATGTACTCACCGATACGAATGAATAGAAACAATTTCTAGGTGGTCCAAACGATATACTTGTCGGTACGAACGGAAATAAAAAAATAAAAAAAATCGAACATTTTTTTTTCCAGAAAAAAATTTGAAAAAAAAAATTGAAAAAAAATGTTAACGGTACAAACGGTTACAAACGATTCTCTTTTCAGTCGCGTTTATTAAAATTGCTTAGCTCTAAATGGGTTGCGGTTCATTTTCTTCATACCCTCGTACTTTTTTCCCCCTTAAGGTACAAACGAAATTTAAGACGGTATAAACGGGTACAAACCGAGTACAAACGAATGCAAAAAAAAAAATTACTTTCTGTAAAGTCAGTTGCCAACTTCACATAGGTGAGTTTCATCTCAATCAATCTGTACTATTTGTATTTTCATTCGCCATAATTGTTCGTCATTGTGAATTCCCGAATTTTGAGTTCAGATTCGTAATCAGCACCCTCAAAAACCCTAGAGTACAAGTTTTCAGGATAAATGTTGCTGCCATTTTGGGCACTTTTTTCAAATTTTCTCCGCCAACGAAGGAGTTAATCGTTTCTGCTGCTCGTGAATACGATGCAATTATGCTCCTTTATAAGATGATTAAAATGTTTTATATCGCTCCTTTCACGAGTTGAAGCAGAAACGCAAAAACGCTGTAATCGTTTGGGGTAGCGTTTTCGATACGGTGAGGAGGGTGATTTAAAAAAAATATACGTTTGTAATCCAGCTGCTTCCGGAGTTAGCCTGTGATTACGAAAGCCTTATCTATTTATGTACCCATACCAGCGGAAAATTAAAGAGTGCTTTTTACCAGTTATTCACGAATCATTGCCATAAATAATACGCCATTTGTTTATATATTTATCATTATCGTCACGTAGGACTAGTAGTCGAAGAATGCAATAGTTTCCCCTTCGAACTTTCTATTTATCTCGCTGCATTCACAAGTTGTAGAAAAAAAAGTTTTTAAGGGTAGGTTCGACCCCCCGGAAGTGGCATTCCGCCAAAGCGAGAAAGCTCGTATCAAATATTTTAACTCATTGTACTTTCATTGTAACCCCACTTTCATTTCTACCCTTTCACAATATCTTGACGCATTGTACTTTCATCGTAAACCCACTTTAAGGGAGCTTTCCAGTGTGAAATTTTCAAAAAATCGATTTTTTTTTTTGCTTTATCGAATAGTATACACTCTTCCGAATATTCCCTGAAATTTTCATGCCGAAATTCAGATTATTTCGGTTACTGTACAGCATTTCTTGGAAGAAGGCAACGGAGCGCTACAGCTACAGCGAAACTTTGAACGCGTTTTTCTCGAAACAGCATTTTTCAAAACGGCGTTCAACTTGGAGGGCAGAGTTTTAAAGCTATCGAGTTGAATTTTTTACACAATATTCTTAACGTCATTGTTTATCGTGCTATGGAAGCTTTTTTTTTTTTGACATCTTCCTATTTTTTTGTAAAAAAAACTGCCAAAAAAAATGCTAAAATCGATACTTTTTGTTCAAACCGGCGCCATTTTTGCAAAAAAAAAAAAAAAGCCTCCATAGCACGAAAGCCAATTATATACCGATCAATAATCTTTTTGTGTTTTTTGTTTCAGATCAAAATTGTGACCCCCAACGTGGACACCACATCCAAGTGCATTTTCTGCAACAATTGTTTCATCATTTTTATAGATATTAATTAATAAATAAATCGATCTTTAAAAAATTGTTTTGTATTCTTCAATACCCAATTAATATACAAAAAAAAACCAGACCGATTAGATTATTTTTTCTTTAAAAAAAAAAATCGCGAAAAACAGCGATTTTTCGGGCTGTCACACTGGAAAGCTTCCTTAATTTCTACAAATTTTTGTCCATGTCGGACGGTAGGAACCTTAAACGTTTTTCTTGTGATAGGGAGGGGTGGAGCGAGTGTAATTCATCCAAATATACAATCTTGTCATAGAACGAGCTAATATTGACGTAATTTTAATCCGGAATCGCAAGGCTAGCTGATCATACGATGCTCTGGGTTTTGGGTTAATTTTAATCCGGAATCGCAAGGCTAGCTGATCATACGATGCTCTGGGCTAAAAAAATACGAAGAGCAGTTTAAACCACTTAATTGTGAGATATCAGAAAATCAAAAAACACGTATCTGCTACTTTTCCATCCTCTATATGAACGTTTCTGTACTAAATAGAAAATTGGTGTCCCGGTAAAATCGATGTACCCAAAATTATTATTACTGAGTTGTATACTACTAAGACGACAATTCGTTACCTATTCTTGGTGCGCACCAACGCATATAATGATGTAATATCTTAGCATTTATTTAAATTTCTGTCCTTGATCACAGTTCCCTGTCGTGTCCCATTCTCAGAATGATAAGGTTGACAGCTAATATTTATTTTTGGTATTAACATTACCGAATTCTAACATCCATACGTTTAATTCGAATAGAGTACATGTGTTTATAAAATACAACCATAACTTTAAATACATTTTCAATATGAAATACTATCACTCAAATGCTGTGCTAAAAATCTCAAAACATTTCCCTGGTTCAACGAAAAAATGGTGCCCAATTCGTATTTCATTCGGTAGACATAATTTGTTGCAATAAACGATACGCAAACGGTGTAAAGTTCGAGCGAATGCCGAGCTCAGCTAGCTAACGCCATATTGTTCCGTATGAACAGTGCGTTTGTGGCTGAACGACGAGACAGAGCCGCCTTGTTTAACAGTCCTGGGCTAAGCGGCTTTTCTATGATTTGATGCGATTAAATTAAAATCATTTCATATAAACAACATAACAGTCCCCTGGACACAAACCCTGTCATTTGCTGACACGGGGGACCATTTCATGCTGTAGTGAACGATTTGTCTCTAGGGCAGTGTCAGATATAAGTTATCTTTTGACTTTTGGGAATGACAGACAGTATGATGTTTCTTTTAGGTAATGATGATATTTGTGGTGACGAATGCCAGTCAATTTCAATTTCGGAACAGTGAAGTATAAAGGAAAGGCGCAACTCAACGTCGATGATATTTACATGGATTTTGAATGTAAAAACGAATCCAAACCTGATCTTCATATGCAGGATACTGCTATTTGTGACTCTAGAGTACAGACTGTAGAGACGGAAGCTTCGTATGATATTCCGTCCACCATCGAATTCGAGAATGTTGCTGAGCCAAGTTCAATTTCAATCAGCCAATATAACATCGAAGTCTACGTGTTAGTTAAGTTTCCAGTAAAAAATAAGGAATGTAGGTATATCGGGGTAATGAATCAGATAAACAATGAGGATGACGAATTAACCGTAGCTTTGCTGAAAATTTGTGACAATAAGGGTGACACGTTCAGAGTTGATGATACTGATGTTTCCGATAGAACTTTCGACCAACTATTGCAAAAATAACCAAATCCAGATCTGACCCTAAAAGGAAAAATAATCTTTTATTACTTCAAGTTACCTGTACCGGTCTATGAGAAATAAATCAGGTCTAATTGTTCCTTTAAAAAAAAAACGACGATGAGACCACTTTCGTTGGCAGCTACAATGACAATTATTTAATTACACACTACTAAAAATATTAGTATAAGATATTGTTTGTTTTGTATATTGATAAAGCATCAATAAGTTAACATTTATTCTTTATTTTATTTAGTATTGATTATACGTAATAATCTATACTAAAGTTTTAACGAAAATAAGGCATTCGGTTGGTTGAAATTGGTTTAAAAGACATTTTTTGTTGAAGTTAAACAGTCCCCTGGAAGATATTACAGTCCCCTGTCACGAATTTTCACAGAATCGTCCATAAGTTGCAAAACAAAGAGCAAACGTGTCGACTTTTCAATGATATATGTTTAATTCATTACTGCCGTCCGTTGCACATACTTTGTTTTTTGTTTTCAAGAAGAAAAAACATGCATGAGACAGCGTTGTATGAGCCACTTTCCAATTGGTATAGAAAGACCCATAATATAGTAATAACATATTATTGTTAAAAATTCTCGTAGATACGCAGAAAAATTCAAAATTCTGGTACATGCGCATGAAAAATCTGAATTTCTGCAATGAACCATATGTAATTTGGTGTAATCTGCACCGATTACACCTCCAATGTACAGTACTCGGAAAATGAAAACTTGTTCAAATTTGAAATTTATCCATTAAAAAGTTATCGCCAAAAAAACGAAAAACACCCTCATTTTCAAGGGTGCGTTTTACCTCTTAAAAATCGAATTTCGCAACAAAAAACAACGTGTCATCTATTTTTACCCATCCTACGAATATGCCAAATTTCCTAGAAATCGGAGGGGGACACCTCGCTACCTTTCCTTGTTAATACTCCATCATCAGAAAACATACATTTTGTCGCGCATCGAATTGAGCTAAACGCCTGAATGTGCAATAACATAGAAATGTGAGATACCGAGTATTGCGGAACACGGAATAAACTTCCGGACCATTTTTTCAAACTTCGCAAATGTGAGTTCTGCGTGGAGAAATTGTAACCTGATAAAACGTTCTTCTGCCCGGATAATCGTGGTTAGGGGACTAATCAGGGTTAGCAATATTGAGTCTGCTGTAAAACTTGATCGACAGTAACTAGATCGGAGACAAAGTCAATTGAGTTTACGAATGGAACATTACCGAGCTCCATCGCTCGGTTAAACATTTGACTTTTTGAAAAGCAGCTTGGAAGCTCTCGGGTGATTTATCGGCTCGATACTCGGAGCAAGAGAGAGCGTTACGGAGTAATTCACAATTGAGACTTACCGATCCAACCACTTCGCTGTGATGAACGGGAAAGCGTATGACTGCGATCCGATTAATTAAGTCTGGATCATCAATTGTGCGATCGATCAGAAAGGGACAGTTACTCGGTGTGTCGGCTTACCTGGAACACAAAAGAGGATTCAACCAATCAATGAGACGAACTACATAAGAATGTGATACTTAATCTGGTTGTTCTTCTACCTATGCATACAGTTCTAGCTGCGAAATGTCGAGTTTGTACGGAACATTAACAGACATGCTGAACGCGATTTATCGAAGAGTCTTGTAATCTGGAGCAGCGATAAAGAGAGGAGAGAGCGAGAGGCATAACGTTTGAGAGCTTAACGGTCGTGCGCTAATACAGATTTAATAATGTGCTAGTATCTACATGGAACTCTATGTGGCCACTTGGGACGCGAATTATAGAGGTCTCTCAGAGTCCTAGCAAGTCGAAGTGCACGGTGCAAACGAAATATCGTGCGATGGGTGTCACAAGAGGCCGTTTATTCTCATGTGGCGCCAACTGCTAATACGTAGAGCAAACCGCTTCATAGGCGCTCATGAGTCCATCCGTGGAATCCGCGACTCTTAGCAATTTAACCACCTCACGGAGGTAAGCAGTATGCAGATCGCGCGAAATTGCCATGCACGCGAGGGATTACGCCCTGTGAGCCTTCCCTCGTAATCGTCTTAGGCCAAACTCCAATTCGTTTCGTTCGTGGAAAATGGCCCGCGTAATCGATAACTTCTTGTGTCATGTGCGAGGGAAGGAAGGGGTACTAAGCGGGAACTCGAAAATTGGAGATACAAACGTTTAGACTATGGCAAATGAATATAAACTTAACTAAGAGAAATTTGCATCCGGTATTGCGCATCAGTCGAGAAGCCTCGTAACGATTATGAAGAGTGCAAGAAATAAGTATAGCAATAAATTATCACAAAAGCGCGCCGAAAGGCGACATGTCCAACTTGGCCTTGCGATAACATTCTTGAACAACACCGTATGCTGGTTCTTCCATTTTTTTCCGAAACGGGTGAAAATTCTACGTCTCATTTATATATGCAGGGTGTTGCTGCAATAGGAAGTTGCTGAAACTAATCGACTGTCATTTTAAAACACATGCACAGACTCAGAAAAGCCAAATTGCTTTAAATAGAGGAAACTCTGCAGTTTTAAACGCACATAAATAAAACCCAGTCAAATATTTTTTATGTCAATTTATTACATCTTATAAAAAAAACGAAAAAGTACAGTGATTAATGATAAAGATTTTCGAAGTGCGAACTGTTAGATTGTGCACAAAAATCAATTCTCTTTTGAAAACTGTGAAAAACTGTGTCCAATATATCGTTCGTAATGCCACGAACCACTTCCTGGATGGCCGCGAACAGTTCTTCTACTGTTCTGGGGTTTTTAGCGTAACAATGATCTTTAATGTAACCGCACAAGAAAAAATCACAAGGGTTCTGGTCCGGTAAGTACGGAGACCATTCTAGTGCACCTTGCTCAAATTTAGGGTACCCCAGACCGATTACTCGAGTCCCATATACGCGATGAATAGCTTCAAACACCTCATGAGTCCGGTGCGGCGTCGCTCCATCTTGCATGAAGTAAAATTTTTTAACCAGTCCCCTCTTTTTTGCATAAGGGAAGAATTTCGTTTCCAAAAGCTGTTAGTAACTCACTCCTGTTACCGTAGATTCCAAGAATTGCAAATAAATTCCTTTTACTGAAATCGCTGCCCATGCCGTTACTTTCTGTGGATGAAGGGACTTCGCTGGCGATATGTTGGGATTTTCCGTTCCCCAAAACCGGTAATTTTGCTTGTTTACGTACCCATTCATCCAAAAATGTGCTTCATCGGAATAAATAATCAATTTCTCATTAAGTTCTTCGGCTTCAAACATTCCCGTAATAGTGTTACAAAATTCGATGCGTTTTGTCATGGCATGTTCAGTTAACAATTGATGAGTGCTTATTTTATACGGATGAAACATTAAAAAATATTTCAAAATGTTGTGTAATGATGATTTGGTTATTTTTAATGCTTGAGCAGCTTTCCGAATCGAATCATTTGGATTTTGTTTGAAATAATTCTCTACTTCGTTGATCTTCTCTGGTGTAGTCACCGTAACAGATGGACCTGGCAACTCGCGTCTACGGTCCTGGAGTGTACCATACTTCACGAAGTTATCGATTATCCTACAAAAATTAACGTAAAATTACTTCAATGCAGTTTAATTGAATTGAAACACAAGTTGCGTGATAGATGAATATGAATAAATATTAAATTCTTACCTTTTCAGAGTGTTTTCGCTGGCAACTCTATGAGTTCCAAACTAAGTACGAAACCTCTATACGCATTACTATAAATTTTTCCCCTCGAGAAGAAGGACACAATAAGATATCCTTTTTCTTCCGTGGTGAGATCACTCATTTTGACGCGCGCGTACTTGCTTCAACCACGGCTGGAATAAAACTGCGGGGCCTCAGGTATGCGCCTTAGAAAAAGGGACCCCTATTGAATTCATGGAGGGAAGAGACACTTATTTAGTTTTAGCAACTTCCTATTGGACACCCTGTATATATATATGCAGATAGCTATATCTCGACTTGACATGCGCAGGAGACATGTCTAAATCATCAATATATTCATTCGGAACTCGTGTTAGACGCAAAAAATTTAATTCATTACTAAATAGTACTGCCAAGTTTCAATTGACAATTAAAGGTATTGAAGATAACAATAAAAGTTCTTGCGGCGTACAATTTAAGATCACCATATAATATATATATATATATATATATATATATATATATATATATATATATATATATATATTAGACCTGTCCTTAAGGGCAAAATCGAATTTTAATCGTCTTACCCCCAGTTTTGTTCGAAACAATGTTAAAAAAATCGTTTTATAAAACAATTTTATAAATTGTTTCCCTCCATATTTACCCACCGCTAGGAAACCTGACTTCTCCCACAAGAAAAGCATTGATTTTTTGTGATTTTGAATCTTCTTTTCACCGTTGCCCTAATTATCAGCTAAAAAATCGTAAATTCTCAGAAAATGTTGACAGTAATGTTACCATTTTGTCGGATTTTTTGGAATTTGATACAAGCATTTTTGGGCTAGATCACATCTGTATTCTCTGTATGTTGCGAAGAACGCGGAAAAAAGCAAAAAGAAAGTCGAAGAACGTCGTTTTGAGAGCTAAAAATAGAAGGAATAAAATGGCAGAGGTTAAAAAAAATAGGAAACTTTTCGCCGAAGATGATAAATTCTCGGAAATCGCTGAAAATAGAAAAAAAGTCGTAAAGTATCTTTTAGAGGTCTAAATATAGAAGTTAAAATCTCAAATAGTTTATTTTGGATAATTTCATCCAACCAACTTATGATCGAAAATCTTGATGCACTTTTTCTCATTACTATAATTGGTTTCCAAAACATAATACGAATAAACATTCAGGACAAACAATCAGAATGTGTACGCAATGCCGGGTTCTTGAAATTGGTTTTTGTGGGGGTGCGACGTGCTCGAACAACAAGTGAAGCAGGAAAAACAGAAAAATTTTAAATCATGGTGTAATCGATTTGGCTGCAGGGGTGACTTTGAATTTTTTTACGTGATTAATTATTTTGGACTAAGAATTCCGTATGTTTTAAGACTACTCCGGTTGAATTCTTTCGATATTTAACTCTCCAAATCACGTTTTTCGACTTTTTTCCGCGTTTTTCGCAACATACACAGAATAAAGATGTGATTGATCTAGCCCAAAAATGCTTGTATCGAATTCCAACAAATCCGACAAAAAGGGAACATTACTGTCAACATTTTCTGAGAATTTACGATTTTTCAGCTGATAATTAGGGCAACGGTAAAAAAAGATTAAAAATCACAAAAAATCAATGATTTTCTTATGGGAAAAAGTAAGGCTTTCTAGCGGTGGTTAAATATGAAGGGAAAAAATTTAAAAAATTCTGACATTTTTTAAAAATTATTTCGCACCAATTTGGGGGGTAAGAGCATTAAAATTCGATTTCGCCCTTCTTAAGGACAGGTCTAATATATATATATATATATATATATATATATATATACAGGGTGGGGCACATAAAGTGTTACAGAGCAATAGCAGTCAAACTATTGATCAATCCAAAAACATTTCAGACAAAAGTTTCAGTGTTCCAGAAGGCCGTCATACTGGACCACCCTATCTTTTTATCGGTGCAGGCGCTGAAGCTACGTCGAGGTCAACTCCACTTTTTAAACTGGAACCATGTATTTCTTTTCGATGACATTATTACCGATTTTAAAACGAATTCAGCGACCTACAATACAAGGTCTTTCTAGTCACGCAAAGTATGAAAATAGTCGAAAAATCGAAAAATATCGGAATAATCACTTTGTATGGCAATGATTTCCTAAATGGCGTCAATTTCTGCAACTGGATTCGTAGAAAAATGCGCACAGATGTCTAATTTTTGAGTCATGTGCTTTTTTCTGACGAATCTAACTTTACAAATACGGGAAATGTGAAAAGATATAACATGCATTATTGGGCAAACGAGAATCTTCGATGGATGAGAACTGTACCATTTCAACATCCGTGGTCCGTTAATTGTTGGTACGACATTGTCGGCGATCACGTCATTAGTTCATATTATTTTTAAGGTCGCTTGACTGGGGAAGTTTACGCAAACTTTCTACAAAACGTACTGCCTCAATTACTGCAAGACGTGCCGTTGCATATTCGCATGAACATGTGGATGCAACACGACGGTGCATCACCCCATTATGCTCTGTTTTCAAGACAAGTGATGAATGAGATTTTTGGTGAAGAGTGGATAGGACGAAGCGGCCCTGTAGCTCGGCCACCCCGTTCGCCAGATCTAACATCACCACATTACTATTTATGGGGTTTTGTCAAAGAACGCGTAATGGCGGTGGCACTTACCCCGCCTGACGGCATGAAAGAAAGAATACGCCGAGCACGTACTGAAATTACACCACAAACGTTGGCTGAAGTTAGACGGTCTTTTCATCAGCGAATTAACAAGTGCTTACAAGTCGAGGGTCATCACTTCGAGGATCTTCTGTAGGTAGACCCAAACCAAGGTTACTGGATCCTTTGGAAGTGATTATTCCGATATTTTTCGGTTTTTTAAACTATTTTCATACTTTGCGTGACTAGAATGACCTTGTGTTATAGGTCGCCGAATTCGTCTTGAAATCGGTAATAATGTCATCAAGAAAATACATGGTTCCATTTTAAACAGTGGAGTTTACCTTGACGTAGGTTCAGCGCCTCCACTGACAAAAAAATAGGATGGTCGAGTTGTTGAGTGGCAATGCATCCACTTTTTGTGGATGCATTGCCACCTGGTGAACCTCGGGTGGGTTGGCGTCGTCCCACATACGGCCGGTTTGCTTGTTAACATAGCCATTCATCCAAAAATGCGCCTCGTCTCTAAAATGGGCGCAACGCGCGCAACGTTTGTACCAACGAACACTTATTTTGATAATAAAGTTTTATCATTTGGACGAGCCGTTCAATCGTGTCACTTGTCAAAGTGATTTGGCATCGGTGCCTGAATAATAATCAACAGATTAGACAGACGCCACCAACATGGCCGCCAACAACCCGCGCCAATTTAAAAACCCTATAGCCATCTGCATTTGCGAATGCACATCAGATGGTAAGAACAAAGGTAATTGATCGAAGTCGTATAATTTTCTGCTGATTATATGATGTACTCTATAAACATCATTATACTTGCACAGAAAAGGAAGAAAGCCGAGCGCCCAGAGGTGGGCCGTTGGCTAAAAACCGAATAACCAATTTTTGAAAATGTTCAATTAAGAAAAGACGACAGTTGCACTAACAATGCTAAAGAATACATAACTTTGAAAAAAAGTAGTTCAATAAAGGATCGGCTCCGAAGTTTTCACAATTGCAACTACATTATCGCACATGAGCGCAATTACTGTGTGTGAGATAGATGATAATGATAAGTGCCGCTAAATTCCTGATTTTTGTTTTTGTGAGAAACGAAACTGAGTGATATACATACATCGAGATTAACATTTCAACACTGAACTTCTATTAGATGTGTCTACGTCTGAAAGAACATCAATGTTTTTCGATATTCATGTGTGTAACATTGGGCATTCAAAGAAAAGGCAAAAGAGTCCGCTATTGAATACTGTAATGCAATTTAACATGGCCATTTTCCGGTAGAAAATAAATCGTGGAACGGATGGATCACAATATAGTAAAGCAATGTAAATCAATTCACCCGGCATTACATAAAAGTTTTCTCACCCTGCATTATTTGAGAGCATTAATTGGCAAACATTAGGTGGAATTACTTTTAACGTGACGAAATATGACTAACATGCACAGCGCGGCGATAAGAGAGACAAACCCATGTGCGAATATCGCTACTGCGCCAGAGTTACCAATACGGCCCAGAATTGTGCAAGTCCTGGCGACTGACTCTCCGTTAGCGGTACTGCCCCAGTATTCGAAACCGAACGCATCGGTACCATCCCAGTCTTGGTTACCGAGTCTTGGGTGGAGTACTACCCCAGTATTGGTAAACAATTTTATCAGTACGGTGCCAGTCCTGGTAACCAATGTTGGTTGAGTCTTAGCTGGATGTACTGCCTCAGCAGTGGCAACTGAAACTACCAGTACCGTGCCAGTGTCGATTACCAATTGGTGGGTTAAGTACTGTCCCAGTATTGGTAAACAATTTTATTAGTACCGTGCCATTCTCGGTAACCAAGGTTAGTTGAGTTTCGGCTGGCAGTACTGCCCCAGCATTGGCAACAGTACCACGCTAGTCTTGATTACCGAGTCTTGGGTCAAGTACTACCCCAGTATGGGCAGACAATTTTATTAGTACCAGTCTTGGTAACCAAGGTTGGTTGAGTCTCGGCTAGACGTATTTCCCCAGTATTGGCAATACTACCATACCAGTCTTGGTTACCAAGTTTTGGGTTAAGTACTGCCCCAGCATTGGTAAACAATTTAATCAGTACAGTGCCAGTCTTGATAACCAAGGTTGGTTGAGTTTCGGCTGGAAGTACTGCCCCAGCATTGGCAACAGTACCATGCCAGCCTTAGTTACCGAGTCTTACGTTAAGTACTGCCCCAGTATTGGTAAACTCTGTGTGCTTGGGCCGACATATGATTACATATCATTGGCGTACCGACTATTTAATCTCAGATATATATTTTGAAAATATTTATTCACAATATGTTCTTTACATTTCTCAATCATTCGAGATGCAAGAGTGTTACAGCATATCTACTTCCTTCAATCGATAATAGTATACATTTGTCATGAGCGGTGCGATGGTCTAGTGGTTAACGTGCTTGCCACTAAACGTGCGGACTGGAAGGTCCCTGGTTCGAAACCCAGTCGCGTACACTTTGTCGTGAAATGTTTTTCTTCGGCATTTCGCGGCGAAATAAGAAATAAGACTAGTTCCATGACTGGGAGGGCGAACTTGATGACCGCCTGAATTGGTATCGGTGTTCCGCAGTTTCCCTGTACCCCGGACAGATATGTCATGGTGAATACGATACAGAGGGGGAAGTCGGTTGCGGCCGCAGGTGGGGGGGGGGGGGGGGGGGTGGTGAAATTGGAGGTAGACGGAGGAGTAATTGCAGAACAGGCGATATATAAGGCGGGGAGTAGTGGAATGGGAGGTGGAAAGTTGATGCGGATTGGGGCTCGTTAAAAGGGGAATACCCTGTACGGCTGGAACAAAACCGATAAAAAAAATTTCGTTGAAGAAATTCAGCGTCCTATTTTATAAATGTAAATAAATGTAAATAAATGTATAAACATGTACCGGCAAAGTACTGATTTAGGGTTTGTCTCAAGACTAGCAATAATGTCTGGCCCAAAACTGGGCACGTATTCTGAGCCAATACCCGTAAGCAGTGTCGCGCCGATTCGCGGCACCAGAAGTTGGACCGGTGTTAACAAACCGAAGTTGTCTCAATACTGATTTTGATTTGGGCAAGGCTTGGCACTTGGTAGTCTGCCAGTATTGGCAGTTCTGGCATCAGTACAGTGCCAATACCAAGCCAGTTTGCAATACGTACATGGGAAGAGAGCGAGACTGATGCAGCCTCGTTCAAAGGCCTTTTACGAGTGACCGTAAACCCGATTTTCAAAACTTCAAAGCGTAACGCAACAAGCCGCAGTTATAGTCATTAAGATTTTATGTACGCGAAGATATAACAACGTATGTAGTTACTTGATGCCTTAACCGGATTTTCAGATGATCGGCAGGTTATTAGTTCCTCAATCAACGCATGTTTACGAGTGGACGGCGTTAACGTACGCTCGGCATTAGGCCCGTGCAACATGCTACTCGAGGATGAAGCTCAGTGGCCGTAATTGCTGCAAAGAATAATTCTCACCGTATACCGCGAACAATAACGCTCGTTTCCGCTCACCGGTGCTCGCCAAGTACGCACACGAATCTTTACAGATCTATCGAAACTTCGTTTCTAAAGGAGAAAGGGAACACACATTCCGTTCTTATCGTCAATTTGTATAGTCGTTACCCTCATACAGTGAGATTAACGATAAAGGGCAATAGCGAAGAGTCAAAAAATTAATGGAACTGGAGATATCAAGGTCCCAATTGCGGAGCGAGAACCGAAAGGAATAGAATAGTTACAAGCTACGAAGGTATATGAACGAACATTAAAAATAGATGAAAGATACATATGCGTGTCTATGTCGAATACGTAGCAGAGCGCGCGTTACCGTGACCCATTGATCAATGTTGCGCACTCGTTATCGACGATCAAGTACTTTGTCACTGACCAAGGGGTTCTTTCCAATTTTCTGACTAGTTTTTACCAAGTCGCGGTTTCGTCGACCAGATAAATGTAATTCGATTGGTTTCTCGGTGATGCACGGCGCTGAAACGTAATATGACGAGGTGGACAGCTAGCGAAAGCGCACTGAGAAATTGAGAGTACAGTGAAAGGGAGGCAGAGGGGGAGAGGGGAGGGAGGGAGAGAGAGAGAGAGTGAGAGTGAGAGTGAGAGTGAGAGTGAGAGTGAGAGTGAGAGTGAGAGTGAGAGTGAGAGTGAGAGTGAGAGTGAGAGTGAGAGTGAGAGTGAGAGTGAGAGTGAGAGTGAGAGTGAGAGTGAGAGTGAGAGTGAGAGTGAGAGTGAGAGTGAGAGTGAGAGTGAGAGTGAGAGTGAGAGTGAGAGTGAGAGTGAGAGTGAGAGTGAGAGTGAGAGTGAGAGTGAGAGTGAGAGTGAGAGTGAGAGTGAGAGTGAGAGTGAGAGTGAGAGTGAGAGTGAGAGTGAGAGTGAGAGTGAGAGTGAGAGTGAGAGTGAGAGTGAGAGTGAGAGTGAGAGTGAGAGTGAGAGTGAGAGTGAGAGTGAGAGTGAGAGTGAGAGTGAGAGTGAGAGTGAGAGTGAGAGTGAGAGTGAGAGTGAGAGTGAGAGTGAGAGTGAGAGTGAGAGTGAGAGTGAGAGTGAGAGTGAGAGTGAGAGTGAGAGTGAGAGTGAGAGTGAGAGTGAGAGTGAGAGTGAGAGTGAGAGTGAGAGTGAGAGTGAGAGTGAGAGTGAGAGTGAGAGTGAGAGTGAGAGTGAGAGTGAGAGTGAGAGTGAGAGTGAGAGTGAGAGTGAGAGTGAGAGTGAGAGTGAGAGTGAGAGTGAGAGTGAGAGTGAGAGTGAGAGTGAGAGTGAGAGTGAGAGTGAGAGTGAGAGTGAGAGTGAGAGTGAGAGTGAGAGTGAGAGTGAGAGTGAGAGTGAGAGTGAGAGTGAGAGTGAGAGTGAGAGTGAGAGTGAGAGTGAGAGTGAGAGTGAGAGTGAGAGTGAGAGTGAGAGTGAGAGTGAGAGTGAGAGTGAGAGTGAGAGTGAGAGTGAGAGTGAGAGTGAGAGTGAGAGTGAGAGTGAGAGTGAGAGTGAGAGTGAGAGTGAGAGTGAGAGTGAGAGTGAGAGTGAGAGTGAGAGTGAGAGTGAGAGTGAGAGTGAGAGTGAGAGTGAGAGTGAGAGTGAGAGTGAGAGTGAGAGTGAGAGTGAGAGTGAGAGTGAGAGTGAGAGTGAGAGTGAGAGTGAGAGTGAGAGTGAGAGTGAGAGTGAGAGTGAGAGTGAGAGTGAGAGTGAGAGTGAGAGTGAGAGTGAGAGTGAGAGTGAGAGTGAGAGTGAGAGTGAGAGTGAGAGTGAGAGTGAGAGTGAGAGTGAGAGTGAGAGTGAGAGTGAGAGTGAGAGTGAGAGTGAGAGTGAGAGTGAGAGTGAGAGTGAGAGTGAGAGTGAGAGTGAGAGTGAGAGTGAGAGTGAGAGTGAGAGTGAGAGTGAGAGTGGAGAGAGTGAGAGTGAGAGTGAGAGTGAGAGTGAGAGTGAGAGTGAGAGTGAGAGTGAGAGTGAGAGTGAGAGTGAGAGTGAGAGTGAGAGTGAGAGTGAGAGTGAGAGTGAGAGTGAGAGTGAGAGTGAGAGTGAGAGTGAGAGTGAGAGTGAGAGTGAGAGTGAGAGTGAGAGTGAGAGTGAGAGTGAGAGTGAGAGTGAGAGAGAGAGAGAGTGAGAGAGAGAGAGAGAGAGAGAGAGGAGTGAGAGTGAGAGGAGAGAGAGAGAGCGAGAGAGAGAGAGAGAGAGAGAGAGAGAGAGAGAAGAGAGAGAGAGAGAGAGAGAGAGAGAGAGAGAGAGAGAGAGAGAGAGAGAGAGAGAGAGAGAGAGAGAGAGAGAGAGAGAGAGAGAGAGAGAGAGCGAGAGCGAGAGAGAGCACACCATTGCAGCTGTACCGATCCCGAGATCTAGCTTGTGGCTATAGGGGTAATACAGGCGTGTAGACGTAGTACAGAGGACGGGACTAAACATCCACGCTGCTCGGTCTCTTATGCCGCGGGCAGTCGACACCCCCCCCCCCCCCCAACACACACACACACACGCGCGCGCACACACACACACACCAAAATCATGTACATATAATGCGCGTGTACATACAGTCCGAAATGTACTATACAATAGACGGACAGCGAGAGTGCGTGCTCACACAATGGAACCGTCCTGGAGTGGCGAGGGTAAACCGATTTGCTCACCGTGTATAAACGGATGACCGCAATAATGATTCGTTCAAACAAAATTATGCACGCACGATTCCCTTGTGCGCTTCCAGAGTGTTCTCCTGTCCGACCACGTGCTCTCGACCGACTCTCTTCGTCTCCTGATCCCTCTCGCTCACCCAACAGTTCCGGAATGCTAACTAAATTCAAATGTTCATTCTGTTTGGACGACTATGCGGAGAAAGAGAGGGAGAGAGAGGGAGAGAGGGGGAGAGAGAGAGAGAGGGAGAGAGAGAGAGGGAGAGAGAGAGAGAGAGAGAGAGAGAGAGAGAGAGAGAGAGAGAGAGAGAGAGAGAGAGAGAGAGACAGACAGAGACAGAGACAGAGACAGAGAGGAAAGGAGCGGGCGAGCGAGTGACGCAGGAAAGAGACCGAGAGGCTTCGGATTGATGGACGGGCAACAGGATGTTCCGGGAATGGGCGGCAACGATGCTAGAGAGAGGATAGACGAGAATTCAGTGCGCTATGTCACCCCGAGCGTATAATCTATCGCGCGTACCACCCGGACAAATGGTACAATGCTCGTTCACCCGTTATACGATCGCGGGTATACGAATATGCGAGCGGAAACCCGCCTAAATATTCTAAAGAAGCGAAAGATCGTCAAAAGGTTCAGCTTTATCATTTTTTAAATATTTTTTATAGCATCTACAGGGTGCGCCAGAGAAACTTACTTATTTGAAAGGTCAATAAAAACAAAAGTACTTCAATTATTGTTTTTAATTTTTTTTTATTTGAGAATACAATATCCCAATTTTTTTTCATGTAGTCTTGAAAATGACATCGGATAAATGGCGACCCCCATTGCGCATACACTGATGAAGTCGATTTTTGAAATTCGTATCCACTCTTTGCAGCATATCAATCGGTATGTTGGCAATGGCGTCGCGAATGTTGTTCTTGAGGTGTGCTATGGTCCGTGGTCGATCGACATAAACCAGAGATTTCAAATAACCCCACAAAAAGAAATCGCATGGAGTCAAATCTGGAGAGCGTGCCGGCCATTGGAGATCGCCTCTGAGAGTTACCGCGCAGTTACCGTGAATGGAGCTCGTTACAGGAACATGATCGAGGAATTTTTTCTTCCAAGAATTTGTTGCGACAACACTTCCCCGACCGCCTCATCTCTCTCAGAGGCGATCTCCAATGGCCGGCACGCTCTCCAGATTTGACTCCATGCGATTTCTTTTTATGGGGTTATTTGAAATCTCTGGTTTATGTCGATCGACCACGGACCATAGCACACCTCAAGAACAACATTCGCGACGCCATTGCCAACATACCGATTGATATGCTGCAAAGAGTGGATACGAATTTCAAAAATCGACTTCATCAGTGTATGCGCAATGGGGGTCGCCATTTATCCGATGTCATTTTCAAGACCACATGAAAAAAAAAATTGGGATGTTGTATTCTCAAATAAAAAAAAATTTAAAACAATAATTGAAGTACTTTTGTTTTTATTGACCTTTCAAATAAGTAAGTTTCTCTGGCGCACCCTGTATATATAGGATTATCTCAGATGAATTTAAACAAAATTATCCATCTCTTGTTTTCAAATTTCAAAGTGGCCCTTTGAAATTTGGAGCGGCCTTGGGGCGTTCCAACACGGCGGTAAAACCCGCATACACTACGCGGTCGTATACGCGAAAAATTTTCGATTTCCTTATGCGTAATAAAACGTCCGTAATGAAGAATAGTTCATGTGACTGTTTTGTGTGGTTGTGCAAAAAATACAACGGAACGTGCTCTAGGTGAAGTGTTTTTTGGGTGCCAAATGATGAAAAATAAAGGAAAAAAGTTGCTTTAGTTTGGCTTATCGTCCTAACACGTCATCAAAAACAATTTATTTTCTGTTGTCAAAATCATTTCGATCTCAAAGAGGACATGGAAAATTATGTAAAATTTTCCTTGATGGGAGGTCCTGTCAAGGTGAAGAGTAACGTCGTCGTTTTTGATTACTCGTTTTCTCTAAGTAATTATTATTGAACGATCAAACGAAGGGTCTCGTTCGAAGATGAAAATCTGTAGTAATGCTCGTCATACGTCAAACTCACATTATTTTTAGCTTATGAGGATTTCTTTTTTTTAAGCCAGCGCCTGCTGCTGTTGTTTTTTCTTGGTTACGGTGGTGTTGCGCTACCTTCTACCTTCATATTGTTTAGAGAGTTTTCCATAGAGTTGTTACTTCAGTTCTTTCCCGTATGTTTATCCGTATTATTTTTTTATATTATTTATCCGTATATTTTACTTATCCGTATGTTCGTTTCTGTACTTTTTTTTCGTCTCGTTCGACTACACTAAGAGCGATTGGGCGAACATATTTTCTCCTTACAGATTGGTATTTTCTAAAATGTTGCGAATACTTCTGAGCGTTCGGACCAACCAGCTGTTTTACGTATCATATCGATGTCTACGCCTTCTTGAAGTGCTGCACTTACAGCTGCATGTTTCTTGATCCAAGCGGTAAACTTTTCTGTAGCTATTCCTGCTTTCGTTCACATGGTTTTAACTCAATGACTTAGCGCTTGTGCCGACGAATCTTTGTGTGGTTTGATAATACTTATAAACAACATCTGATTTTCTTTTGGTCTCAAATCATTGGTCCGCTTCACATATGTTTGTATTGGCAATGCTATATATAACTTTTGAGCTTCGGTAAAAAGTACTGTTATCCGGCAATACGCTCTCCACCCCGTTGAGGAAGCATCAGTTTCGATTTCTAGAGCAAAAGTATAGGTACGAATTCGATTAAATCCGATACTTACGTTTTTCTCCCACTCAACCAGATCTTCTATGATTATTTCTGCAAGGATAAATGTTTCGTCATAGTTCCCACCGGTGAGCTTTAATGCGATAAGTTTTTGCCTTCTTAACCGTTTACAGTATACACGGTGGATCAATAACTATTAGTATCTCGGATATCTTCGAAACTATAAGGTTCACAGAAATATTTGCTGAAATGAAATTGCACAGTACGAAAGGGGCCATCCGATAGCGATAATCGTTTTTTGCAAGTGGAGGTACTTCGGACATTTGAAGGTCAACTCCATTTTTTTAAATGGATCGGTATGTTTTTTTTCTGTATCATGAAAGAGGAGCTTAAAACGAGTTCAACGACCTATAACATAAGGTCATTGAAGGTCATAGAAAGTACAGAAAGGCGATAATACTTACAGTATCGGTAGTAAATAACATTACTATATTTTATAGTAAGTGTTCGCAATGACGACCATCAATATCAATGCGTACGTTATTATGTACGTTTACACATTTCTTAGACAGGTACAGAAAGTACAGAAAGGCGACAATACTTACGGTTTACTTCACTGAAAATAAACACTGTTTCAAGGACACTTTAATAAGTTTGCAGGAGAAGATAAACATGATAAGATTAGTATCGATAAATCGGTCAATCGAGTACAATGTATCCGTTTGAAGAGCAAGTCGATATGCTTCTTATTTATGGCGAATGCCAACAAAATTCTGTAAGGGCAAAAACCTTGTTTGGTGAATGATATCCACATGATATCCACAAACTGGTAGTTTAAGTGCCCGTAGTAGTGTACGCCAGAAACGCGTAACACAGGAAATCGGTGTGTTCGCAAGTGTGTCTCGAGATCCTCACATTCGTTCGCGACAAATTGAAAATGAATCTGGCATTAGCAGGAGCAGCGTACTTCGCATTTTGCACCGTCACAAATTTTACCCGTACCATGTTAGTCTTCACCAAGAATTGCATGGGAACGACTTCATGAATCGCGGAGTTTTGTCTAATGGTTCAACGTCCGATCGAAAACAATGAGTCACGTCTTAATACCGTTTTATTTACTGATGAGGCAACATGCACAAATCATGGGAATGTTAAATTGCACAACATGCATTTATGGGCAACGGAAAATCCACATTGGCTGCGGCAGGTTGAACACCAGAGACAATAGTCTGTAAATGTATGGTGCGGAATCATAGGTGCTAAAATTATTGGTCCTTTTTTTATCAATGGAAATTTGAATGGCAACATCTACAGTAGTTTTATCAAAGATACATTGGGTCTTTTTCTCGAAGAGTTGCATTTACTTACACGACAAACCATGTGGTATCACCATAACTGATGCCCAGCACATTATACATTGATTGCACGAAGGCAACTCAGCGAAAAATTTCGAAATCGTTGGATTGGACGCGGCGGTCCAATATCGTGGCCAGCTCGTTCTCCAGACCTAACACCTTCTTTCTATGGGGAGCATTGAAAGATGAAGTGTACAAAGAAGTACCAACTACACTTGACGACATGCAAGAAAGAATTATTACAGCCTGTGCACCAAAAAGTTTTGACACTGTAAAGCTTGCAAGTCAATCAATCGAAAAAAGAATCCAATGTTGCATTGATACTAATGGTCGTCATTTCGAACACTTACTATAAACGTAGTAATTTTATTTACTACCGAAACTGTAAGTATTATCGCCTTTCTGTACTTTCTATGGCCTTCAATGACCTTATGTTATAGGTCGTTGAACTCGTTTTAAGCTCCTCTTTCATGATACAGAAAAAAAAACATACCGATCCATTTAAAAAATTGAGTTGACCTTCAAATGTCCGAAGTACCTCCACCTGCAAAAAAACTATTATCGCTATCGGATGGCCCCTTTCGTACTATGCGATTTCATTTCAGTAAATATTTCTGTGAACCTTATAGTTTCGAAGATATCCAAGGTGCTAATAGTTAGTGATCCACCCTGTATAGATGCGTAAGCTATCGCTGATGCGGCGGGAAGGAGTGTTCCGAGTAATTTTGCAAATTCCCTTATACTATGTCTCTTGTTTTTTAATTTTTTTACCATATTTTTTATTTGTTTTTTTTGTGTTCGGTTAGTTGTCATCTAAAATTTTATGAGTCTATAATGAATTCTAGTTATTTGTATTGCATGCTGAGAATGAAGGAACTGTTTTCTTAATTTATGATGAAGCCCAGTTTCGTAAGAAGATTAGATGTCTTTCTGATTTTTGTCCCACATTTTTTCTCTGATTTACTCATGATTAGTCATCAATGTAAATAATTAGTGTAAGTCCTTGTAACCTTGATGAGCTCGGTACGGGTTTCGTTATTTTTGTGAATACAAAGGGCCTTGTGCAAAGGCCAAAAGGCAAGTAGGTCAATTGATAGAGTTCATCCTCAAATCAGAACCTCAGATATTTTCTATTTTTGTGGTTAATCGGTATCACGTAATATGCATCCTTTATAATATATCGTGGCTATATAGGATCCCTCTGTCAACAATCCTTTTACCGATTGAATATCCTCGATTTTTAAACGTGGAGGTTCTATACATTCATTTAGTCTTTTGAAGTTGAGAATAAATCGCTCTGAGCCATTCGGCTTCGCAGCTAGGAAGAATAGTAAGACAAACTGTGTTGGGTATTCTGTACATTTTTCTATTGCTTTTTGGTTTAGGAGTGCATCGATTTCCGTTTGAATATTAGGTGCGCAACTAAGTTCCCGGGTTTCACACATGGATGGCGCTAGCAACATATGTAGTCGGCATGCAGGTCTGACAATGGGTATCTTTATAGCTTGGACATCTGTTAAGAATACCCAGGCGTAATATAAACAAATATCGCAACACAGCGAATTTTTTTCTAACCTCGAAAATGTCAAAGTT
This sequence comes from Ophion costatus, assembly GCA_951751655.1. Taxonomy (NCBI): domain Eukaryota; kingdom Metazoa; phylum Arthropoda; class Insecta; order Hymenoptera; family Ichneumonidae; genus Ophion; species Ophion costatus. The sequence goes on along the minus strand of OX632359.1, from coordinate 24,214,210 downwards.
TATGCCAAAAAAACAGTATTTGTGGGAAGCGGGAAGCCACTTCCGAAATTTTGCTTTTGCGGCAGAACAGAAAGAGTTTCCTGCATCGAATTGTTACTGGCGATGAAAAATGGATATATTTCGAGAACCGCAAACGCAGAAAATCGTGACTTTCACTGGGCGAAGCGTCAACATCAACGGCACGGCCAAATCGCTTCGGAAAATAACAATGCTCTGCGTTTGGTGGGACCAGAAAGGAATCGTGTACTATGAGCTGCTGAAACCGGGCGAAACTGTCAATGGGCATCGCTACCGACAACGACTAATCAATTTGAACCACGCATTGCTCGAAAAACGGCCAGAATGAGACACAAGACATCAACGTGTGATATTGCAGCACGACAACGCTCCGTGCCATCGCAGTTCCATCGTTCAGGAAACCATAAAAACACTGAAACGGAATCTGCTACCGGACCCGCCGTACTCGCCAGACCTGGCCCTTTCAGGTTATCACTTGTTCCGGTCGATAGTGCATGGCTTGCGTGGGTGCTACACTTGGCCAATTATGATGCAGTACAAAATTAGTTGGTTTCAGTCCAAAAATGCGTCTTTTTATCGTCGCGGTATTTATGTATTGCCAGAGAGATGGCAAAAATGTGTAAAAAGCGAGGGACAATACTTCGAATGAACCATTTTTTGTATTTGTCTTGAAATTTTCGATTTTTTATTGGTCAAAGAAATCCGGAAACTTAGTTGCGCACCTATATTGAGGCGTTCGTTTTTATTCCAATTTTTAACGGACAATTCATTTCTTGAATTTGGAGTTTTCTCGAAGGGAATCTCATACCCTTTTATACATTGTAAAATGAATTTGTCGGCGGTAAAGTTGCTCCATTCCTCGACAACATTTTTAAAATGACCGGCTATGAGGTTTACCTGAGTTATTTCCGCTTAGTCGTCTTGTACTATTGTGATGCCGCTTTGGTTGCGTTGCTGTATTTTGTTGCTCTAATTTTTTGCGGTATGAATCTTGATACAGGTTTTTTCTTTTACATTCACACATGCTTGTTCGACAGCTTTTGCATCTTTAAGGTAGAACGAGCGCGCTCTTGACTTCTATAGATTTTGTTGAAATTTTAGACAAACATTGTTCATATCATTATGTATGGTTGAGTGAAGTTGCAGAATAGTCGACAATGTAGATTGGAAGATACTGGGTTTTAAAATTGCAACTTTTAACACTGCAGGGTTTGCATTGACCGGAAGCCAGGTTACATAATTCGTTGTACCATTCTATTGTGTTTATAAATTTTGAAGAAAAATTATCTTTACATAGCAAACTAGTTAATGAAAGAGTAAAAAAAGTTTGGACTGCCTTTACTATTCGGTTTTGCTAAAAACATTCAGTAAAGACAGAATAATGTCCCGGAAAAAATATTTGTCCTCTATAATAAGAAGAGATATGGCAACACCGCATCGTTCCACGTATCCAAGGACGTAAGTTTGCGCAGCATATTTAAAATAATACTACAACACAAAGTTTTATTTGGAAGTAAATTTTAATTGAACAAAGTTTTTAATTAGTTATCAGTTAACCAATACTTTTATTTGTTAATGAAGATAACATAACCAATATAAAATATAAATATTTATACCGCAAATATATTTTTTTTCAACGATACGTCTCCCATCACATAGCGTGCTTGTCGAGTGTTCTTATTCAACGACTCCAACACCTTCAACACATTTTTCTCTGTGGCTTCGGCCATTGATGTCAGAGCTTTTATTTTACTGTCCACGACTTTTTTCTTCCGCCACTTTCCTTTGAAACGAATTCTGTTTGACATTTGTATTTTTTTTCCGATAATATAACCAGCTAGCCTGATCCACATTGAGCTGACTGAAAAGTCTGAGCATCACGGAAAATTTCCGTGATGTTCAGATTTTGGGTGTGTTCCGATATTACTGACAGTACTTTGAGTACTACGAATGCCGTTCCGATATACGCCGCAGTAAGCTCGCGATTCGCTTTCGTGATCTTATGACGTCATTGTTTTTGTCGTCACTTCCTGCTGCGATTACTGCCGTTCGCGACGTGAGGCATCTGAAGTAAAACTAACATGGCTGGTAAGGAACGTGAATCGCAGTATACTGTCGATGTCGTTCCGTTATACATGTGCTACAGTACAGAAAAAATAGCGCCAGTATAAACGGAACGGTCTTGCAGCTGTATTCAGTGACGTCACGTCGACAGTACTTGCAGTGAATATCGGAACACACCCTTTTCTGTCAGCTCCGCGACAACTCGTTACAGTGCTGCCACGATCGTTCATTCGCCGAAATCTATAGTCGGGTTACTAGCTTGGCATAGCATTTCTCACACTGTAGAGTACAGTCAGAAGGAAACGTTTTATTACGAAACTATAGATTTATGTATATGCTCTACTGCATGTGGCGCGTGACATTTTTGTTTCCAACGACCGCGCTAGGTCTACCTTAACCTACTCGTTAAGTTGTTCCCGTACGACCGCTTATCGAAAATTGTTGCTTCCAGCGTGGGTCTTACGGATTTGTTCAGTAAGGGTGTAATAAATGATTTCCTGGCAATCGACTGCTGGTGAAATACATCTGTTAAAAGTTTACCCGTATCGCAGAATCGTTTCAGGAATACTTCGTCATCGATTCCTTCCATAGGCGGTTCGATCGTCATCGATAACGCTGAGCTTAGAGCGATTAACGCTGACCCTGCATAATTTTGTGTATCTTCGAAGTGTTTGTCTCGCTTTTTTGTAATCTGGGTGAGAGGGTAAGCAATCTTTAAGTTTATTTGGGGAGCTTTAGTGTGAAATTTGCTTTTTCTTGGATACTTTTTAGCAAGCTCATTTCTGCTACCTTCTGTGAGATCAGTTGCCATCCAATGTTTTCACTTCTTATAAAGGCCTGCGTTTATAAAAGTCAGTGTCTCCTCTGTGTTAGCTGGATCGTTCGTGAGGACCTCTAGAATGTCATTTCTTCTTTTCCCTGTCATTTTTATGACATGTTGATTATCGGGTTATTCTCGCTGTCTGCCTGTTGGCCTCGTTCTGCAAGTTTTTTTTTTACTTCTTCTTGTTTTTCCATGTTCCCTGTTTTTGGGAGGACACAGATCGGCGATTTAGGTATCCATATTTTGGATTGTGATGAGGGCGAGATTCCTGTTGAATCTCTCCTAGACTCTCCGACTCGCTGAGTCATATGGAGTGGTTTTTTAAATCTCACGTTCGTGTAGATCATAAGACTTCTTTTCTGTGAGGGATTAACGTGCTAATCTCGTATGGACATTTGTGTGATCTATTGAGCTTACCTTCTTGAGTTGAGTTTTTAGGCATCATTAATGCTCTGCTTTCGTTTGATCAATCATTCAAAAATGTAGACAGCGTAGATTGTAGGTTGTCCATTTGCTGTTGCAGATTTAGAATTTTTCTTCCGACATTTTGTCGGTTCGTCAAAGTTCTCTCGATCTAGAATGAGAGCGCTATCTTTTCCTCTCTTTTGGAATTTTTTCCTTACGACAAAACAAACGAAATTCCTTCTTTTTAATGCGCGTTTCGACACTATAGTGTTGAGTTTTTTGCAGACAGAAAACATATGAGGGTAGAAGGTAGCGCAAGACCACCGTAACCAAGGGAAAACAGAAGCAACAAGCGCTGGTTAAAAAAAAACAAGTCCTCATAGGGTAAAAATGTTGTGAGTTTGACGTATGACGAGCATTACTACAGATTATCATCGAGAACGAAACGCTTCGTATAATTCATTCTGAAATTTGTGAAAATATTTTACAGATTAATTTTTTTTTTATGATAAAACCGAATTATACGGCTGCAACAAGAACAAGAGAAGAAAATAGTATTTTTTTTCATTCCGGATATCGTACTGGGCAAAACGCGACGATACGTGAAAATCCATTTTTCATTTCTATTTAAGCCGAATATTTAATGCGAAAACCTCGATACGCTTTTCTCTGTGCGTGATAAAAATCGTCTTCAGAGAGAAAAGCTTGCATCGCCCTGAGCCTGTATATTCGCTAAGGAAACAAAGCCACGAACCGAGCCAGAAAAAGGACGGATGGAAAATGTCGATGATGTAACAGAAATTATTCATGAACTGATCGTGTTTATCGAGGGCTTCGCGCACATATGCTTATCTCCCTTCCTATCAAATTGAGCAGGCTACGCATCAAACTGCGCGCACTCAGGCATGTACACGCACGTATAAAGCCACGTGCAAAGTGTATCCTTAAAGTGCTGCAGTGACTATAATGCTCAGACGACCCGATGAACATCTCACAATGAAAAGTTTTCAAGTTCAATAGATCCATCTACGCGTCTGCAATGAATTACTGTCACATGTGGCAGGGCAGTCAGGAGAAGAAAAGAGGAAGGGACGAAAGTGGCCCACGTATATTTCGCAAAACCATTGTGCACACGAAGACGCACAGTTCGCCCATTCCTCTTTCACGCTATATTCATTTTCTCATATCCCTATATATATGTGTGTCTCTATGTGGGTATCTGTGCTCGCGTGACTTAGCACGAAGAGGGATCCGAAGGGTGAATAGTGGATTCGTGACTTGGTCACCCTGGCAATTTCATATATACCTATCCTTGTTTCTTCATCCCGGAAAATCCAACTGCGCCATCAACATAATCACCCGACATTACATTCCCGATACACTATTTCCAACTGTTGCTAAAACACGTCCGCAACTTGTAACAATTCATTCGTCAGATATTGTCCCATGACGATGTCCTAACCTTCGTCTTACTGAGAGTTAGGTAGTTTGGGAATAAATTTTAAGACAGTTGCTTTTAAAAACAAAAACAACTATGACTATCTTTATTTGGAGTACGTCAAGTTTTGGCGCTGCTGTTATGACGCGAGGACGTTTGGGCACGAGGACGTTTAGGCACAGGGATGTTTTGGCACGAGGACGTTTTGGCGCGGGGACGTTTTGGCGTGGGGACGCTTTTACAGGAATGTACTGGTGCACAAACAAATCCGAATAAAGTCAAATAAACCATAACAACACACATTACACAAACACACACCCGATTTGTACTTATACAGGGAAGCAACGCAATATAATTTCATAAATAGGAAACCCAAACAAGAAACCCAAAAACAAACCCCAACAAGCCCGAACAAAAAAGCAGCAAAACCAAACAAAAATGATTGTTTTGATTACTTTTTTATTTGGCTGAGATACCCAAACAAAGCCAAACAAACCCAAACAAAAAACCCAAAAACAAATTCAAACAAGTCCGAACAGAAAAGCAACAAAACTAAACAAAAAAAAATGATTTTTGTTGTGTGGCTGATATACTCAAACAAAGCCAAACAAACCCAAACAACGAACCCAATAACAAAACCCCAACAAGCTCGACAAAAAACAACAAAAGCAAACAAAAAAATGATTTAGGTGATGTTTTTTTTATTTGGCTGATATTTATATACATTTTGTATTAAGTAAAAGGAGTATTCCTCCTTTTTTCAAATGTGTTTCCTCAAACAGCTCAAGACTTAGACCTATAACATATGGTTTATCATTGACACACGATTCGTGGTGCTTAACTAATTTGTGCTGGTACCGGACCACCCGGACATCAAAACGTCTCCGCGCCAAAACGTCCCCACACCAAACCGTCCTTGCGCCTACACGCATTCGCGCCAAAACGTCCTCGCGCCAAAACGGCAGCGCCAAAACGTCTCTGCGCCAAAACGTCTCTGCGCCAAAACGTCTCTGCGCCAAAACGTCCCCGCGCCCAAATCTCTCGTGCCAAAACGGCGGCGCCAAAACGTACTGCTCCGGTGGTGCACGAGAGATCGGATGTGAATTACGCATTGCTTATATCCGATTTTATATGTAATTTCTATTGGTTAAAATGGTCCAAGCGCGTCTTTTTCGGGTGACGCTTTCGCAAATACGCGGTCAAACGAACTGAGCGATTGAGGTTAGGATGACAAACTCGACACGCCTGTTGCGGAAACGGTTTCGAATACTTGAATATGATTGGCTAAAAAGTTAGGGTTGAAAATACGCGGGAGACAAACTACAAGGGAGACAAAATAGTTAAGTATCGCACGACAAGCCGACAATGGACTAACTGTTCGTTCACCTACACCGATACACAACTGAATGACGAAGCGCGAGCAGTGCATGGCATCATTAACGGAGAATATTACTGGGCCATGGTCGGTTCGAGCTATCCACGCCAATGGTCGATTCACCATCGTTAGTCGTCACTGTCCCGATATTGGCATATTGCTGTATTCTGGTCTTAACAATGAACGTAGGGAAATTAATGGCGGACAGTACTAATTCACGAACAGCTCCGGTAGTCTACCCCAGCAGTCAGCTCTCGGTTGTTAACCGGAACTTACCCAACATTGGCGTTATGCTGGATGCTGGGCTTTGAAAAGAAGATCGGTTGAGAAATAGTAGAACCATTATTTCAACCTTATGCCAACACTGTTTGCCCACAGTCGGTTAGACTGTACTGGACCAGACATCAGCCGTATTGTTTGTGTTGGCAATGTTTTCATGGGTATATGTCTGTATACGCCTGAACGGAAAGAGATAGCGAGGTGGTGAGACAGGTAAACGGTAAAGTGAAAGGACCCAGCAGGACTATTCGAACCAGAGTCTGCGGTCGCGCATTATTCCGCGCATTATTCCGATTCAAAACAACGGCTGGGATTGATATCCCCTGTTCAACTCCCTTTCTTGTCTTTAAAAATACTTATCACTCGCACAATACAAACCCATTCGATCGCGAACGCGTTGTAAATTGTCACGCCACTACGCGATAGGCGGAAAGGACCTGGCCGCTGGCTATCGTACTTTAATTGCTTCGGATCGTCGACCTTACATCGGTATCCGAAGGTACCTTGATTACATGTTGTGAAACTGTCGAGATGGTAACTGTCATTCGTGCACAGCGGTACATCATTTGCTGACTCCGCGAAACAAAGAATGAAGATGGTTGATGCATCGCGATACCATTGTTTCTCGAGTGACGTGTCAACAACTAGCGTCGTTCAGTTAGATGTTACCTCTGTTTTAATTCCGTTTTCCGTCGCTAAACCACAAGAACCACCAGTACGCTCGAAAAAAGAGATTTTTTCAAACTTTTATAGGCGCCTCCATTGATTCGATACCTTTATTGCAGTTCACGATTATTCTCTGACCTATATGTGTTGGTGATCGTGCTCTACTTCACGTTGTATGTCGTAATTCGGCCTGGAATTGCATCATTGATGCCCGCATGGTGCTCTGCGTCGATGCAAATCGTCGCAAGAAGTTCCTGATCGGTCACTGAATCACGATATTCGTTCGTCTCTGGCAGAGCAACTGGATCTCTCACCTAGCTTGGGAGTTCGTCGGTACCAGAGATAGCATCCGTTTTTCTCATTTTTCGCACGCGCTCTGAATCCGGGTATACGTAGGAAGAATGCGCGCGGAAAGAATTTGAGTACCAAGATCGGCGACCCGTGCCGAGAGATTCAGGCGACCAGAAGAGTTATGGCGGCGGAAGAGATTGTCTCTCGGTTTTCGCCGACCTCTCGACTTTTTTCCCTGTGCTGCCGGGTAAAATCCCGTCGGTGATAGATACGCAAAAAAAGAGACAGAAAATGAAAATTTCAGGTAGGTATTCGGAGATACGAACCTGCCCAAGCGGTTCCAGAATGCGCCCGTAAGTTCCAAAGAAAAGTCGAAGAGTTGCAAATGCCCGTGGACGTAAACACATCCACGGACTCGAAGTGTCGACGAGCAGCATTTTGTGATCAGTGTAACCGTCACGGGGATTAAAGGATCGACGAAGTTCAATCCATCGTAACCGCTCTCTGCACAGATGACACCCTGGCGAGAATGCTGATTCGCCGGTGGTCACGGATATAAATCTGGACCTTAGTCTTACATGTGCAAACACGCGGAACCGTCCAGTTGTGGCTGGCCAGAATTTATCATAGACATTCCTTGCTATTATTTTTTCACCCTCTCCCACACAGTCCGTCTTTCTTAACCCTAGGATGACACTTATGGGCCTCACAGATCGGACCGAAGAGTGGAAAACTCAGTGTTTCTTCTCTTCCACAAAACTTGTTCATGCTGAAACAGCTGTTCAACGAAATATAGGCCGAACATGGAATTTCTCTTCAAAGGTGCTTTCCTAACAGTCTGCTTTTTCATTTTTTTTCAAGGCATCTGAATAGGTTCAATTTTTGGGAAACTACAGAATTTTAAAGTTGGCTGGGTCTCACAGACTCAGTGTGTATAACTGAGTAGCGAAAAATATCAGTGTCATCCTAGCGTTAACGCAAAGAAAGCGTGAAAAGCAGACAAACTAGTTATATAGGGAGTTCATTTTAAAGTAGTCCAATACATGACGAAGGAAGAAAATGGGCAAAAGACAACAAGAGGTGTGCGGACGATTCGAAAAGGAAACAGCCGAGGAAACAACCCAAACAAACTCTTCGCCCGTTTCCAAGATACCGGTGCCGGAAAGTTCCGTAAGAACTTGGAGAATAGGGACGACGGCGAGCGGCCGAAAGTCTATCCTAAGAGGTGGAAACAATTTTCCACTGAATTCACGACAAGACATTACCGTTAACTGACTGCCCTATCTCTTGGCACTTTCTTAATTTACCGAGACGTTCCGTTCCTCGTTCTACTAAACAGGCGTTAACGAATTAAAAATTCAATTTGCCCTCGACTTTCCCTGTCCGCGCGCCCGACGCCTCTGCGGGAGGAAAGATGCCGTTTACTACATGCAAATGAATGTTGGGGATGTTGAGCAGAGGAGAGTGAGAAGCGGAGACCGAGTAAATGTCGTCGAGACCGCAGTTTGATACGAAAAATCGACCACAAAAAATGAATCACAACGATTCGCAAGGCAGTCGAAAAATCGAATCTCTAAACTGTGAATATACCATAGATCAAAGATTCTCCGACAAAAGCATTAACGGACTCCTTTTTTAAATTCCGAAAGCGCTCTTCTCTCAGCAAGAAGTAATTGAATTAGGATCGCTGTTCTGTTCTTCTTTTGTTTAAATCTTTTTCAGTCCATTATTACGTTTTTTTTCTTACCACCATGGAAACACGCTAGACGATCGTCCCCAGCTAAATGCTTGGTCCCGAATAACTGAAAATCCCAAAGGAGAAATTCCGCTGACAGCTGCTTCGCGTGCTCCGTCAATTCTCGCTGAACGACGGAAAGGTCTGCGAATCCATGGAATTTTTTATACACCCAGGGAAAACTAGAGAAAACGCACTTGGAAGCTGCAGTGGTAGAGAGGCGGGGGAGGCGAGACGAGGCGTGTCATGTCGAGCCCTGGTAGAAAATAGGAAAGAAGAGGTTGGAGGACAAACTGCCAGGGCCAAGATGAACGGCCGAACCGGCATTGATGTACAACGTGTAGCTGGGCCGATGTAGTTCAACCGACCCACAAACCCTTACTCGGATCGTGAAAGATATTTCTATTACGAGTCCATAAAAATTCTTGACCTAATAGTCACTAGACTGTGTGGTTCTACATGAGACCGACATCAAATAACCTTAAAAGGAGCAACCGGAATGAGGGACCTGCAATGATATAAAACACTGGTATACTTATGGTGGTTCTAGTTGAGGGAACAGCAAGGCAAAAAAATACACACGCAGGATAATAACCTACAGAGGGTGAAAACGAAACAACCCTGATGCTCGGGTCATTGACTTAATCGAAAACACCGCAACTATCGCAGGCCAATCCCTATCCCCCCGAAGAAGTATAAACATCACTGGCCCCCACATTCAGTAATAAAAACGTCGCATCAATTAAGTTTATGAAGTGAAAAAGATACATGACAAATCTCCCGTTCTGTCGAGTCCGAGTATCGAGAGCCAATCTTTCTATCTTCGTCACTGTCCTTTTTCAGCCTCCCGCAAATTCCTCACCCTTGGTGGGCCAGCCAATGCACTACCAAAAGTGTTTTCCAACAATGCCTAATGTTTTGTGAAAATGATGTTTTTTCTTCTGATCGAAAGCCTTCATCTATTGAAGCGGAACAGCAAAAGCGAGTCGCGAGATGGGCGATCAGCAAGATGGAGAGATTTTTTTTATTTCCAAAGTTCATTCGTATGCTCTAGCGTGTTTTTAAGATTCCATCCCATTCACGTTTAATCAACATATGTCAATGAATTATTTCCGATTCCTGAAAGACCTTTCGGCATGTATGGGGTTGAAGTTTGCATCGTTCGGATGCAAAGCGGATTCTTTTTAATTCCTTATTTTCATTATTACCCAAAATAACGTTTGCACATTGGAGTTGAAGAGCCCTAAAGAAAGGTCCTAAAAAAATGTTAGCGTGATTTCCGTTGCTCAAAACCTGCCAAATTTGGAAAAATGAACAACGAAAAAGATCATTCCCATTGCATTCCAACGACACAAAATCCAACGTCATCTAGAATTTTCAACTTAGCGACTTTTTGCATTGCGCTGTATCGCATTCGCACGAGTGCACACGGAAACTGGAAAAACTGCGCCGATGCAGGCGATTATATTTTATTGAGTTCTAGTTCTTCATTTATTTTCATTCATCTAGTTCTTCATTTATTTACCATCAGAAATTCCGGAACCGCCACAGCGAGTGTTGACCCTAACCAACGCTGCTTAAGGCAGGCCCTAGGCCTACAATGACATTGTACAATACTTTTATTGTGCAATAATATTGTATAACACCTTGAACCCAAACGATCAGTTATTATCACGCAATAACTTTGACGGCCCATACGCGTCAACGTTTTCGTGTGAGCAATTCTTTCCTAGTGTATAGCGCAATACTAATTCTACATGGTGCAATGAAAAAATATAGTGCACTAATATTTAGACTGACAAGGAACATCCCTCAGGTGTCCGCCTCCGATTTTGTTGAAACTCACATATGTGATAGAGCATCGAAAACTTTGAGAAACGTATTTTTTTTTATCTGCGGAAAAACGGATTTAAGGGGGGAAACCGCCCCTCAAAGAAAGGCGTGTCGAGGGGTGATTTTGCAGTTTCACCCAGAAGCAATCCACCGATCTGAATGAAACAAAAACGAAAATTCTCCTAATGAAAAGCGATGAAAAATCCACTATGAAAATGTTAAGAAAAAATTTAATTAGGGGGTAAACCACCCCTCAATTTGCCTTTTTTCACCCTACACTTAAGAGGGTTCTATGCATATTAATAAAACAGGTATCATTTTGAAGGGGAATTGAAATCAAAGTTGACGGGTTTTTGTGTTTTGGCGGCATAGCAAATTTAGAGGGGTAAACCACCCCTAACATAAATTTATTTATCATGGTCGTTTTTTCTTTGTTTAAAGTGTATCTGCTGATTTTAAATATTTGTATAAGGTACAATTTTATGTTTTATGATATTTCAAAATCATTACATTCGTCTTAAGGGGTAACTACCCCTCTGACGAGAAACATCATTGAAGTATCCGCTTTCGATTTCGTTGAAACTCATATATGGGGTAAAGCATTGCAAACTATTAAACATGTTTTCTTTATCGGCAGAACAACGGTGTTAGGGGATGAAACCACCCCTCAAAGTTTCTCCCACAAGCAGTTCACCGATCTGAATGAAACAAAATCGAAAATTTCTCGAATATTAAGCGATGAAAAATCCACTACAAGAGTGTTGATTAGAAATATAATTAAGGGGTAAACCACCCCTCCATTTACCGTTTTTCACCCCACACTTAAGAAGGTTGTATGAAAATTGATAAAACAGGTATCATTTTGAAGGGGAATCAAAATTCGAGTTGACGCGTTTTTGCGTTTCAGCGAGACAGCAAATTTAAGGGGGTAAACCAACCCTAACATAAATTTGTCCATCACCGTCGTGTTTTCTGTGTTTAACATGTATCCGCGGATTCAAAATATTCTCCCGCGTTTTAAAATTATTACTTTTTTAAATTTTTACATTTTAAGGGTAAGCTACCCCCTCTAATTGCTTTTCATTTGAAGTTTCGCAAAAGGTTTCACGAATTGCGTTAAAACTGCTTTCATTTCATCGGTAATATCAATTTTATGTTTGTGTGTGCAGGCATATTCGTTTTGAGCTTTAGGAGCGGTACTTTGGGAGTGGGAACGTGGGGCTACCCCTTACTCATAAGACTCATATTTTCGTGTCGAAACGCTTCCGATTTTAATATGCACGTCCATTAAGCGTCTCCATAGGAATAAACATACACATCTACTATATCCTTAATTATAATAATTTCTAGAATAAGTTATAAGGCTCACTTCGTCTATTTCGGAACGATAATGCGTCTGGGTCAAGCGATAATTTAGCCAGCGACGTAGTTTTGTAGGGGAATGTATATTTTTATTATTTTACCGTTTATTTAATTAAACATATTAATGAAACTGAAGGTTTTACAGTAGGTTAACGAACATGTGTTTAATATATTTTGACATATTTCATTTGGGAATCATATCAGCTGATTTAATTAATAGTACTTGTGAAAAGTATCACAGGCATCTGCCGTCAAATCATTTTCTTATGACATATACTTTTTTTCATATGATAGCTATCAACAATCATGGCTCATAATTCCTGAAATAATGATAGTCGAAAAAAAAATGCTTTAAACACAACGACTTTTTGCACCATGCACATCTGATTATGGTGCCGAATTATTACATTCCATCATCTTATGGGGCAACCCTCTTAAGTGTAGGGTGAAAAAAGGTAAATTGAGGGGTGGTTTACCCCCTAATTTAATTTTTTCTTAACATTTTCATAGTGGATTTTTCATCGCTTTTCATTAGAAGAATTTTCGTTTTTGATTCATTCAGATCGATGGATTGTTTCTGGGTGAAACTGCAAAATCACCCCTCGACACGTCTTTCTTTGAAGGGCGGTTTCCCCCGTGAAATCCGTTTTTGCGCAGATAAAAAAAATACGTGTCTCCAAGTTTTCGATGCTCTATCACATATACGAGTTTCAACAAAATCGGAGGCGGACACCTGAGGGATGTTCCTTGTCAGTCAAACTTTTGTTTAATCACGGCGCAATCTTCAATACTAACTCTTAATGATCAGAAACGTTTCGCAATTCGTAATACTGAGGTATATAATTGATCGTTTACGGCGTGCCTCACATGAGTGATAGTCCACTACTGTCCGTTTGTTACAATTAATAATAAAGTACGAATAAAAATGGAAAGACGCCGACGAGCGGACGCGCAATGGTCATTTTGTGCAGAGCGATTCAATCGCATCCCTATCAAGCACATACAAAATCGAGTACAAACCAGTCGAAAAATGAGCGAATGGCACGATGACACAAACACACAGTGAGCGAAGTGCTGACAATGCACAGATCAAGAATCTACGTTCCAAGTCTGACACTCGCAAGGGTTCGTAGTTTTTAACTACGTTAGTAAAAATGAATCACGAACATAATTACACTGCCTTAACGAAATAGTTTGTTTTCGTACGGGCGATGGTGTACCAACACACGAGGAAAAATGTTCAACCGGAACTTACCGCGACGACACTCTGGCCTTGCGATTTATTTCTGTGCAGCTAAAAGTGTCCCTTCCCTTTTTGACTGAATTACCCGGCAAATTCTTTCCAATATTTCTGGGCACGGTCTTGCGTTAAAAAAGCGAGAAGAAAAACAAAAACTTTCCTCCGATATTACAGGATCAAGCGCATCGTTATTCCTCCGCGTATATTTTACCGAGCTTTTCTCAGCCGCTGATCTAATCGTTCACAAGAATTCACTTGACCCACAAAACTTGGATCCATCGAATGTCACACATGCACACAGCGCACACCGAGATATCGCGTGATAGAACGAACAAAAAAAATAACGGGAAGGCCCCATGAATGTATACATGCAAGAGCCGAAGGCAGGGAAAATAGGTGATTAAGAGTCACATATTACTCCACGTGTACACATGCTGACACGCTTATATTTATATGTAGATCTGTATACGTACAACCTTCCTCGAGGAAATTCCACACCAACCCCGTATGTTGAGTGCCTGTATAACAACTTGTGGATTGACCAAATTCCTGCGACCACGAATACGTAGGCAATGGTGTGTTTTGTATTAGCCGGGGTCACGCGATAGGCGTATTAAAACTTTTCCATTTCCGGTAATGGGAATGCGAAAGCGAATTATGTGTGGATATGCTGTGGGATTGCTTGGAAGTGTGGTGAAATCATGTATACATAAACGTCTTAGAGCTGAGACGCGTAATACACCTGTATGACGTCCCGCGCGTGTTGAGAAACCTGAACAGTACGGAGGAGCTCTTTTCTCGCTCGTGGTTGCGGTGGCGCACGTGCCGCACTAAAATAATACGAGGACTCAATTTTCCATTTGCCTAAAGCCGTCGTGCCCGGTTTTCTGCAACAGACATAGGACACGTCACGGCGAACCTTCTCGAACTGTTTCCCAGCTCCTGTAGCTATCACCACCACCACCACCAATGGGTCCCCCTCGATGAGCCTCACCAAATCCTTTTGCACGCGACTCCATATAGTCGCTCCCCCGTAAGGTGGTGTTGGCTTAACTGCCGATTGAATAGTCCGTGGTAGAAACGCACTCGGGCACTCCGCGTACAATATCCGAGGCAATGAGATGAAAGGATGGCGAGGAAAAAAGCGAGCCAGGAAGGCTCGCTCGAGGGTGAATCGTGATAGCGCCGCAGATATTAAGAAACGAGCCTTAGACTTGGAGCTGCCAGATTGCGTTATATACATATATATACCTCCGCTTAGCGGCCACGCGTCCCTACATGGGATCACGTATGTGACCGAGCCAAGAAATACTCCATACCAAAGGGGAAATCGTTATTTCAGCGTTATACGACGGACAGCTGCAAATACGGGAATCATATTATCCCCATTCGGAGATAAAAACACATAGAAAATTTGAGGAAGCCGCTTCTGCTGCTCGTTCCATTAGCGTGTAATAACTTGGAAATTTTGCGTCCATTTCTTTTAGAGTTTTAAGTGAACAACACCAATGCGATCAATTAATGTGCAACCTGATGAGTATGCTGTAACTTGTAATTCGGAACTTTTGGCTGTCGTGCCTGAAAGATGAACTTGTACGGTGTGAAAGTTTCTATTTCTCGTGAAAGTTTCTATCATTAGAATATGCAACGAAAATTCGTTTTCATTCAGAGGTTTTTTCTCCCTCGATTTGATTGTAGATATCCAAAAAGGATCCTGGCAACATGTGACTGACTTACATTGCTAAAGAATGTCAAATAAAAATTTAACCATTCCAAACAAAAAAAAATCCATCGCATTCCAATGACGCAAACTTCAACATAATTGAAGCATAGGTAAGGGTTAGGACAATTGAGGATTGGTAGCATATAATTACCTATGCAGTCGGAGGTTTTACGGGTATATTATTCTCCATCGCTAATGGAGACGCGTTAGGGACCGTCCATCAATTACGTCGTTTTCAAATTGGGAGGGGGGGGGGGGGGGGGTTCCGGTCGTTGGATGACGGTAACGATAATTGGACTAAGGTGATAGGATGATTACGGGGAAGGATAAGATGATTACAGCGGGAGGGGGGGGGGCAAAATCGGAAGTAAAAAAATCCTATTCGTTGCTGTTATCCCATCCTCATATTCTATATCATCGTCGTAATTATTAGGTCAAGTAAAAAGTTCTGAGCCTTTTCCGCTAGATGTCTTTAGTGAGCCATATCGCACGACAAATACAACGCATCGGGTCATACCACACGGAGATTTGAAGGTGACATTACGCTTCAAAAAAAATTCTCTGGCCGTTTTGTGTTTGGTGAAGCCAGTTGTGTGTTACAGCGTTCCAAAATGGAAGTAAAAAAGAGAAAATTTAACGCATGCTTCAGTACCACTACGACTAAGGTGAAAAAGCGGAGCAGGCGACCGACACAATTTGTGCTGTTTGTGGACCCACTACAGTATCGAATGCAACAGCAAAGCGGCGGTTCCAACAATGCCATTCTGGTAATATGGACGTCAAATATGAGGCACGCTCTGGTAGGCCAATCGTCGAAAATGTCGATAAAATCGTGGAAATTGTCGAGTCGTACCGGCATGTGAGCACTTATTCCCTTGCCCAGAAACTGGAGATTACTTAGAGAACCGTTTGGAACCATTTGCAGAAGGCTGGTTTCAAGAAGAAGCTCGATGTATAGGTGTCACACGAATTGACGCAAAAGAACCTTTTCGACCGAATTGATGCCTGCGATTTGCGGAAACGTAACGAAATCGATCCATTTTTTAAGCGGTTCGTGGCTGGCGATGAAACATGGGTGACATAAGAAAACAACAGCCGAAAAAGATCGTGCATCAATCGCGGTGAGCCGGCCCAAACGATCGCCAAGCCCGGATTAACGGCCAAGAAGGTTTTGCTGTGTGTTTGGTGGGATTGGAAGGGAATCATTCACTATCAGCTGCTCCCATTGGGCTAACAGTCAATGCGGACCTCTACTGCCAACAACTGAGCAGATTGAAGCAGGCAATCGACCAGAAGCGGCCAGAGTTGGTAAATAGGAAGTGTATTGTGTCCCATCAACACAACGCCAAGCCGCACACGCCTTTAACGATGCGCCAGGACCTCGGAGAGCTAGGATGGGAGGTTCTGCCGCACCGCCGAATAGCCCAGACCTGGCACCAACCGATTATCACCTTTTCAAGCATTTGCAAAATTTTCTTGATGATACAAAACTGGCCTCGAGAGAGGCTTGTGAAAATGACCTGGTCAAGTTTTTTTAAAAATAGGGACGAGGACTTCTTCAATCGCGGAATTATGAAGTTGCCTTCAAAATGGAAAAAAGTTATCGAACAAAACGGCTCGTATTTTAGCTACATTGGATAATCCTAACTATGTTAATTTCATCGTCGAAATAAAGCGAAAAAACGCTCAGAACTTTTTTCTTCACCTAATATATTCTGAAACCCTGGTAATCTTCTCGAAAAATTGCAACGTTTCTCGATTTATGAGATCCACCTTGAGCGGAAACAAAATGTAGAATTTTTAGTTTGCTCTGATGATATTAATTTTTTATCGACGTTATATTTTCTAAGTCAGTGATTTCCCCCGTTGGACTCGAGACGAGCAAACACTTCCTCGGTAGGTAACAAAACCTTTAATCAATTATTTGTTATTGTGCGAAGAAAGTTAACGTTTTGCAAGCTTTGTTGGTTTTTGTTATTATGCATCATATGATAACAGTTTTCTTTCTGATTGAGGTTATAGATCTCTAATAAGTATGCTAAAACACGTTTGAGTGATTTTTGAAATCTGAAGATATGGGCAAGTGAAAAAAAATTGCATTGCTTTCTAACGATGCAGGCTTCAGTATAAGTTGCATATCCTGTGCCCTTTTATTCTACGTAATCTACACAAAGATCTCCTTTTGTCTTGAAGAACTCATCTATTGTTGAAAAAAGCTGAACTTAAGATTTGGAGTGGCGGTAAATAAAGTGAAACTTGGATACTACGGGGACAGATTACAACAATAAGCGGTCACTACGTCACATCTGTTTTTCGCGAGTCTTTCATTACGATTTTTATCGATGATTGTCAAGAGCATGTAAAAAAAATCGTTGAACCTCTATACATTACCGTTCTTCGATATACCTGAGTAGAATCCGATTCTCAAACAATGATTATAAGAGAAGTGATTACAGGCCACTTCGCCGAATCCACCCCAAAATGGAAGAATAATCGCGATCCTACATTTGGCGTGCTATTGTGTAACTGATGAGCACGATGCAGCCAGATCATGATAGAGATTAAAGTAGTATTACACTCGTAGATCCACTCCAATCTGCTTGTACAGTTCGTACATGTAATCAGGGTCCTCGGAGTGAACGATATCCCAGGTACACGGGCTTCGCGAGAAATTTCAGTGAAACGGACGCTTGAGCCGTTGAGGCTGCTGTGTGTCTGGAGCCAACGCATGAAGATAGATCTCGTGTCCCATTGGACCGTTTGCGACAACTCTTGGGGTCTCCTGCGACTTCCACACGACACTACACTACCCTACACAATGAAAACCCTTAGGATTCCATTAATTTTATTACTAACCGCAACTTGACCGATAAAATCCATTGAGGCTATTGTATCGCTATTTTTCAGCTAAATACACCGTATAGAAGTATATAAATTCTTTATGTATTCGAACACTGGAACGGCATGAACACACGGCGATCATTTCTTGCTAACATAAAAAAAGTTTCTATCGGTTTAGTGCCACAAAGTTTATCGTAATTATAATGTATTTCCTCATCATATGCAGTCTATTGCAAAAATAATAGCAATAATGAAGTATTATATTTTTAATTAGTAATATACGTATAAGCCGACTTTGGAAAAGCAACTTGTACTCATATTGAATATTTTTTCATCGAGGGTTTAATGAAATTTTTTGTCTATTAACGCATATTTGCCAATAACGGATTGTATACCATCATTCGTATCAAGAAAGTACAAAAACAAACGCCGAATACGTCGGTTTCCAATGGTTCAATATTTTTCGGTTGTTTATTGACCTCGTCATTTTCGAATCGCTTTCGAAGGTTCCGTTGAAGCGCACTTTTGCATGGTTCATCGTGCTCCGGACGAGGCAGAAAATAGCAAGGATTCCATTATACGGCATGATCGGATTAATGACTTGATTGACAATCACGCTTTATGGAGGACCTATCGGACACACCAACCACGAGCATTGATTGTCTACAAATTGGCCGATAAAACTGCCGACCCTAATGACGCCTCTGTGTATCGATATGCGATCGTAAATATACCAAGGGCGAAAAGGAACCGAACTGCAGTATATGGTATATCGAGCGTGTGTCATCCGATTTCCATGGAAATAGCGGATATCATTCGGGCAAGGATCGTTGTTTCCTCTGCGCTGGTGTTTCCAGTGAGTAAACGAGCCGGCTCATCGAGGGTGCAAGTGATTAAAAAGCTGCATGCGTTCAAAACGTCGTCCTCTCTATATGGGGATCGCCCAACGTGCACAGTGTCACACTAAAAACAGCAGAAGCAACTGAAAACCGCGGAAAAGCGCATGAGAAAAAAAGGGAGAGAGATATTAACGCGTAAATATGGATTTTCCGTAATAAAGTTTTCGGTTCGACGATTGCGAACTACCGATCGATCGGGAATTTCTCCGTTATTACTTCCCTTCGTAAGAAGAGGAAAAGTACGAAGAGGCGAGCAGAATCAAGAATAACTCAAACGAGAAACTAAATGAATCTGCGATGAATACAAACTGCGGAGTGAGTGAAATACCACAACAGAGAAGTTGAAAGAAATTGTGCGCGCGCGCGCGAGAGAGAGCGAGAGAGAGCGAGAGAGAGCGAGAGAGAGAGAGAGAGAGAGAGAGAGAGAGAGGCAGAGAAGGAGGCAGTGAAGGAGTGAGAGGCGGGGAGAGGGAGAGAGATACCGAGAATATTCAGTAGTACAGGTTTCCAAATCGATTACCCATCTTGCATGAGGCCCGAGCGAGACCTAAGCGAGAAGTCTTGCGGAAAACTGACGAAAACAATACCGCATCGTGTCTAGTGAAGCGCGTATCACGCGCTTGGGAGAGAGATTAAAAATGTGAGGGAAATGTAAACAGAGAAAGAGAAAGGTAAAAACAGAAATATTAAGGGGATGTAAGAAAGGTAAAAACACACGGCGGCCGTGCAAACAAAGTCGAAGCACTGATGTTACTAATCTCCACCCCCTGCAATATTGTGTAAACTCTAACAATGGTGATTGTTTTAGCCCACGAACTTCTGGACCCGCAAGCCGTACCACGCTACACGCTTCGCTTCTTGCAAGTGTACAGGGCTTCGAAATCTCCAGCGTCTCCCTATGTGTATTCTTCTTTAGGTGTGCAACCCCTTGTATCGTAGTTGCACTCATATAAAGTGGAGCCCCATAAAGATTTCGCAATCTCTTTTGCTGGGCGTGCACCAGAACTCTCGTTACGTAACGGGCGCCATAGACGATAATGATGATGTGAGGGTATATAGATAACTTTTAGCGCGGAAACAACGATGCCTTCGCTGGCCTATTGCGCGAGTCTCATTCCGCGGCCTCCGCGAATCGGGCGCCGCTTTTAAAGGACCATGGACCATTATGCTTCAAGTTCCAATGGCACGCCTCGTTTAACCGTTAAGAATCAAATTTCGAAGGAATACTGTTGGAACGGGGTAAAGATAGGCCACCATGAGATCAGACCGATTTCCTGATACCCGCCTAAATAGTCTATTTACACGGGATTGTTGAAATCATCCATAATGGGAATGCCAACCACACATAGACACTATATATATATGGAGAAAGGTCATTTGTAACTCGTTATATGAATATAATCGTGACTACAACCGATCAAACATTTACGTTACGTGTATATATATATATATTTTTTTTTAACATAGCCCGTGTTTACTGCATATAAAATCCCTTTGAGATACTGAGTTGATGAATACAAGTATGCTACTACTCGATTTGACTCCTCAAGACCAGCACCTAGATCCGAATGTGCAGCATTCATTTCCTTTTGAATTTAGATCTAGTTTATCCCTATGCAATTTTTAGAACACGAACAATTTTAAACATGAAATAAATAACTGGAAGTGTAGTTTTCGAATGTGCCAAATTTCGAACATCAGGTCTTAACAGTTCAAAAATTATACTTGTTTTTCGTCGAGAAAATAACAGAATGTCTGTTTTCAATGTTCGCATATGAAATATGGTCAACTTTAATCAAGTACAATTTTATTTGCAGTTGACTGCGACAAAACAATTGTTTTTACGGTTGACACATAGAACGTGACATTTGTGACAGAAAGTTTGAGATTTTCCGGTTCTGGAAAGCCTGGATCGCACACGCTCGTCTTAAAATAACGATAGGTGATCAGTTTTGTCATAGCGAAGCTGTTCCGTCGCAAATGGAACGAGCGAGCATTAATTATTAATTTGATCAAAATGAAAATTTAGCTAATATGAACATTTTCTATATAATTATAAACATCCCCATCGTCCCAAGGCACGACAGGCAAGAGTATTTCTCTCTTACCTGAAATCCATAAAAAAGGGTCAATAGACCACGCTCGGGTTTGGTCGACGACTCGCTCGCTCGGTGGACCACGTGTAGGGCAATTCAACATTTGGTTCGCAAATGTTACTTTTTATTGTATTACGCGCCTCTTTCCTCAAGATCAATCGTAGTCCCCCTACTTCATGCCGATGTTGCCACAATTTTTAAAGCCAAAATAAAAAGACTCAAGCTCGTTGTGTTCGGGGTAACCGACGCGGAAGCTCACGATAATTTTGCGAGGCGCTTGCTGGGGTTGTAAGTCCCAGTTATAACTGTCGGTACGTCGATATTATCTCCCGAAACTGTTCCTGACGACGAAGTTGACCCGAGACGAACGATGGGAAAAAAATGAATTAAGATTGGGATTTACACTTTCTTTTTAATTCACTATATACTTTAATAACAAGAAAAAAACAAGAACTATTGCTTATGACAATCGGTTGTACAAAATAATTAATAATTTGGATCGTGTGATGTGTTCATTCGAGTCAGGGATCAAGATGAGTTCTTGTCCGTGTCGAAGTTCACGAGTCGAAGTTAAAACGTTTTGTAGGCGAGCAGCTAGTTGTGTCTGTCGCGCTTGTTGAGTTAAGACTGTTTTTACAAAAAAGGAAAAGTGCAAACTCTCGATCTTTTAGCCCTCTCGTTTGGAGGGAGGTAAAGATGGCTTCGAGAGTTTGTATCACGCATTCCTCATTGGTTGACCCTTACATTAAGAGATTTTGCCGATATTCATTGGCTGAAAGGGATGGCATTCCCCGCAGGTAAGCACGAAGCGTTGGGACGCAGTGCTCATGCGGAGGTTCCCGCAAAAAACCCCTGACGATGAATCCGTTATAAAACATTTGGTCGCCAGACGCCGTACCTCGGATTTTTCGACAATACAGCGATCTAGCAATCCAACACTTGGTCGCCAGACGCCGTACCGTGGATTTTCCAATGGTAAAACTATTTAGTAATAAAACATCTGGTCGCCAAGGGTTCCTTCGCGGATTTTTCCATTGAAGCCGCGAAGGGTAAGAATGTAAAAGAAATGGGTTTCTCTAAGGCTATGCGATTGTCGGTATACGATATTTCTAGCACATGAATATTGTCTGTAGATATAGCGCGTGTGGAGTTGTCTGAGATATAGCTATATGTATAAAATTAATCTA
Source organism: Ophion costatus (assembly GCA_951751655.1). Classification (NCBI taxonomy): domain Eukaryota; kingdom Metazoa; phylum Arthropoda; class Insecta; order Hymenoptera; family Ichneumonidae; genus Ophion; species Ophion costatus. Next base: position 24,191,935 of record OX632359.1, on the reverse strand, counting down.
CGCTGCATTCCGTGATGCTGAGGACTGAACACGTTGCCCGTGTCACCAGTTACTCTCATTCTTCTGTTTTGTGCCGAATAAGCCACACGTGTCACCAAAAATATGAATAAAAAACGCGAACACGATAAAGAATCTGAAGAGGAAGACAAAGAAAATCGTCGTTACAAACGTTTCAAGCGAGCCGAAAAAAAGTTTCCGAAGCAGAAAAGACGTTGGCAGCGAGCGCAAAAACGCGGTAAGTAAATCCGTGGCCTTTTTTTTTTAAATGGAGTATCATCATTAGTTCGTGCCTAAATACATACTCGAGTTATTGAGTTCTCATACCACAACGGTATTAAAAAAAAAAAAAAAAAAAGCGGTTTTCTGTCGATTTGGTTACGCAACGTAACCTGGTCCTTGTGGGTGAGCAGATGGCTTACTAAGGTACCCTTATCTTTTTTCCCTCATTCGTCTGTCAATAACAGAAAACCGAAGAGGATGGAGTTCATATGACTCGGAGGAAGAACAATTCTCTGAAAGTTCTCAAAAGTCGCTAAGGCCAATTATAAAAGATCGAAAGATTTCCAATGAAAATAATCCATGCGTGGTTGTGAACAGTCTAAATAATTCATTACCAGTTATGGTTTCTCAACCAAGGTCTCACAATGAGTCCTCTCCAGCATCAGGTTCACAAGAACCTCCAGCTGCACAGGCTTCGGCCGCTCGGCCTATCAATTTAACAGAAGGAGAGATACCCGCAATTTCACAGGAAGTTGACGAGCTGGACGAGAAAATTCTCGAATTAATGGGCAAACGGCTCACGCACGAAAAAGTACCTGCTCCAGATATCCAGAAGGATTTAGCGATTAGATGGAAAGAAATTCTCGTAAAAGGTCTACCTGCGGAAGATAAAAAATAATTGATGGAAAAATATCCGCCTCCAGCAAATTGCATTGCTATTGAGCCCCCAAAACTCAATGCTGAGGTTATGGTTTCCTTGCAGGAAGCTATTGTTAAGAAAGACACTAGAGTGGTATCGAGACAGGAAAGAGTCAGTGCGTGTCTGGCAGCTTTAGGAAAATCTCTTTCCTATATTCTCAAAGAGAACCTCACAGAAAACTTAGTTCTCTTCGAGAATCTGAGTGACACTGCGAGGTTATTGCTCGATGTCCAGCACGATGATTCGTGGATCCGAAGAAGCTTGATCCTATCCAACTTGAATACCTCTCTTAAAGATACGTTCAACTCCACTGTCGTTGACGAATGGTTATTTGGAAAGGATTTGGGAGAAAAACTCAAATCGGCAAAGCTACTGGAACGTTCGTCAACGGACCTTAAGCCAGAAGGAAAAACTCAAGCTAAAATGTCAAAAAACTCAAAGGGCCCGCAACGTCGTACGTTTTACAAGAAGTCAATAGCGACACAGGGCGGGCATCAACAACAACAACAACACTCAGCAAATCAAAAAATTTGGGGCTATCGGAAGCCTCTACAAGGACAGAACCGAGGGTATCAGAATCAGGGACCGATGAGGAGATAGATTCGACTTCTGTGAGTAAACTGGCTGGGCGGCTCAAACATTTCGTTAGTCAATGGAAAAAGATAACCGCAGATGCAGTGATCTTGCGTTGGATTAAAGGATATGAGATATCCTTCGTATCTCAAATTTCTCAAGCATTACCTCCGAAAGAGCCTTTGTGGTCCTGTAATGATAAAGCATTAATTTTCGAAAAAATTAACGAGCTACTAGAAAAAGGTGCTATTCAAAAATGTCAAAACGCTACAGAACAGTCTATTTCCCCGATTTTTCTTGTACCGAAACCAGATGGATCGCAAAGATTCATTTTGGATCTAAAAAAATTGAATAACTATGTTCAAAAGGAACACTTTAAGTTAGAAGATCACAAGACAGCAAAAGGCTTAATTAATCCACATTGTTTTATGGCAAAGATCGATCTCAAAGATGCATATTATGCAATTCCAATGGCAAAGTCAAATAAGGTTTTTCTAAGATTTCGATTCAATGGTAGCCTTTTTGAGTTTAACTGCTTACCATTCGGTCTTACTTCAGCTCCTTACGTTTTTACTAAAATAATGCGACCAGTGGTAGCTTACTTGAGGACTTTAGGCTATCTTTCAGTCGTATACCTTGACGACTTGCTGCTATTCGGAAGTTCTTATGAGCAATGTTTGGACAATGTTAATAAAACATGTGTTCTTTTACACAGTTTGGGATTTATCGTTAACCAAGCGAAGAGTCAGATGATTCCTGCCAAGAGATGCACGTTTCTAGGTTATGTGTTTGATTCCGAAAACATGACAATCAAACTTCCTGAGGACAAAATACAGAAGGTTAAAATTCAAATTTAAAACTTCAGTAAAATGACCAATTGTAAGATTAGAGAATTCGCAGCTTTCATAGGAATACTCGGTTTTTGTTGCCAAGCCATGATTTACGGTTGGGTGTATATAAAAGAATTTGAGAGACAAAAATATTTAGCCCTCACGAAAAATGGAGGAAATTATGACGCTTCCATGAACATTCCTCCCAGTCTTAAAAATGACTTTAATTGGTGGAAATTGAATATTTCAAAGGCAAATAAGTCCATAAAAGAGAAACAATTCAAAATTACGATCTCATCAGACGCATCGCGTTCGGGCTGGGGAGCCTGTTGCGGAGACAAGAAAGCTAATGGTCACTGGAAACAGGACGAGCGTGAATATCATATCAATTATTTAGAACTTCAAGCTGCTTTCTTCGGTTTGAAGTGTTTTGCAGAAGGAGCTAAAAACTGTGACATTCTTCTTAGAATAGATAATACAACAGCTATAGCTTACATCAATCGGATGGGAGGCATTCGCTTCGCAAATTTGAGCAAGCTAGCAAAAGAAATCTGGTCGTGGTGCGAGTATAGAGGATTATCAATATTTGCATCATACATTTCATCAGCAGACAATGTGGGGGCGGATTCAGAATCACGAAAATTAGAATCGGAGACGGAATTTGAACTTGCGGAGGAAGCGTTTAAAAAAATTGTACAGTGCTTCGGACGCCCTGAAATTGATCTCTTTGCAACAAGAAAGAATACCAAATGTAAAAAATTCGTTTCTTGGCAGCGCGATGCTGAATCTATCGCGATCGACACGTTCACGATAAACTGGCGACCATACTTTTATTATGCTTTTCCTCCGTTTGCGATTATCCTTCGCACCTTAAGAAAGATTAGATCCGAAGGCTCTCAAGGAATAATGGTTGCTCCTTATTGGCCATCACAAGCATGGTACCCATTGTTCGAATCGATGTTTGAAACACAGCCAATTTATTTTGAACCTCACATTGACCTGATTCGATCTAGCGACCATCAACCGCATCCCTTGTGGCGAAAGACTACCCTGGTAGCCGTGAAGTTATGCGGAGAGCTTTTATATCAAGGGCCATCCCGGAAGAATCTGTCGATATAATGATCTCGTCTATCACCGAGTCTTCCAAAAAACAATACGAGAGTTCCTTCAAAAAATGGTGGAATTTCTGCCGTATCAGAGGTGCAGACCCTTTCACTATTTCGATCAAAGGTGTTATTGAACTTCTCACAGAAGAATATACAAAAGGAGCATCTCACGGGACTTTAAATTTTCTCAGGTCAGCAATAGCACTGCTACTCGGCCCAGAAATCGGTCAAGATGATCGGATCAAAAGATTTTTTAAGGCAGTAGTAAAATTAAGACCTCCGCAACCAAAATACGATTGTACGTGGAACCCCAAATTCGTTCTATGTCTCTTATCTAGTTGGGGTCCAAATGAGGAATTATCCTTACAAAAGCTCTCTCTTAAGCTGATTACATTATTAGCTCTTACTACCGGCCATAGAATACAGACGCTACGTCTAATAAACATTTTAAACATACACAAGACGGATACAGATTTACAGATAAAGATTCCCGATAGAATCAAAACAACAGCACTAGGAAAAAATCAGCCAATATTATTGTTGCCTTATTATCATAGTGATACGTCAATTTGTCCCGCGACTACACTCGAATCGTATATGTGCAGAACCAAAGATTTACGTCAATCAGTCAAAACCTTGTTTATATCTTTTTAAAAACCATACTTAGCCGTGTCCAGCCAGACCTTAAGTCGATGGGTGAAAAAAGTACTGCACGATAGCGGGATAGATACAGAGAAATTCTCAGCTCACAGTACACGACATGCTTCCACATCGGCGGCCAAGCGAAAGGGCATAAATGTCGATTTGATCCGAAAAACTGCAGGTTGGAGGAAAGACTCCGCAACCTTTGCAAAATTTTATGACCGTCCTATCGTGGAAGATAAGAGTCAGTTTGCGATATCAATATTAAATAACTAGATGCGATATCAATATCACGTATTAAAAAACAACCGTTATTGTTCGAATACTTGCTTGGAAAATAAATAATGTTTTATTTTCCCCATACCCTGTATAACACATTAATTTACCGCCGTAACAAGCTTTAAACATCTACGATTGATCTTGAGGAAAGAGGCGCGTAATACAATTACATGATTAAACGAACTTACCTGTAAGTGAAGTTCTATCATGATTGTATGAAGCGCCTCTTCCAAAAGATCAGTCCCACCCGGAACCCCCTTTTTTCCTTAACTCAAAAAAGAACCCTCGATCGATTACGGCGGTGCTTTAAAACAAAGTATGAGAATAACTGGTGACACGGGCAACGAGCGAGAGTCTTTTTATTTTGGCTTTAAAAATTGTGGCAACATCGGCATGAAGTAGGGGGACTACGATTGATCTTTCGGAAGAGGCGCTTCATACAATCATGATAGAACTTCACTTACAGGTAAGTTCGTTTAATCATGTAATTTTTTCTAAGCCTCTATACGCGACTACGTTCAAGCTGCGCATATCGGCGCACCAATGTACCCCTAATAAAGGGATTTACCAAGCGTCCACATGATGGTGGAGTTGAGCGCGGAAGTTTTTTCATTGCGCCAAGAAATTCATCACTGGAATGCCCCGCTGGTCAACACGTGTGCGACAGGGCTGACCAGTGTTTTCTATTGTCACACTTCTCATCCGTGATTAGTGACAGCTAAAATTCACCCACCCCTTTTTCTACATTTTTGTACCAATTAAATTAGTTGTTGTTCTTCCAAGGGGTGGGATCGCATCCCCCGTTTGTGAGGCAGCTCTCATCACCAACCACGGATGTAAGACTCGAACCTTACAAGAGTCAGTAATCATCAAACATTCGAAGAGGAAACATCAAGAGTCCAATCAGCGTAGAACTCTTGCCTCTCGCGAATAAATTACTCAAACATCTCCGTGAAATAATTCTATTAACACCGTCGTCATTACTACGCGGAAACAACGTGCTTAAATGATTAACAACTTTAACTGATCGATGTAAATAATTGTAAAAAAATTAAATTGTTTTTTAGTTTATCTCCAATTGTTTTCAACTAACCACCTTCACCACATTAGTTTGAGGTGCGGGAGTTTAATCACGAGATGTCAGTGTCGAATCACATGCGTTCGGTATTAGGATTTACAACCCTGGTTGACTTGTATCAATAAGTCGAGTCGCACTGTGACCGTGAACGGAACAGAAGTGATTCAGCCAGCCTGGGAGCTTGATAGGCATTTATTTTTTTATTCGTTGTATCCGGAGAGGGCCTTTTAGATATTTGTTTGAAATATTGATTCATATTTAAAAAAAATGTATTTTCTTATATTTTTTCAAGCGGAATTTGCATATAATTACTATATACTATAATAGAATAGACAATAAAAAGTAGGAATATACCAGCGCCTGCTCTTAAATTAGGTCCGCTGCAATGAAACGAGACAATTATTTTTATCTATACCCCCATGTTCTTATTGTATCGAAAAACGATATTTGGAAGTTGAGTTTTATGTTTTTTCCCTCAACTTCGCACCAATGCCTGGCCAAAGTTACTGGATTGACACCATAAATTTTCCTCCCGAGAATTCCACATTTATAATCCTCGGCATCCGTAACGCCTCCTTCTCCATCGTCTGTCGTCAAAAACGTCAGACAAATACGGATTTGGTAGAACGATTGCTTATAACATCTCTTAGTGCATCGTGTTTTTATAATTATCTGGATTGAGGCAGGAATATTTTTTTTAACAATCAAATGAGAGCCTCGAAAACTTGAAAATTTGTAACTTTCAAGTCCTGGTGTTCCAAATTTGGTACATTTATGTTTCGCCACGTGTACCCTCTCAAAATTAATTACATTCAGTGAACTATGAGCTGTATCTCTCCGTTGGCCTTTTAGTTGAAAGTGCTAAACAGTAGAAAAAGAAAAAATTGTTTACGTACTTTTTTCGCTAATTTCTCGACCAACATTTGTGACGCCACGTGGTTGCCGAACGATTATCGCCACATGTGATTCTGGGGAAAGGGAGAGGGAAAAGGGGGCGTGTGCGAGTTTTCTAAGGTTTGGTGGATTTATCTATGGTGGATTGAAGACACTAGTACCTACGTACAGTCACCCACTTTAACTACACACGATGTTTTGGAGCCCTCTAAAGTGAATATCCCAAATTTGGCACCTCAGGCACTGAAGGGTTAAGGAACACATATTTGCGAGAGCAGCTCACAGCATTTTTCGAGATATTAGAACACATCGATATAAAGCAGTGATTAATTTAGGACAGCCCCATTCCGCTCACCTTCGCACCTATAAGAAGACTCTTGATGTTATTCCATATTATTCCCAAAAATTCGAACAAAGTACCATCAAGCAAGCCAAAGAAAATAGATAATAGAAATAATTGAATGCTGCTCGAAGCCTCCCTTGCATCTGCCCCCTTCGCCAGCATGATAGTCTCACCCATCAATCGTAATAAGAAAGCCACTCGGAGCTTATAAACTGAATATTATTGAGATACGGCGAGACGTGTGAAGGAAAGCCTATGCGGTGACAGTGAGCGATGAGGCGTGAGATACCGGTGTATGAAAGAGAACGCTTCGGAGTGAGCGGACGAGCCGATTTTCTATTAAACGTCGATTTATTTATGGAATATTCAATGCCACTTCGTCTTGTCGAAGAGAGAAAGGCGAAAACGAGAGTAAAAAAATAAGGAAGAAAGAAAACAAGAGAGAATGGGAAGGTGCGAGGGAAAGATGGGAAAACCGCGGGGATGAGGGTGGGAAGGAGACAGTGACGAGGAAGCTCGCGAGGATTGCCAAGTGGCGGGAAAAAAATTCAAATGAACATGGTTGCTCGATCAACCTATATAGTGCAGGGCAAAGTATCCAAGCATCGTTCACCGTTTCCTCCACTCAAACGACCGCCTGCGGCTTTTTGGGTTGAATATACCTTGGAGAATTTGCGTTACTGAACAGCCAATTCCCTTCGTACGAACGATAAAAAATAACGTTCTCCGATACTCGCTAGTCTATCTTGGTTCCTAAACGGTTTCGCCCTTCCGCTGGTTACTCACTTCCGGATTTTTTCCCTATCCCAATATTGGATGATCTCTATTTGTCTTTGAAGAGGTTTCGATGACATAAGCTCTTTCGGCAAGTTTGTCGACTTGCTTAACAATTTTGACCAACATATGGGCTCTTCGAAACATTTAAACCCATCGCAATAATAACGCAGATCGTTCGAGCAAGATACGGTAACGATCGTCGGATACGGTTTAGAGTCGATACAGACCAAAAACTGGCATATTTTGGTCGAGAAGTGGCATATTTTGATCGAGAAGTGGCATATTTTGGTCGAGAAGTGGCATATTTTTCTATGCTCCTGCTCGCTCCGGCCATAGACCATGCAATGGTAAATAGCACTGGCATGAGATCAGAATGATTGTTGGATGCCATCATCCGGCTGCAGTTCGAAAACCAATACTGGCCATCAATTGGTAGTTGATCAGGTGCCGATGGTCTCAATATGGCTGCAGGCTAGACAGGTATAATCGGCCTATATCCGTTCCTAGCATTGGGTTGACCACTTTCGGGTTCGCAGTACCTCATGAGTCGTTGGTCGTATTATGATCATCAGTTATACTTTCCAGGTTCTAGGGAACTGCAAGTGCGTCCAGCATTCAAATGATTCAGCGGTTCCAAACCAGACTGGACAGGACTGAGGTGAATACCTCTTAATACATGCCTAATAAAGCAATAACCTTCCATACATAGATCTTCTCGTCACGAAGATGGAAAAATGCAGCCTAAAGAGCGATGTAAGACTACCAAACTGCTGAAGCACCGTGAAGCAAGACATTTTTGGGATTTTCGTGCAAAACCAAGTAGACTGAAACGCGTTAAAGCTTTCCACTCGGAAAATTAGTTGAATTGGATTTTTTTTCAGGAATGGATAAAAAAGATATCTGCGATGATTATGGTTCTGTTCAAGGCGGTTGCGAATCCTATGAACCGAAAGGACGAGGAGGAGATCTAAGTGCTAGTACGTTGGATGCTCGCGAGTACGGCTTTGACTGTCGAACGGTTGTTTCGACGCCGTGTCCGATCCTAATTCCTCTGTTTGCGTATGCAAACGAGGGTCCGAGGAACTACAACCTGGAAGAACAGGATGATCGTATACTCGGGGCCACGGAAGACCGCTCGTTCTGGCTCATGCCACGCCGTTTCTCATTGGAGTACAGACGCTACACGCTTCAATCCACGGAAATAAGAGCCTTCGACGGCACTTCGTAGTATATTGCTGCATACTGTCGGTACACATCCTCAAATATATCGATAAGCCCTGGCACATTCGTGTGGACGAGTGTCACGCGAGATTTTAAATATATCGCGCTCGAAGGTTACATTATTCCATACGGGAACGTAGAAGGCGTTCATAAGTTGTGCACATGACAATCTCTACGCATTCATCGCTTTTCTGGCGTATTTTCATTGTAGGAGAACAATTTTGTTTGCTTTTTAACAAGGCTACGACGCTACAGTCGAAACAATCTAGCAACACGATATAAAAAGGGAATCATACCTTTTTTTATGTAGAAATCCTGCAGTAGAGCTTTCTCGAAATGTACCTATTGCGCTGTGAACGAACGACGCGATACACTCATGGCGGCACGGGCATGAATGCGTTAAGACTAAAGAGCTTGTACTCGCTATTTTAAAATACTAATGATAATAACAATGATAATAATGATGATGGTGACGATGATGATGAACATTCAAACCTCCGTAAGCATCAGGAGAAATAATTTCGATTAAATGCAAAATCTAGGCCCCGAAAAATAGTTATATTCGCCTGCATCCGGTAATCTTACGATGTTGAATTTACCTAATGTCAGTGGATTTTTTAAAAATTACCTACATTCACTTGGCCATTTTAGAGCACAGAAATCACTTCGGCGTTGTTGGAGATCCGTGTCAGAGATTTACAACCAAAAAGTACAACAGAAATGAATAATTAATGAGAAGTACAACGACAATTAATAATATTTTAGGTAATTTGAATAAAAAATAAAAAAATAGCATTTTCGTTGTTTTCCAGCGATGCAAGCTTCAACACTATATAATTATCGCGTCTTTTATTGTCAATTGCCCATACTGGATTCGCCATTTCTTGACGTATCGAGTACGTACAAATTTTCCTTCAACTTAAACAATGTTTCGTCCCGTCTATATTAGATGCTCCATCGTGAGTTTCGAAATTGCGGAAACTCTGTATTTGAAATCGGGGTCTCAAAATATAGAGAGCGCGCCTTACGGCAGTTGACGTTGTTGCTGTTATTGTATTAACTCCTGGGGTCCTTGTGAAACGGGGTGGCCCATTTTGGTCGCAATTGCGGAGGGCGGACAAGATTTTCGCGGGAGGGTCAGCCTGTGCAGGTTGAAAATGCACGACGACGATGGCGAAACGCACACGGCCGAGAAAATTAAACAGTGAGCTCTGTGGCGTAATATAGCCCGAAGGATGTGTTCGCTTATCCATTCGGTAGCGTTCGGGGCAACGAAACTACACGGAAGGTCCATTAATTCAAAGAAAATATTCAAGCGCGCGAGCCCCGTGTACTGTGCGACATCATCGCAACTAACCGGAGGGCTCTTTCTCACCGGGGAGCAAAATACCATTGGACCAGACAAGCGACGATAAAACTGTGTATTTTCAGAGAAATTGCGACGATCACTTTTCCGGGTACGTCCTCATTACACGAATCGGTTGGTACACGTCTGTTGAAGATAACAACCGAACGACCGCGATAGGCAGAAAATTTCGGACGTTAATAATAAAAATGATAAAAATAAAATATGAACTTCATGAAAACAAAAGAAAAATAAAATATGGTCAATGAGGATAACGACGTTTAGAAGTGGAGAAGACGACATAGAAAGAAAAAGAGAGAGATGGCAAAAAAAGTACAATCGCACACGTACAAGATTTTCAGTCAGCGCGGCGATATATATATATATATATATACACAGGGACAACTTATCGACGTTACAAAAAAATGTTCGAAACAAGAGGTGTACCGTACGAAAGTGGTCATCAAATGCGACCATTTTTTTTATCTCAGTGGCGGCGCTGTAGCGCAGTAAAGGTCCCCTCCACTTTTTTAGATGGGACGGTACATTTTTTTCAACTATCTTGTAGAGCATCGAAAACGTCATTTAAGATCAAAAAGTGACATGAACTCTATTTTTATGTGAAATTACCTTTATTCACAGTAGATGTTCAAAGTGATTGCCATTGGAATCAATGCAGTATTGCAATCTCCTCATCACGAATTTCTTATCACTTCGGCACTTATCGCCGAAGTCTTGCCATTGTCTTGTATGTAAACAACGGCACCAAACTTACAATGTACACGGAACATTGTACAATGTTTCGCCTAAACAAACCCAGGATAACGATAGTAAGAATGGTGAGACTAGTATTAATGAATCAAGCGAATGTAAAAGAAGTATTCTCTTGAAGAGCAAACTGATATGCTTCTAATTTACGGAGAATGTCAGAAAAATGCAGTGAGAGCTAGAGACTGATACGCTGAAAGATTTCCTGAACGTTCTCATCCTACACGCCGTACATTTCAAATTTTGTACACTAAACTGAGGACAACTGGATCCTTAAACCATCAGGAATGTACCCGACAAAAGCGAGTTACTAACGAAGAAACGGAAATTGGTGTTCTTGCCGCCGTTCATCAAGACCCTTGTGCGAGTTGTCGTCAAATTGCGAGGGAATCTGGCGTAAGCCAAAGAAGTATTCTACGTATTCTACATAGTCATAAATGTCATCCTCTTTTGGCTATCACTTTGAACATCTACTGTGAATAAAGGTAATTTCAGATAAAAATAAAGTTCATGTCACGTTCTGATCTTAATGACCTTGAACGACTTTGACCCCTAAATGCTTTTTATGCAGTTTTCGATGCTCTACGAGATAGTTGAAAAAAAATGTACCGTCCCATTTAAAAAAGTGGAGGTGACTTTTACTGCGCTACAGCGCCTCCACTGAGAAAAAAAATGGTCGCATTTGATGACCCCTTTCGGACGGTACAACTTTTGTTTCAAACATTTTTGTGTGACGTCGATAATTACAGAGATATTCAAGGTGGCAACAGTTAGTGCCTCACCCTGTTGTATTAGATTGATAAAAAAGTTTTGTCGCAATAATTTCAATATAATTTATTTATTTATATATCTTATACAAAACATTTCTAATCAACAATATATTCGCCATCGGTTCCTATGACACTCGACCATTTAGTTGGCAACTCATTTATTCGCTTTGCTCAAAACTGCGGCGGCTGGGACTTAAAGAAATTTGGAACATCCCTTCTGAGATCGTCGACGTTTTTGAAAGTTTTGTTCCTCAAACATGCCTTCAAATGTCTGAACAAATGGTAGTCAGATGGCGCGATGTCGGGAGAGTATGATGGATAAGGAACGGTATTCCAGTGAAGCTCAGTGATTGTTTTGTGGGTTTCCTTTGCGACATGGGGTCTCGCGTTGTGGTCGAGAAGGTACACAGTCGCGCGTCCTGGCCGTTTTTCTCTTATAGCTTTTGCTAATTCCTGGAGATTATCGATGTATCGTGTAGAGGAGATCGTCTTGCCTACAGGGGGAAAATTGTGAGACATCATTCCCTTTGCGTCCCAGAAACAGCACAACGAAATCTTTTGTGAGTGACGATCAGGGTTCGGTTGGTGTGGCGTTTTTTCTCCGATAGGAAGTCAGTAGGCTAGACGCGTTCTGTTATCATACAAGACCCAGCCTTCATCTCCCGTCACAAGATCTTCTAATAACTCCTTGCGATGATGGCGAAGCAAGAGAGACCGGCAGATGGTCACGCGGCAGTTCTTATTGGCGTCGGTGAGACGGTGCGGTATCCATTGAGCTAGAACCTTCCTGTATCCCAAGTTGTATAAGTGATTTACTATTGACGGTTGGGTGCAGCCAAGTTCTCTTGCTAGCTCGTGCGTACTTGGTTCCGGTTTTTCTTTGATGCAGCGGAGTAATGCGTCTTCATCGATGGTCGACGGTCGTCCGGAACGTTCCTTATCTTCAAGGCTTGTGTCTCCAGATTTAAAACCATTGAACCACCAATGGACTGTTCGATGAGAAACTACGTTCTCGCTGAATGCATCCTGAATATGTTTAGCAGTTGTGCTTGCGTTCGTGGCGCGCCGCCACTCATAAAATATGACCGCTCGAAGTTGCTCCTGCGAGATCGAAGCCATTTCTGTCCACTAGAACGCGCGCTCGTCCTTTTATACCCTGTCACGCGGAAGAGTAGAGAACATTCTAGAATATTCTCGATATAGCTCAATGTCATATTGCGTCAATACGTAAAAAAACATTTTAAAAATTTTTACAACACTTTTTTATCAACATTATATATATATGTGTGGCGAGAGCCACTTGAGGCTCTATGCAAATGTACGGAGAGAGACACGGATCTCTGACAGTTTATGTGAACTGAGGTACGAAGCTATACGTATTTAAAGAACTCGAAGGAAAATACTTGTAATACGATTGCTCGTACGGAGATCGGAATTAAGACACGATAAAAGATCTTGAATCGAAGTTGGTTGACGGGAGACTGAGCTCTGAATTCGGTGGATGTTGTCGGGAAACTGAGTTCTGAACTTGATTAAGATTATAGGGAGACTGGGATTGAGACTCGATAGTAGAACTTAATGCGATGGTAGTTGACAGGAGACTGGGATTGAGACTCGATAGAAGAACTTGGTGTCAGGAGACTGAGTTCTGAACTTGATGAAGATTATAGGGAGACTGGGATTCAGACTCGATAGAAGAACTTGATGCGATGGTAGTTGACGGGAGACTGCTTCGACCTTCTGCACGCTGACCCTTTTTGGTTCGCATGTGATTTTTTTGAGTGTGTGGGAGGCAATCTTTGGTTTCTCTTCTTAGAAATAATGGCACTGATGGAAGGGGCAATTTCGCTTTGTTAATGAAACGCGCATGAGGTGTGTAGCCGAAATTCGCCCTAACAAGGGGACAGTACGGCAGTCGGATTTTTGTAATTTTTCGTACTCATGGTACGCGAAGTTCAGAGCTCGAATATTAATATCCCAAAGCAGTTCGACGCCATATTCAGAAATTTTCGAGAAAATTGACTGAAGTTTTCGAGCGCACTCTTATCCCACAAAGATGCAACGATATTCGAATCGGGCTCGTGGCGTACCCGTTAGCGCTCGAGTCTAGTAATCACGGGGTCGCTGGTTCGAGTCTCACTTCGAATTTTTTTTTTTTTCCATTTTTTTCAAATGAAAAAACGCAAGTCATATTTTTAATTATCTCTTGATTATAAACATACATTTTCAAGTATCAATATTTATAACCAACAACATTTTTAGGATGAAAATGAAAAACGTCGGGTAAGGAATTGAATACTTTATTATTCGGTCTGTATTCGTTTGTTTTATACATCGGGTGTAATGTTACACGAGCCAGAGTGATAACCATCGTAAAAACAAGGAAAACAGTAATTTTCACGGCATCTCGCACACCGTACAAACGCTGCATTGTTACATTCGCAATTTTTTTTCAATACATCGATCGGAAAACAAACTTCATTCACGTTCATGAAGAGTTCTCTTTGATCGCAAAGTTTCGAAGCAAACCACGCATATCTAATCATGTTATTGAAGACCGGAGAAGCGTTAAATTCACATATTTCAACATTTATTCTTCTATTTATATTCCTATTAATCTACAAGGGAGTTTATGTAAATATTATTACGGGATTTTAGTTTTAAGGCTTTCACGGCTCTTTATGTTATTTGAAGAGTATGTGGCTTCCGGATGGAGGCCGTGTTGAGAATCAGCGTTGTGCCGACGTTTCGCAAACGTTACAGTCTGCATCATCACGTCGGCACAACGCTGATTCTCAACACGGCCTCCATCCGGAAGCCACATACTCTTCAAATTATTACTGGATGTTTTTACGTCGCCTATTCGCAATTTCAAGCAAGAGATAATCAAAAATAAGACTTGCATTTATCATTGACAATTATAATTACATATATGTGAATTAGCATAGATTTTATGATTTTTATCCCGGGATTATTTATTTATTTATTTATAAATAATCACCTATTATTATATATAAATAATATATGATCATATATGAGAAAATATATAATTATGTATAACTGTAATGAATTTTGTACATAAATAACTATATATGGATTTTGTCCATATATAAACATATATAGATATATTATATTAATTATATATAATAATATGTGATTATATACAACAAAAATTTATCGGGATATTTAAATGACGGAGGTATGCGAATTAAAAAAAAAATAGAAAAAATAAAAATTTCGAAGTGAGACTCGAACCAGCGACCCCGCGATTACTAGACTCCAGCGCTACCGGGTACGCCACGAGCCCGGTTCGAATATCGTTGCATCTTTGTGGGATAAGAGTGCGCTCGAGAACTTCAAAGTCAATTTTCTCGAAAATTTCTGAATATGGCGTCGAACTGCTTTGGGATATTAATATTCGAGCTCTGAACTTCACGTACCATGCGTACGAAAAATTACAAAAATCCGACTGCCGTACTGTCCCCTTGTAAGTCGTTCGCGATAGCGTGGCGACCATTTGATTCGGATGGCCTGGATGTTTTCATACTCCGCTCTGGTTATCGGGTCGAATCATGCACGCTTCTCTTTGTCTCCATGCGGATGGCCAGCGTAAAGTTTTTGGAGTGAGTTCCTATTTGATTTTTTGAGCTACGGCTTTTCGTGGAATATTCGTCTGACAATGAGATCTTGTTCTTGTTGAAAGCCAATGCGATAGGAAAAGTCAATGATCGTGGCGGTGCTGCTATCGTGCAAATATCGCTGTCGTTTGAATATCTCCGTGGAACATACGCACGTTCCTTTTTATGCTGTTACGCGTCTTATTCTTATATTTCTATATATGAACTTATGGCGGCAATTGAGGATACTAGGAATAACCGAGAGACGACACCTACAGAAGAGAAGACCCATTCGCTAGGATGTAACACTCCGAAATAACTGAACGTATTCTTTTCTTTTTCCTTGTGTTGGAAACTTAGACAGTTCGTCCATCTTGTTATTCGGCGTAGAAGCGAGAGTTGCGATTCAGTCAAATGAAGAAAAAAAAAATTAAAAATGCCTCTAAAAAGGTAGAACAACTCTTTGTTATAACTTCAACTGTGCACAACTAACTAATTGTACTAGGTCAAAAATTGTGAATTGCAAAAGGTTAAGGCTTTATGTGGAGTTCAATGCTGTAGAAATTATTTACCTATCATTTCTAATTTAGAGGCTATACATGATTGAAGTATCGGGATGACTTTGATAAAATTAGTGGAACGACATTGATAGTTATCAGAGTCACTCCGGTTCGTCTTGTTATTTTTCGAAGCTTTTGTATACAAATTTAATCACGTCCCTGTTTTAGACGGAGCATGGTTCGCCAATATAAAAAGACGCCGGGCACCCGGAATTATAAAGGGTGTCTCAAAATGATCTGACATTTTTATTTATCAATAAAAGGTGCTGTTTACTTGAAAAGTACGAATATTTTATTTCAATATAAGATACAAACATGGAGGTTATGCGTGGAACACAATATCCGATAAATGGCATAAGGGGCATGGACTTAGAAGACATATTCTTTCAACAAAATGGCACAATCTGCCACATTGCGGGCGAAACAATGCAGTTATTGCAGACGAAGGTTCATGGTCGTGTTATCTCGCGCCGCGGCGATGTGAAATGGCTACCAAAATCGTGCGATTTGACGCCTTCGGATTTCTTTCCTTGGGGTTTTCTAAAAGGAGAAGTGTATGCCAATGATCCACAGACTATTCCGGAGATCAAGGAAGCTATCGGACGCACCATTAATGAAATTAGTCCGCAATTATGCCCAAATGTTATTGAAAATTTTGTCACAAGACTGAACGTTTGCAAAGAGGGGCAAAGCGGTCATTTATTGGATATTGTGATCCACACATAACCTCCATGTTTGTACCTTATATTAAAGTAAAAATATTCGTACTTTGCAAATAAATAAAAAAAATTATTAATAAATTCAAATGTCAGGTCATTTTGAGACACCCTATAGAAATTATACCAGCAAGTTACTAGAAGCGGCAGACAGAAGTAAACGTATCGACGAAAAAACTGAGTTGAGAGTCTTTGATACGCAAATCTGCTGTGATGTTGTGGGACAAGTTTTTCGTTCTTCTTCCTTTTGCGACGACGGGACTCGGTCGGAGATTGGGTTACGAGACTCTTGAGTGGCGGCAAGGGTCTTAGGCAAGGCGCCTAGGAATGGACAACGTAGGGGCATTCTGTCTCCAGATCTCGAAGTGTCCAGTCGCGATCTCCCTCTCAAAGTCTTTGCTACATTCGTTAAGCCGATTAATTAACTTTGTACAATAGTATTCCGACCAACCGGGAGGACTGTATTAATTAAAACTGTTTTGTGAAATTCTACAATTTGTCATTAAATGTTGTCCTACAATATGAATAAATAAATCGCTATAACATGACTTTTGTTTGTTAATCAACTACGCCCCTTCTATCAAATTCACCCCAATTTAAAGAAATCTATCATAACTTAAGAACCAAAATGATTAGACAAAACTTTTTACAGGTTGTGTTTGTTCCTTTTTCGGGTTACTTTTAAATTCAGTTGTACAAAGATGGGCTATTAATATAACCTCAGACGACGTATGAACTTGACCACCCACTTTTTATTTTTTATTTTTTCGAACTATTCGTCCCATTTTTTTACTTTATCTATGCTATCTATGTAAAAAAACCGCCATTTCAATATTTTCTTCAAAGCTCTAGACTCAAAACTGAAACAGTTACATTATAAAAAGAGGGCTATCAATGTAACCCCAGCGACGTTTGGACTTGATTAGCCACGTTTTATTTATATTTTCTTTGGAACAATCCGTCCAATTTTTTTTACTTCATCTATATTATAATGTAAAAAACCGATCTTCCAACATTTTTTTCAAAGCTCTAGACTCGAAACTGGAACAGTTACATGACCATGAAGTTCAAAAACCAATCAGCCGCCCCATTTTACGGTACTAGAAATCCGGACCGTACTTTATCGACAGAACAGATAAGATTGAAGTTAGTACTGCCGGAATGCAATTTTTTTAAATTTCTTCGATTTCTTTTATTTCTTGATGACTCATTTGAACTACTAAAATCAGTCAAAAATCATTTTTTTAATTATGTTTATTTACGAATCTACAACCAAAATCTGCGACATAAACCCTGCCAATAATCTATAGTTCATTTACTGTTCTAACATGGTAATAGCGGCAACGAAAATGCGTTTAAAAACATGTTTCTCTACTTTTATCGCCAGCCGGAATCTTTTTTGGCAAACTTACGTTGAAGATTTTCGCAGCCTAAATATGCGGTTGAAATTAAAAAAATGTCATTGCACTTCAATAGCACAAATTTCAACCCCGCTTGTACTAACGTTTACCATGGCCATTCGTTGTAAATACCGTGACCTTCTCTCTCATCGGGCATCTTTTCCAACATTTCGTAGCAAAAATGATTTACAAAGAAAACATACCATAAAATAAAGCAATTTCGATTGATGGATAACATTTTCCAGGTAGTTGAATCCAGATAAAAATTATAGTTTACGTGAAGTTACCGAACAATCCACGAGTCAACTCGTCAATTGTCATAATAAGATTACATCGTTATTGAAGAAGTGGTACAAATTTTTACTAACTATATAACTATTGGCACATGGATGCAAGAACACGGAGGGATATATTTTCGGTTTTGGGTTACATCACGACAGGCGAGAGTTGCTTGATAGAACGAAGGCGGTAGCTGGACAAACGTGGGAGGCTAGCGTCAGAGCGAAGGTTTGACCGAGGAAATGTCCGAGTTTGCCACCGTGCGAACAACCGGTATGTGTGTGTGTACGCGCACGTGTGTGTATGTGTGTGCCAAGCGTCTCATTCTTCTCTGACAATTGATTTATCTCGAGAAACATTGCTCCCATCAACCATGCTCAAGGTGAAACCTTTAGGGTTCAAAGGGGGAATTAAAAAAAATTTGGTTTCCAATTAAAAATGGCGACGTTCATATGGCCGACATGTTTCTTTTCAATGGGAACAACTTTTTTCACTAAGACATTTGTCTGATCAAAATAACGACTTTTATAGGAAAGTTTGTTTAATCAAGTCCAGAATTTGTAGATTAGAACGCCATTTATTATTGATTTAGCGCTATCTAGGATGTACCACGAAAAGGTAGTCCCAAGTGTGAGTGTGCGTGTGTGTGTGTGTATGGATGTGAGTTTGTAATCCAAATCCAAACAAACTCACACCCACACACACAGGAACACTCACACTTGGGATGTTGAAGACTTTACCTCCTCGTGGTACATTCTGGGTAGCGATAAAATCGTCAAAAAATTGTGGTTTAACCTAAAAATTATGGACTTTATTTTTTTTTAATCCTACAAAAGTTGTTAGATTCGGCCTGACAAATTTTTAGTGAAAAAAGTCATGTTGCCAATAAAACAAATATGTCGGCCATCTTAATAACAGCATTTTGAATTTCGGTATTTTTTTTAACGTGCCCCTTCAAACCCTAAGCGTTTCACTATACTCAGTACTTAATCGGAGCAGTATCTTTCGAGATAA
This sequence comes from Ophion costatus, assembly GCA_951751655.1. Lineage (NCBI taxonomy): Eukaryota > Metazoa > Arthropoda > Insecta > Hymenoptera > Ichneumonidae > Ophion > Ophion costatus. The sequence goes on along the minus strand of OX632359.1, from coordinate 24,172,804 downwards.
ATCAGAGGTAAGATTAAAATGGGACACCCGGTATATCATCTTTCGCGTTGGCGGAGGTGGGGGCATATTGGTCAGGCCTCTATACATAATTGCAATGGCAGCCGTGAGCTTTCGGCCGTCGAAGAAAAGTAGACGGTTCGGTGGATAAGGCAGGCGCCCCTATTGTGTATTAAAATTAAAGCAATACATTAAGTAAATAGTAGGTCGTTGTAGAATATCCCGAGTATAAATAATGTCAGGCTGGCCTGATATTTGATCCAAGCCTGATCACGTTGTAGTACGGAGGCCTTACTTAAGGTATGCCATAATTTGCCTGATCCGGCTGGTGTCAGGCAACTGGATGTACGGTCTCCTCCAGTTGCCTGATCCGGCTAGCTTCGAGCTGTGGTCAAGCAACTGGATTTACGACTCAAGTCAATTCGCCTGACCCGGCTAGAATCAGGCGATGCTCAAGCAATTGGACTTATACAGTTTGGCGCTAAACACATGCCTAACCTCATCTTGTCAAATGCTCAAGACACACGAGAGAAAGACGAGACATATACATAAGTTAGTATAACAATTAATTTGTTTCAGACTTTTAAAATTCTTATATCTATAAGTATAAATTAGTTTAAATCTATCACCATGAATTTATTTTTAATTTGTGACTATAAGTTAACATATGACTATAGAATAATCATGTGCAGGTTAACCCGGACAGGATAAGCCAAGCAAATAATGGTAAGTTGACATCGTAGTTTAGTTCAGTAAACGTAATGCCATTGGTGGAGGTTAGTCCATTCGAAATGCATTTCGAATGGACATTGCATTCACTGAACTGTACTACGTAGTCGACTTACCATTGCTCGGTTGGTGCACCGATGAATGTGACGCCATCGGTGCAGGTTACCCGGGCAGCATAGGCCAACTGAACAATAGTAAGTTGACTGCGTAGTTCAGTCCAGTGGATGTAATGCCATCGGTGTAGGTTAGCCTGTACAGCATAGACCAAACAAATTATGGTAAGTTGATAGTGTAGTTCAGTTCAGTGAACGTAATGCCATCGGTGCAGGTTAGTCCATTCGAAATGCACTTTGAATAGACATTACATTTACTGAATTGTACTACGCTGGCAACTCACCACTATTTGGCTGGCCTACACTGTACAGACTAACCTGCACCGATGGCATTCTATTCATCGGTTGGCCTATGCTGTACCAGCTAACCTGCACCGATGGCATCACATTCATCGGTTGGCCTATGCTGTCCAGGCTAACCTGCACCGATGGCAACACATTCATCGGTAAGTCTATGCTGTCCCAGCTAACTTGCAGCGATGGCATTACATTCATCAGTTAGCCTATGCTGTCCAGGCTAACTTGCACCGATGGCATCACATTTATCAGTGCGGGTTAGCCCGGACAGCGTAGGCCAACCAAATATTCTTTGTTTAATTTAATTTTTATTTATTTTGATTTAATTTTGATTTAATTTTTACTTTATTTAAGGCATTATTTATAATTTCGTTCCTTTTTCTATTTTGAATATTCATGGTACTTTTTATTTCAGCAATAAATAGGACCTCCTGAGCAGGGATTCATTTCATCATCCTGAGTAGACCACGGTTTTTCACTTTGATGAAGCCTTAAAAAAACGAAGCAATGATCAGGCCTTGGTTTTTTACTCTGATCAGGCCTTGATTTTGTACGCTGATCAGGCCTTGATGTTTTTACCCTGATCAGGCCTTGATTTTGAACCCTGATCAGGCCTTGATTTTGAACCCTGATCAGACCTTGATCTTTTACCCTGATCAGACCGAAGTCAGGGATTGCGTTTCAAAAATGATCAGGGCTTGACAAAAAATCCTGATCAAGGCAGGATAATCAAATCAGCATGCCTGATCAGGTCTTCATTGCAGTCGGAGCAAGATTTCTACTCGGAATACATTATATTTCTCTATACCGACAGAAAATTTCGGTGTGTGTGTGTGTGTGTGCGCGCGCGCGCGTGTGCGTGTGTGTGTATCCTTATAGGTCTGTCCTCCCGATCTCTCTCACTTTCCTTTCCTATCTCGTGTAAACTTTTCCCCCGATCGTGGCTTTTCCTTTTCCTTCTCGCAGCGCTATTTATTTCATCGCGGGCGAAAAAAGGAAGGGCTCGACCTAACGTCCGTCTCCTTACGTTTTTCCACCACGTCATCTTTTCCATCCCTGTTCTTTGAACGCTTTATATCTCGTGAGAGAGGGAAGTGGGAGTGGAAAACTAACATGCTAAAAAGAGGAGAAGATAAAAGACGTTAGAGAGTACGTCAGAGCGGAAAAGATACAGAACATTTTTCATGATGTCTAAGCGATTCGAGAGACACGGGTCGTGGACGGGGCAATGTGTAAAAATTGTACCGTTCGTTGAAGCCCTGGGCGAAGAGTTGAAGGAAATAAGTGCCTGGCAAGGACGCGAAGGAGAACTGCGAGTAGGATGTGATCACAGTAATGGTTTTGCTGCTAGAGTAGCGCTCATTGCGAGCGCCAACATCATTCAATGAGGGTGAGACTCTGTTTCGATGTTGCTATATACTAGGTGCGCAACTAAGTTTCCGGGTTCTTTTACCAATAGAATATCGAACATTTCAAGACAAATACAAAAAATGGTTCATTCGAAGTATTGTCCCTCGCTATTTACACATTTTTGCCATCTATCTGGCAATACATCAATACCGCGACAATAAAAAGACGCGTCTTTGGACTGAAACCATTTGTCCAAACAATTTTGTACTGCATCGTAATTGGTCAAGTGTAGCCCACCCAAGCCATGCGCCATCGATCGGAACAAGTGATAGTCTGAAAGGGCCAGGTCTGGCGAATACGGTGGGTGCAGTAGCAGATCCCATTTCAGTGTTTTTATGGTGGCCTGGACGATGGAACTGTGATGGCACGGAGCGTTGTCGTGCTGCAATATCACACGTTCGTGTCTCGTGTCCCATTCTGGCCGTTTTTCGAGCAATACGTGGTTCAAATTGATTAGTTGTTGTCGGTAGCGATGCCATTGACAGTGTCTGTCAATGGGCTCTGTTTGAGTGTCATCTTCTTCCAATAACGCTTGCAGATCGGCGTCCGCAAATGTTTGCGGTCTTCCCGAGTGCTCTTTATCCCCAGTCGCAAAATCGCCACTTCTGAACCGCTTGAACCAATCTTCACACGTTGTTTTTGATGGTATATGTGCGCCGTAGGCCTCCTCAAGTAACCGGGGTGCTTCAGCTGCTGTTTTTGTTTAGGTTGAAGCAGAAAAACAATGCTTCCCGCAAATGCTGTTTATTTGGCACAAACTTTGATATTTTCGAGGTTAGAAAAAAGGTCGTTGTCTTGCGATATTTGTTTATATTACGACTGTGTATTTTTAACAGATGTTTAAGCTGTAAAGACACCCAAATTCAGACCTATATGCCGACTACATGTGTCGCTAGCGCCGTCCATGTGTGCAACCCGGGAACTTAGTTGCGCACCTAGTATACAGGTACATAGATATGTAGGCACGCGCGTATGCGGATGTATGAAGACACTTGCACACATTATAAAAATATATTGATTGGCATCTTCTGTTAAACACTCCTGACCAATCGTCAACGTCGATCCGAATGAAAGGGAAACAAATCACATAAAAGGTTAACCTCTTCATAATTATCAATATCATTATTTGCATTATTATAGATATCTTTTTCAATCTTACTAATGAAGTCACAGCCGTGCTGAATACAGCCTACGCAATTTAGAAACATTGGGAAACGAAAGCGGGCAAACGAGGTGATCTTGGAGGATAATTGAGGACGAGGAAACTCATGCGAAAAATCTGTTGCATTTTATGGCTAAACGGGGAAAAAGTACGAAACATGAGCTTGCAAGGATCGCTTCAAACGAGAAGACATTTACAAAGGAATTTTGATTAATATCTCGCTGTAGTCGTATGTTGAGGGACCCATTCATAGACTTTCGTCCACTTCTCACTGTGCGCCACCAGAGTTCGCATACACTTTATTCTCACTCGCGTATACACACGCTGCGATATACGTATGCACGGACAAGTTCCACCGCGCTTGCGAGAACGTGAATAGGGGATCGTCAGGTTTTGAAAAGCGATACCCACGAGCATCAGAGAGGGAAATGGACCGCTGGGAAGGCAAGTAGGTTGTGGAGGAGAGCATTGGTGAGGGGGGGGGGGGGGGGGGGGATTCGTGGCGGACGAGGATGCAGGGGATAGTGGTCCGGAGATATTACGTACAACGGTATTTTTATCAGCGGACAGCCGGGAAAGAAAGGGTTCCGGCAACCGGAAAGAGAATGAAGGGAAGGGGGTTCACTGGTGTAGGTAGCTTCGGCCTTCCTGGCACGAAATCCTGCATATACACCACACGCCCGGTTAATCGCGTTTCGGACCTCGTCCATTGGCATTCCGCCAAACTGTATGCCAGTATTCAACGCTACGCCGCCACTATGCCAGCTCGCCTAGAGAGATACAACGAAATTCTCACGATTTTATGAAAGATCGATGACCTGGAACACGGCACAGTCTTCAACTCATTTCACCAATTCGCATCATAGGTTAAGACAACTCCCGTGGTGTAAGTGCATTTTGGTGTGCAGATGCAGGATTAGAACGAGCCAGCGGGAGGCAGAAAGATGTGATTGGTGTTGATGATGATGACGATAATAGATATTCGTTTATGCCTTTGGCATATACTACGAGTTACACAGAAAAAATACAGCCTGCAGGTACTGCGTATAATTGAACGATTAAACGACCTTACCCGTAAGTGAAGTTCTATTGGAATTGTATGCAACGCCTCTCCCAAAGAGATCACCTAGTAGTACTTTCCGTTTATGCCGTTGTCACCACATGTTTATAGCCATCTTGAAACTTTTCCTCATCACCACAACCATGTGATGTGGCGTTTTATACATTACTTTGAAGCTCTACCGTAATCTGCGAGGGGCTAAAATATCTGAGCTGTGAGAACTTTGGGTGGGAAGTGTTCTTTGAGGAAAAGATGCTGCATACAATTATGATAAATCTTTGCTTACGGGTAAATTCGTTTAATCGTTCAGATGTATTTCGCGCCTCTTTCTCAAGATCACCTAGTAGACATTGATAGCCTTATTTCGACGGAAAAACCTTTTGTTAATTAATTAATTTTATTGTTAGTTTTTAGCCTTATTCAAAGGCAAAATAAATCATATATAATAACTATTATTTTCTGTAGGTCTAAAATGAATCTTGCGAAGAGGTGTTTTTCTCTTACTAACCTTAAGTTGTAATATTGAAAAATCTTGCTTTCTTTAAAAATCGTATGCATGTAAACTCCGCGGTTCTTTGCCGCAGACGTCGATACATACCACGTACTGTACGCTGTGAAAATCTTTGAATTCCCTCTACTCGTGGTGGAATTCCTTCTTGCTCAACCACTGAAAGTCTCAGTTGGAACTTATTGATAAGACTTCTTCCAGGGAATGGAAAGTGTTCAAGAAATCTCCCGCCATTTTTTTGTACGGTCAATTTACCATTCTAGCGGATACACTACGCATATATTTTTACTAGGTGGATAAAAAGGAATCGCGCGTACAGAAATGTGACCGGGTATTCCCTACTTTGTTCCGGGCCCTGACCTGAGTTGCCTTGTTTGATTAACCTGACCAGAGCCCTGTCATGGAATAAACCGGGAAAATCACAACATCGTTTTTTACGGCTTACCCTCTATGTTTGAAAGTTACAATCTTCTGACCGGGACACATTGCGAGCAAGTACGTCTTCACGTAATGTCTATCCAGCCAGAACATTGACGTGTCCTGAAAAATGAAGCCTGTCTTTAAAAACTGTGTAAATCTACTTTGCTTTTACCTGATCTAAGATATCTATAATTGATTAGGATGCAACTAATATATGTGTTGCAATTCTATTCGCCATTAAAACCATTCATTTTATAAATGATAATCGACGAGGATAAGAATCATAAATACCGGCATTACAACAACTAATGATTTCAGCATAAAGAGTAGGCAAATTATTTTATGAAACACAAAAGTAAAGCAGGTCATTCGTAGTTTTTGAACGCCTTGTCGCCATGTTAGGAAATATCAATGTTCTAGCCGATAAGATTCTACTTAAGGATGTTGAGTCCCAAATCGCAAATGATAATAAAATTCTGAAAATTTGGTATGTTTTTGTATGAAGTATTTCAGAGGTCGTGTAAAAATTTCGCGACAATTAGGAAGCTCGTTATTGAACAATTAACATTCACAAATTAAATGTTGTTTTATGGAAACTGATGTAACTTTGCGATAAGTTTTTCTTTTGACCTCTCAATTTTGTAATATCTACAATATACTGAAAGCAACGGAAACGAAACGAAGTTTATCGATAAATTTGTTTTTATTTCTTTCAAAAATTGTTCTTAACAAAATGTTAATTTTTGAATAACGAGCTTCCTAATCGTTGTGAAATTTTAACACGACCGCTTAAATACTTCATACAAAAACATACCAAATTTTCAGAATTTTCTTATCATGTTTTATTTCAACCCCTAAGGAGGTTAAGGCAATGATGATAGAATTCTGAAAATTTGGTATGTTTTTACATGAAGTATTCAAGAGGTCGTGTAAAAATTTCATGACGATTAAGGAGCTGTTTATTGCATAATTAACATTAACATGTTCCATAGGGACTCAATATCCTTAAATGTAGGTCACCAACAAACCGCCAAGTGGCTACAAACGAAGCGCTTCGCGTTAGCAAGACACCATCGTACGAGGGTAAACGTTTATTCTGTGCACTGTACTACGTACACAACTGCTATGCTTACGGAGTGCATTTACGTTTACGATTCTGCGATACTTGCCAAATAACCCTATACACTCGAGGTCTTTTTCGCTCGGCTAGTGAGGGGTAAGGGAGAGTCGCCTTTCAAATTTAAAGGGTTAATGAGTATCAGTATACCACCTAATACTATCTATTTTACTTGGGTAGATCGCCAAAAACCCTTCCAGTACTTGATCGTTTCCCTGTTCAGTTCTTAATCAGTTCCCGAAAAAAGGAACGACGGATCAGGGCCTAGCCTGAGACCCGTTACATGGCGAACCTGATCTACACTTGACGGCCTGATATTATTTATGGAAGGCAGATCAGGGGCAGGACCTCTTCCCGACTCAAATGTTTACAGGGGGGTTAGCGTTGGCTGTTTTCGCCTGCGTCCTGCAGTTTTCATTTCAGCCAGGATTTCAATTTGGATGCATTCTTCCGCATTTCCGGCGCCTTGTAAATTTATTAGGAATAACGTTTGGAGCCCACGGCCCGTCGTTACAGCGTGTAGGGTAACGAACTTAAACAAAAGCTCCTTCCGGCTTGAATTCGGGTTCGTTTTTCCTTGCGATAAATGCTTCGATAGCTGCTCTATTGCTATTTTTGGGTCCCAAGTGACATATTTTGGTGGTGATGGTGGTTTTGTCACAATAGTTTTGCACGGCTTCTTAATTCTGTGATCTAGGCCGATTTCTGGTCCCATAATACGGACGAGAGCTTATCGATAGCTATTTATCGTTTCATATAAGACTCCGTTATCGAAGTCCTTCACTAGGTAGCTCAAAATCTCGCCAATGGACTGGACACAGACTTCGATTAGTTTTGATTGGCAAAAAGAGCCACCTTTTCTTATAAGCTGTTTAATACTGCTGTAAAGACTTCCTCAAGGAAGAAATAATCGTTCCTAATGCCTCTTCTACGGTCCCGTGCATTCAAAAAGGGTGTCGTATAATACGCCGGCTACCGAGGAAAGACGTTTCAACACCGGCGTAGTTCCCTGTGTGACGACATCAATAAATTACTGTGTAGTATGAGGTATATTGAATCAGATTCTAACATTGACATATAAAGCAGGACCCATGCTTGTGATGGCCGATAGGGCATGACTACCACAACTCGGGACCTCGCTGGCCGATTTTTTCCTAACATTCTCAAAATTACAGAAAAATGAGGAAATGCATAGAAGTAATACGCTCGCCAAACCATTGTAAATGCTCAAAAAGGCATTGAGTAGGGGGTCTCTTTTACAGGATACATATTGTTCACGTTTCGAGGTTGCCCTACTAGCGGATGGATCGATCTGGGGTAATCCAAAGGTTTGGGATATTTTGTTGAATCCTGTTATATCCTAGGGAATGTGCCTTCTCTTGCCTCGATATCTTCTCTCGGGTATTTTCAGTATCTTCATTAGCCGTCATAAGTTTATTATATGTATAAATCCAAGAATAAGACGCGTGACAGCTTAAAAAGGAATGTGTGTGCGCTCCGCGAGCATATTCAAACCACAGCGATATACAGGGTCCATTATGAAAGTAATGTGCATTTTCTGGAAAAAAATAGATTTATTGATCTTATCGGTACAAATGCTTAAAATTCTTCGAAATAGTCCCCTCCTGCATCGATGCACTTGCGAAGACGTATCTGCCACGCCTGGAAGGCACCCTGAAACTCCCCCACAGGAATGCCTTTTAAGAAAGTTGTAACATGCGTTTGGATGTTTTCCACGGTCTCTCAATGCATTCCTTTCAGCTCTTTCTTCAGTCGGGGGAACAAAAAAAGTCACAGGGAGCTAAATTGGGACTGTAAGGGGGCTGAGGGACCACTGGGGTGCTGCTCCGGGACAGGAAGTTGGTTACGGTGAAGGCCTTGTCGCTGGGGGACCTCCTCCCGGCCTTCCTTGAACACCTTGTGCCACCTTCCGGATTGTGATCTTGAAATGCAGTCGTCCCTAAAGACCTTTTGAAGCATCTGGAATGTTTCGGTAACATTCTTCCCAACCCGCACGCAAAACTTGATAGCGTACCGCTGTTCAAGCGAACCCTCCATCACGCCGCGTTATAAAGGCAAAAAACACCTTTCACGAAGACTACGTCCTTCCGCTCTCCCTGCTCGGAGCGAAAAAGACCGGGCAGACCCCCCACCACATTTTCCGACCGGTCCGAGCGCATTGTGATCGATAGTTGCATCACAATAAAATCATACGCATCACTTTCATAATGGACCTTGTATGCACGATAGCGCACCGCCAGTCATCGACTTGTCCTATCATATTGGATTTCAACAAGAACACGATCTCAGGCAAATATTCCACGAAAAGCCGTAGCACGAAAAACCAAACAGTAACTCACTCCAAAAACCTTATGCCAGCCCATCTGCATAGCGACAACGAGAAGCCTATGAAGCTATGATTCGACCCGGTAAGCGGAACGGAGTATGAAAATATCCGTGCCGTCCGAATCAAACAGGCGTCATGCTATCGCGAAGGTCTTATCGTGAATTTCGGCTACACACCTCATGCGCGTTCGATTAACGCGGTCCTCTAGTTTCTCGGCGGTTTTTTTACGGCTTTTTCAATATTTTTTTACGGGCAAAGCATCGAAATAATCAATCTCAAATAATCAAATTTTTTGAAGGCAAAATATATAATAGAATAAAAGTTATAGTGGCCGACAGGAAGACATCAAGTAAAAGAGGTGCTTGACGGTGACCAAGATTGCGGCTGTTCTGCTTATCTGAAATCAAAAAACTAAACGGCATTTTAATCTCCATATTTAAGACTAGCGATTGAACTAGAGTGAATTCTAAGTGACAAAAATTGACTTTTTTATACACTTTTGAAAATTACATTCTATTTTTCTCATTTTTTCTTAAGTTTTTCGCTCGTACAAAAAAAACTATCGAAACAATCATGATAATCCTAGTTCAATCGCTGGCTTATAACATATTAAAGATGCTGTATAAATTTGAACAAGATCGGTGCAGTAGTTTCTGAAATATCGTGGTCACCGTTTCGAAAAATGGTGTTTCGAGAAAAACGCGTTTGAAAGTTCGCGCAAGTGATTTATACTAAAAATTTCATCTCACCGTCAATCTGCTATGCCTGGACCATACAATAGGCCTTCCTCTTCTTCTTGGAAGTCACGCAGAGCTGCCCCGTCTTCCCTTTTCGCGATTCGGGCCTGTTTTACAACATCACTCGTGCGCCTTTCTGAACGGTCGATCCTAGAGCTATCACGCTGTTGAACATATCCTTTAGCTTGTGGGCCGATTTTCACTCCCATGGTTTCCAAGGTCTTCAGGATAGATTTGAATCCTTCGTTGAAGATTATGACAGCGAGAAACGTGGCGATTTCAACTACTTTTGGCCCAGAATGGAGGTGCTTCGGAGCAAAAGTCCAGATTAACGAATTGAGCGACTCGTTATTATTTTAAGTTTCCGCTCCCAGGCATCTGCTTAACAATTCTTGTTTGGATAAATCCTCATAAATTGGCTTTAAAACTTTTTGAACTGCTTCAGAAAGAGGCGGTTTATTGTGTTTGAATTGCTCAGCCTCTCCGAGAAACTCCGGAGAGGCTGCGCGCTCCGTATACCTGCTCCGTTCCAGGGCCGTAACTTGTGAACCACTTCGAATATCGAAAAATCTTTTGGCACACATTTTCTACACATGTTTTGTAGATGTGATTTATGAAAAAAAATCGATTTTTTCGACCCGAGAAACTGGAGGACCGCCTTAACGAAGGGAATAAAAAGCAAATTTGCACCTTCCATCAGCACTATTATTTTGAAGAAGAAACCAAAGATTGCGTCCCACTCATTCAAACAAATCACATGCGAACCGAGAAAATGTGTGAAAAGTGTGCAAAAGGTCGAAGCAGTCTCCCGTCAACTACCATCGCATCAAGTTCTTCTATTGAGTCTTAATCCAGCAGCCCAAGGAATATCTCCAATGAACTTTCATACGAACAGTCTTCATTTTTCGAGTCACAAAGGTTTTTATTTTACACTTGTATAATTCCTGTCATCGGTCCGAAAACATCAGTTTCAATTCATCGACCTCGCGCCCAGTTCTTGTTTCTATCCACGCGTAGAGCCTGTTGTAGTAAACACATAAAGTATACACATGGCGGCCGTAAAATCCGGCGAGCGCCTTACCAACGATTGTACTAGCGAGCGCGCCAACAAACCAGGCCGAGAGCGAAGGCCCTTGTAATGTGAACGACAACAAACATTCACGCGACCGAGCGAGCATAAAACATACAACCAATGTTAGCTGACTATGCCTTTTTCTTCTTGTATCATTCATCGTAGCCCTGATCGATTTTACCCGCCTAGTATCTTATAACATATAACACAGTGTCAATTGTACATAAGTCTTTCGAATTATTCCTTAGTACCGAGACCTCGCGTCGATTCCTTAATTTTATTCCCCCCCACTCACTACCCCTTCTTACCCTCATCGCGCGCTATTTCGCTAGGCGTAGACAACAAAGAGAGAAACGAAAACCATATGCTCACATCCCTTCCGGATGTGACAATCCATTACTTGATATCCCAAACTCCGTTTCGTCCTCAAGCTTTCTCAATTCTGAATCGGCAGACTTGCGTTTCACTGATTGAATATAAGATACAAAAATGTACAGATTTATCGTGTAACACCATAACCAGATGTCTTTAGCTAGCTTACTAAGTCTCTTTGAATGCTTCATTCTCCATTCGATTGATGTAAGCAATGACGATAGTATTGTCAAATATTAACAATGCACTAGCATCCAGTATATTTTTGCAGAGCACTCTAGGCTCGAGAAAGCAACCAAAAGTTCTAAGTGATTAATATGATAATTCAATCCCTTTCGCTCTATTTTCGAGATTTTCCAATGTATTAGATCCCTGGATTCAATCCATTAGATCGCCTTTACAGTATGCTCCCGTCTGTCTTCGGCGCATCTAAAAATATCTCGATTTCATAGTCGTCTATCAGGATTGGATTGTTTGCAGCCATGATATTTTATTTCCACCAGATTGAATTTCATGAAACGTTTCTTGAAAATTAAGTTTTTTCCATTAAAATCATCTTGGCTACCCCGCAGTGTCGAATTTTTTCCCTTTCCAGATCTTTCTTGCGCACCCAACCATACCGCACTCCCCGACAGCGTATACCGATAATCCCAATAAACGATGCGGATTCTCAGATCGTTGACCATCGGGTTTTCGCAAATTTGTTAATTTCGGCTAGTACTCACAGTCTTTTAGTATTGAGAAGTTCTGTCAACATCTGCTTGGTATCCAGCTTGAAGCCATCGTCTCCTTGATGGTTCAAGGGGGCTTTTGTTTTCGTTAATGACGAAGCCTAACGCTTTCAATATCGAACGAGATTCTTCCAAATTTTTAAGACAATGTTGGTAAATTACAGAAACGTATCCTATCGCCCGTAAATTTGAACCGATGGGTCTCACTATCTTGGTAAATATATAGGGTGCTATATTCAAGCCGAACGATAAGCAACAAAACGCAAGAAGATCTTACCCCAAGTTAAGCCGCAAGAATTTACTATGCAGTCTTGCGATTGGAATGACGTAGTGCGCGTCCTCTAGATCCAGAGTGACAGTAAAAGAATCGTGATATATTTGGCTTGGAGCCGTCCGGATATCTTTCAATTGAAAATGGCTCTTCTGAATTGATTCATTTAGTTCCTCTAGGTTAAAAATTAAGCGACTACAGCCGTCTGTTTTTGAAACGAGAAAAAATCGTAATAAAACTATCGTTGTAATGCTTTGCATTTTCCAATTGCCCCCTTTTTTTACAAATTAGCGATTTGTTCTGAAATCTGTTCCCTTTCTATATCTGACTGGTGGGGATTTGTTGTAAGTATCGTGTTTGAAGAAGAATTTTACACCAGATGTCCAGTTACAGATGACTGGGTTTGAAGTAATCAGTGCCCATTTCTCGCAAAAATATTCAAGACGATCCGCCAAGCTCCTTACAGGGTTGAATATAATTTTTTTCGGGGTAGTAGTTGCGTTGGTGTTCTGGCTTCTGAAAACTTGAGTTTCGTCATTTCGAGGTCTTTTTCGGCCCGTCCCGTGTCGTTGGTCAAATTTGGTGTGCCTGATAACAGTACGGACACTTGAGGTTTTTTACCGATTTGTTAAATGTTGGTTTCGGTGGCGCCTTGTTCAAATCCCTGGATGCATATAAGTCTGCCAATAACGATGAACGAAATCGTTCATATATTCCTACGTGCTCGACGAGCTAGGATTGGCGATTTTCTGTTTTCTATTGTCTCTGACCCAGTCAGGTATATGCGAGGCTGTTCCGCGCGTACGACATTTTTTTGCACAGACCTACAAGACGTAAATTGATCTAATGAAATTACGTATATATTCAGGTGCTGTACTTGCCACAGCCTGGCCGTCGCGTGTATGTAAGGGGTTTCTATTTCTGAAGCCTGAAACATCTCGTGCACTTACCTCGAACTAAGCCTCTTAGAATCCTCGTTTTTCCAATCTTCTGAATCGTTTCTTCCAGCAGTGATCTTTTCCCATATCATATGAAGAGGAACTATGTTCTCCGCTGTTTCCCATATTTGGTACACTGTTTTTATCGCGTGTGAATTATTCGACATAAAGGTCAGGAAAGAATATTGGGCTACAGCAGACTGTCTCCATGGTAACGAGAAAAAACGTATCCAAATGACTATAAACATGTGCTGACAATGGCATGGGCGGAGGTTACTAGGTGATCTCGAGAAAAAAAACTCTAAATACAATTGTTACCAATATTACAAAACTGTAGTGTCTGTTGGTACGTAAGATTTGCAGGCTGTAATTAAGGTGGCAGTGTTAGAATGCGTTGCGTGGACGATATCTATCTTAAAAATAAGTGCGTCCAAGCAAAGTTGGTGTGAAACGATACAGGGCAGAGGGGCAGGATTTCATGATATCTAAGTCACGGAAGATCAAAACATTTTACTAAAGACTTTATACATGAGGTCAGTTGGCAAAATCAAGACATAACAAAAAGTTCATAACAGTACTTGTTTATTTTTTTTAACTTCAAGATTTTTCCGAATAACAAAGCTTGTACGTTACTTAAGGTAGTATGTGCACGAACCTCCTCATTAGAAAGAAAATTGATTTTTTTATATGCTGTAGTATAGACATCCAGAATGACGTTCGCGAAAATTCCTCATGCCTTACCGGCTAAATACAATAGTAATTAATTCACGAAATCAATGCATTCAACCCGGACCTTATAGAGAATCCGTGCGGATCAAACGTTGGAACGGAAATACTAATACTTCGCGATTAGATCGGAGCTATGCGAAAAGCGATAAATAACAAGAAAACTGTCGCGGTCACGTATGTGCCATGGAAAATATAGGTTACGGGACATTTCGAGCTGATATTATCGATTGAATCGACTAATTTTTGCGCTCGCTAGCCGCGTCTGTCATCTCTCCCTTTACAATATGCACATTTCACACACACTACAAACACACGCTTACACATACAGTAAACAAACACACACTTGACATTTATCGAAAGCACCTGAATACATCGTTGCCTCGGGATATTTCCAGAATTATGAAATGGCGGCCTGTGACAACTCAAGTCAAATCAGATTGCTATTTTAGTACTTTATTTTCATAATATGATACACAGTCATCACATACACTTCCCAAATAATTATTTTCCTTATCATATTTATTATTATACCCAAATGTATTATATTTTACCCTTTTCAGATTTGATCATTTATAGATTTTCTGTTGATTAGTCAATCCGCTAGTTATCACATACACTTCCCAAATAATTATTTTCCTCATCATGTTTATTATTATACTCAAATGTATTATATTTTACCCTTTTCAGATTCGATCATTTATAGATTTTCTGTTGATTAGTCAATCCGCTAGTACTTTAAAGGATCTTGTACTCTTGTAAAAGGAGCTAGTACTTAAGGAACTAGTACCTTAAAGGATCCGTACTGAGGCTTATTGGTCCATATATTCACTGCTAATTTTTCGAGTAACGTCCCCTGGTCTTCCGAAATAAACTGTTCACCTATTTGTCAACAGCCGAGCATGCTTGGAATGTTGAAGTGCATCTTTGGAAAAAACCTACAATTAATCTTTTTGGAAGAGCGTCAATTTTTTTTACCCCGTTTGGGCTACGAGTATTTACTGAAACCTTCTTCAGGATCTTTATTAAACATCAAAAACCTAAATCTGTAAGCAAAAATTGAGGTCTCAATTACTTAACACTTGCGGGTTTTTACGTATTGCTCTTCCCAATTGAACTCATTTCTATCACTCCCTACCTGCACTTGGCTAATCCAACCTAACGTTACGGTGCGTCCACAGCCGATTTAAGCTACATTACATCGCATTTGCTGAGGGTACGGGGTAACGATGGAAAACCCGTACCGGGATAGGCGGCCCTATATTCTTCTGATTCTCTGGTGTACACACTTTAACTCAAGTATCTACACCAATGCACCGAAAGCATTGACCTTCTGCTTGATGGTTGATGCCGGAGCCCTCGAACTTCTCTGCGACCAAAACCTTTTGCGTGATGTCGTAAACGGTCGAACTCGATTACCCAAGGAATCGAATGACTCCGGCCGCCAACCACTTAGCGCCAAGCGCTTCGGTTATTGCCACTCTTCCATTATATACGACACTAAACTTCACCAACTTGGCCTCTTCGAGGTTATGTACGTGTTTAGCGCATACATCCGGTTTACTCAGGCGCGAAAAAACATCTGCCGCTCAACGCAAACGCAATAGGAAATTCAAATTGGACTTCACTCGGATTTTATTCACGCACCCAGTACATATTCATGCAATTCATTCAATATTGTGTCATCGGTTCTACTATGATCTCGGTATGATTGATTACAAAATTCATTGCAAACAATACCGACGTACGTATAGGGCTTCAGAATCAAATATAAACGAACAAATGTCTGAATAAATGAATTATTTGATTGAGCAACAATTTTTTGGCACATACACGCGCCTACACGCATGGGCACATGCACACGTACACTTGCGCAAATATTTACTATATAAATAGTCTGAATCGATAACGTAGTAATAATAATGGGCGTACGTTCGTTATTCATCGTATATGTAACCAAGTACCACCCACACTTAATTCGCCCATGCCGTATGAGAATTATCGATTGTCCGCGTGTCTGTGTGTGCCCAGACGTAGCGTGATGATGTAGTCCCCATGCGACAGCGATTACAACTAAACGAGGACCACATTGACGCACATACAATGGTCATATATATATATATATATATTATATATTATATATATTTGTTTTTAATAGCCCCTGCAAATAATTTTCCGCGCGGGTCAGTCACAATACTCGGTATTAAATCAGGACTCACCTTTATTCCAAGCGTCGGAGCCAGCATCCCGTAGTCGTGAAGAGTCGAAAGCATAACGGGGGGTAGGTTGGCCATCATCATTCTGTCTGCTCGCGCGGTTTCTTTCGAGTTACCTCACACAAATACACACACACACAAAACGAAACGACAATACGCTCTACCGAACCTACCTGCAACAGAAAGGATCCAGAAACAATGGTGAAATTTTGTCATGATTTGATTGAAGATATTTGTCGGTTTACGAATATCGTGTAACGTTAAGGATTTTTGCAGTATTTGGAAATGTGGACATCTGGATTCTCTTTGGATTTACGGAATTATGAAAGTATGAAATGCACAGATAATAAAAGCAACTCGTAACGAAATTCGAGGTATCGTAATATAAAAGGACACTGTACATTTTAATGTAATTAGAATATAAACTACTACTATATATTGGTGTGAAATATTTACATTGCGAGTTTGTGAGATTCCACTGAATGTATTTATGCAGTCGAATCTCAATATAACGAATCTCGAGGGAACTTCGTAATTACGAGTTTTCATTATATTGAGATTTCATTATACCGAAGTCATGTTCCTTAAAATGTTCTTTAAAAAAAGGCATTAGTGTTTTAAGTTAATATCCCCATATAAATATGGGGATATTTTTTAAAGAAAGAAAGGTTTAAATTAGAGCATTTTTTACAAGTGATTAGCAATGAGAGCTTAAGGCGGGATTCTACTTTGAAACTTTGAAAAGGCTAAATTGGCTGAAAACACCCACCTGGAACACGTCGAAGGCATATTATATGGCCCAGGCATCGCTGATTGAGGGTAAGATAATTTTTTCTACGATTTATCACTCACCAAAACTTTAAACGCGTTTTTCTCGAAACGACATTTTCAAGTACCGTGGTCGTGATAACTCAAAAAGTACTGTACCGATCCTTATGAAATTTGGAACACATATTCTATATGTGTGTACCAACCGACCTAACTACAATCAACTTAAAATTTTGATTAGAACTATTTTTTATTGCAAAAAAGACCCACAAAAACGCATTTTTTTTCGTATTTTAGCCGCCGTTTTGTTAATTTTGCACGTATATAAAATATTCTAGTTAGGTCGGTTCCTGAAGACATAATGAACGTGAAACTATTTGATTTTTTTGTTTCAGACCATCCGTCGGGAAGATTTCACGACCACGGCAACGGTACCTGCTTTTCGAAGCGTTGGCTTTAAACATATTTTACGTGTACAAAAAATGAATAAAATACATTAAAATTTTTTTTTTATGTACTTAAAGAGTGTATTTATTGAACAGTTTAAACCCCATATCAATATCTTTAATAGTATTCTCAGAAAAAATTCACGAAAATAGCGTTTTTTTCATGGTTTCAAAGTAGAATCCCGCCTTAATGTATATCAGCGGTCCCCAACCCCCGGGCCGCGGACCGGTACCGGTCCATAGGTCATTTGGTACCGCCCCTTAACGGCCGGTCTTTGAGAATATTTTCTGACAATACCGGTTCGTGGACGAAAAAAGGTTGGGGACCGCTGATGTATATGATTAGGTCGTTGTATCAAGGTTTCGGGTATCTATCTGAAGGAAACGGGCAAATCTTCATTATATCGAGGTTTTCGTTATATCGCGGTTCATTATATCGAGGTTCGACTGTATAAATAGCATGTATAATTATTGAGAATGAAAATAATTTACTAACAAAAATAAGACGAACAACGGTAAGCAGGAGTATCAAGGACTTTAGAAATAAGCGATCAAATGACGATGAAGTTTGCATCGTTGGAATGCAACGAATTCTGTGTTAATTTTAATTTTCCTCATTTTTCTTATTATTCGTTGCAAATTAACATCATAAAACGCTAATAAGAAGACGTTCCAGTTATTTTCAATCTAAAACGACCAAAAGGTTTTAGGTTGAAAGAAAAATGAATTTCTGCTACATTCCAACGATGCAAACTTCGACGTCGTGCGATTCAATTTCCTTTGTTCATGCCATCAGTACTTCACTTACGCAAAAACAAAGATCTGGTATTATAAAGCGATAACTTTATTAAACCCGCGATGGATGAATGACATGTACAAGTCTACAGAAAACACGCATATACGGACAAGTTGCATTGTTCTAAAACCCATCATATTTTGAATGGTCCACCGGGTTTCGTCCCGTCCGCCAACAAATACTCTAGAGTCATGTAATTCTAGCATTGCTTTTTCGTGTCGCCGTAAACAAGGACATATACTTTCAATTGTGATGGAAATTAAAATATTTCCACTGTGTAACGGTTGGACGTGACTTTAAGCGCGAATGAAACAGAACAACCTGCGAGGGCATAAGTAATTTTAAAAAATGGCTAATTAGACGATTCGTTTAGCGGTCGCAAATGTGAATACTCAGTGTACGCAAACTAATTCGAAATGAATGTACCCGAGAGAATAGACTTGCCAACCAAACCTAACTGTGTAGGCTGTCTCAAAATGCCCTGACGTATTCATTTATTAACAAAACGTATTATTTATTTTAAAAGTAAGAATATTTTTATTTTAATATAAGGTACAGGCATGGAGGTTATGCGTGGAATACAATATCCAATAAATTGCGGTCCCGTCCCTGTTTGCAAACATTCACTCTTTTGACGAAATGTTCAATAATATTTTGGCATAATTGCAAACTAATTTCATTAATGGTGAATCCAATTGCTTCCTGGAGCTCCGGAATGGTCTATGGATCATGGGCATACACGTTTCCTTTCAGAAAGCCCCAAAGAAAGAAGTCCAATAGTGTCAAATGTTGGTAACCAATTCACATCACCACGGCGCGAAATAACACAACCATGAAACTTCGTCTGCAATAACTGCATTGTTTCGTCCGCAGTCTGGCAGGTTGCGCCATCTTGTTGAAATAATATGTCTTCCAAGTCCATGCCGTTTATCGGATATTATGTTCCATACTTGACCTCCGTGTTTTTACCTTACATTAAAATAAAAATATTCGTACTTTTCAAATGAAAAGTACGTTATATTAATCAATATAAATTTCAGGTCATTTTGAAACACCCGTTATATGCAGTCTCCCCTATAGTTTTGACCAATAGGCAAGGTGCCGACGTTATAATCCGCGTTATATTTTCAGTGTGCACCTCAGTCAGTGATGCGGCGAATAGATTATGAGAAAATGAGAGAGATTGTGATCTGTGCCGTTTTTACAAACCGCTCCAGTCATCTCCCCGCCCCCACACACATTTTCGAACCTAAGGTTGCATGTACTTAAAAGTCTCTGCAATCATCGCATTTAGTAGTAATAAATACTGCAGCATCGTTTCAATGGAATTTCCTACAAAGTTACGTCACACCTTCAACCATTTTGATCACTATAAGAGACATCCCGTGTTTTCTCGGTTATATGCCGTGCTATCTAGGGATGCGGCGGTTGACGCACTCGTGTCTCACGAAGAATCGTTTAATAACAAAGCCAGCCAATTATAAAATGAATCTACCACGATCGAGCCATGCTGAAAACGCGAAGCGTTGAGAGAACGATTGAAGAGAAAGAGGAAAGGAAGGCAGGGACCCAAACTCGAGAGCACAGTTGATTCCGTAACCGAAGGTTCGCTACCGGGGTTGCGTGTACTGAAAACTAGAAACGTAGAAACCAGTAACGAAGTTACCCCGTAAGAACGGAATGCGGGATCAACAAAACAGAGCGAGTGAGCGCGCGCGCGCGCGGAGAGAGGGAGAGAGAGAGAGAGAGAGAGAGAGAGAGAGAGAGAGTGAGAGAGAGCCGGAAATAGAGATTCGCCCGAGGTCTTACTCCGGATTTGCCTGTTAAGCCGTCTCGAGCCACGAGGTAAACCTTCTTCTCTTAGTACATACACGTAGTGTAGGATACATCTATAGTGGACAACGTCTGTTCACCTATATATAGATATAAAAGAACCATCGTTATTCCCATCCAGCCCCCAATTCCTTCATCCCCAGCTCGGCACTGTGAAACACATCGCACCCTTCTCTCGTTTCATCGTTAACTCGCACTACGATTCGAGTTGCTCGCACGCTCTTACTGATCTCTACTTCGATGCCCTCGCAACCCTCACCTACCCCTCTGCCGACATATGTATGGCGCTTTCCGTCACGAGCTTTCAACCCCACACGTTTCACTCGCGGTTTCTGTAACCTCCGTATAACCCCTCGCCCTGCTCCTTCCCCTTGTTCCCTCGTGCAGCCCCTGAGCCTTCCTTCCTTCCCGCGCTCTCCCTGCTCGACGTTCGCAGGGCCACCCGCGTTACAGGACGCGGGCGACTCCTACTTCCCTGTTGATTGGCGAGAGGCCACACGTGACGCCAATCTAAGTTTCGAACTCTCGGCGATCGCATACACACCATACATCCGGCTTCTCTCACAAAGCACCCAGTATTCACGACACTCAAGTCATCACACATCGTGACATCGAACTAATCTTGGCTATGGCACGAATCCGCGATGGTGGTGTGCTTGGAGAAAGCTCACTTCTCGTCGAGCCCTTCCCAACCTACCTGCTTTCCTGACGCCGATATAAGAGAAGGACCTCAAAATTGCCTCGATGCTTTACCAGATACTAAAATATATGTCCATAGTATAGCAGCGGTAAGCAGGAGAGTTGTGGAAACTTTTAAGTCAACGTCGCCCAAATGCATCTGTGGGTATGTATATTACATATATATATATATATATATATATATATGTGTGTGTGCGTGTGCGTGCATGCGCGCGCGCGTGTGTGTGTGTATGTGTGTGTGTCTACAAATATAACGGAAGGAGAATTCTCTGGTGATGAGGAAACTACAGACCCCAGGACTACAGTGACGGGAAACTTAATTTTGTCCCTGACGTCGCAAATTGCCGCCAAAAATCGACTGCCGAGCACTGAAATTAATGAGAAAAGTACGAGATCAGTTCATTTGTCAATTTAACCTTCGTGCATATTATTATTTGGCTGTGAGTATTGAGGTGAATATAGCTATCGTATATCCCGGGATGTTTTGTGAGAGCACGTCGTGGAGGGGTGGAAAGCTTGAATTATATCGTCTGTCATGTGCTTCGAATTATGCGTAATTTGACTCAGGAAGAATCGAGATCCCTGTGAGAGACGAAGTAAAACAATGGGAAACTTGTCCACAATGGTTCATTTCTCGCGCAGCACGTCTCATCTTTTTTTTTAGTTCACCGACACATTCCTTTCTTTCACACCCTCTCTTCCCCATTCTTTTGCGTTTTCTCTTGCATTTTCGGTCTCCTTTTCTGTCATTTTTTTCGTCAAGTGGATATATTAAGCAATAGCTCTTCCTCACTCTTTGCCGTTCCTTCAACCGCTTAGCTGTTTCTGGTCGTTCCATTTGATGTCATATACGAGGTATGCCTATTAAATAACCGGACTGAAGTCATAAAATTTTTTATTCGTCACCAATTACAGTAGAAGTTTTATCGCCTTTAATGTACTCCACTCGGCGATCCCTCCGCCGCTCCATACGACGTTTCCATTGTTAAAAGTAGTGCTGGAAGTCCTCTTCTGTCAGCTCGTTGAGAACCTCCGTCGCTTTTGCTTTAACCGCTTCCACACCTTCAAATGTCGCCTTCAGCGCCGACTTGACCTTGGGAAATAGAAGACGGTCACAGGGGGTCGGGCGAGTACTTTGCGAGGAACGCTTTCACAGACAAGGCACGATGGGCTGGTGCATTGTCTTGGTAAAGGATCCAGGACTTGGTCTTCCACAAATCGGGTCATCTCCTCACACGCTCTCGTAGGGCCGTCAGAACTTCGATGTAGAAATGTTGACTGACCGTCTGACCCCGGGGACCCAGTGAATGTAGACAATGCCACGAATGTCGAAAAAGACAATTATCACTGCTTTGAATTAGGATTTGCTCATCCTGGCTTTTCTTGCCTTGGCGAGCTTGGGCTCTTCCAATGCATGGATTGCCTCTTTGTTTCGGGATCGTCAGTAAAAAAAAACCACAGTTCATCACAAGTAATCACCTTGTCTAACAAATCTGGATCAGTGGCGATGTTATTTAGGAAGGCAGTACAAATGTTCTGTCTTGATTCCTTTTGCTCGGGAGTGAGGAGTTTCGACACCATTTTTGCACAAACCTTCCGCATGTTAAATGATTCATGCGAAATCTGTCGAACACTTTCTTTGTCGATTCCTGTCATTTCAGCAAGCCCTCAGATGCTCAGACGATGATCAGCGCGGATTAATTTACAATTTTTTCAATGTTTTCGTCCGTTTTTGACGTTGAGGGCCGTCATGGACACCAATCGTCTTCGGTCGTTTCACGCCCTTGTTTAAACCGTTTAAACGACTCAAAAACTTGTGTGCGGGATAAACATTCATTCCCATAGACTTCTTTTAACATTGCATAAGCTTCTGTGGCAGTTTTCCCTAGTTTAACAAGAAACGTAAGGTTAACCCATTGCTCCGTTCGACCACTTGGCATTTTTCCGACGCGTCACCAGTGCGTAGACTAATTCAACCGACTTCTACAGTCAAACTGAGCGACCCGCTGGCTTGTCTAGCGAGCTCAGGGTGGGGAAGGACCATCAGACACAGTCATGTTCAAACATGTCGCGGCATGCTCGCAGTTTGCTGGGAGCAGCATCAGTCCGGTTATTTAATAGCCACACCTCGTAGTCTCATGCATCTTGCGGAGACTTAGAAGGTTGGCAACTGACTTTCGCCCGGGGCTTCCTTTTACGCCTACCTCGACCTTTACTTTTGGTCTATCTCCCTCTCTCGCGATATAGGCTGCTACGAAGAATGGTCAGAGTGCGGAGAACGACGTGAAACCTGCGGTGTGAGGCGTAGAATCGATCTTATAGCTCCGTCAGCGAATTTTGAACATCCATTTTGTACCATACGTCGGGACCGCGCGGTAACACTTCGACCTGTCGGGATTGTAAGGCCCGATTTACACTCTGGCGGTGACGCAGTCCCTGAGTATCGTCGTCAGGGAAATTAATCACCAACGACTTGATTTTTGTATAGGAAGTGAAGTTAGTTGTTGAAGACGAAAACCAGAACAAATGTTATTTATTTGAAAATTCAACGCTTTACAACTAATCACTGAAGGTTTACTCGTTGCTATGGTAATGAGTTTTAGATATTGTGCTTGAGTGTATTCTCAAGGCACAATATGATGTTTTTTAGACACGAGACGATCTCAACTGTTGTCCAGTAGTTCTTGAAGCGTCTTGGTCGAGGTGAGTTTCTAAACTGACGATTCGGAGTTGGTGACGAGAAGTCCTCAAAAAAGGAGAAGGGCAAGACTCTGCCTTTCATGAAGTTATTATTGGTGCAAAATTAAGAGTGGGAGGATTTTTTCTCATTACCAATTACGAAAGGGAGTTTTTGGTGGGAACGAAGGCTACAACGTGGACATCGCTGTCGGACCCAAGCTTGACCACAGGGAAATTCCCGTGGCGCGCTAGTCGCCATAATAAAAAGTTTTCCGCGCTTGAGTCGTGCGTCGAGGGAGCGCGGAGGTTAATGCCTTCATTAGGGTGTGCGACTATGCTGGTCAGATAGTCCTCGAGCATAGTCCATGCTGTTTTGCACGTATACATTATTGTTCACAAATCTCGAAGTATTTCTTTATGGCAATAAAGACAATACGGCTTAAACTGTAAAGAGATTTAAAAATCGTTGCATCGGCTGGCCAAATAGCGATTGTTCGATTCAAGCGGAGTGGCACGTACGACGCTGCCCGCGAACCCGCTTATAATTCGGGAAATTCCCTTCTTTATTGGTCCTTAGGCTAGCGAGTTCGTCGTGTCCGAAATCGCGGTATTATTCGGCTATAGGTGAGCTTAAATAAATTATCGTCTAACAATTAAAAACTACAAACATGTCCCATGCGACGGAACACATTTATTTGGAACAGAGAGGGAACCTGCTAAATACCTTAAAAGCAATGCCTTTACGCGCAATGACAGGATACACTTCATTTCTTAATTAATTGTTATAATGTGTTGCTATATCGGCGTCAACCTCGGAATAAGAGATGCCGGAACTCAGATAAATCATTAAGTGAATTTGGTTTTCCGTTATTCTAGTGTGGAGACATTCCTCAGTACACTCAACTCTCACCTATTTTGCCAAACTGGGACCGACGATGGCCGTTTGTTTTGCGGCGTGAAGGCATTTGACGGTCTTACATACAAGTCGGGGAAACTCCTCTGGCTGGGGTAGGTAACATCTAAGGGGTTACCAGCTTAGGCGAGTGACGGCGGTTGCGGGGGGGGGGGGGGGTCTGTCATAGTCCCACCCATGGTCTTACATACAGGCCGTACAGAAATGCGACCGAGTATTTCCTATTTTGTGTCGGGCCTTGCCGAGACTTGCCTCGTCTGATTTATCTAATGAGGCCCGCTCATGGAACAAGCCAGGAAGATCGTAAAATCGTTTTTTACGGCTTACCCGCTATGTTTAGAGATTACAATCCGGGCCAGGAAAAATTCCGAGCAAGTAAATCTTCACGTCATGTCTACCCAGCCAGAACATTGACATATCCTGCAAAGTAGAGCCTGTCTTTAAAAACCTGTGGAAAGCCATTCTACTTTTGACCTTATTAAAGATATTTATAATTAATTAGGATGGAACTAATTCATCTGTTATAATGCTATTGACCATAAAGGGACCAGTGTGACACTTTTGAAAAAATCGATTTTTTTGCCTTCTTCGACTGTTTATACTTTTAAGAATATCCTGTAAAAATGTCAAGGCCATATCTGTAATGCTCCCCAAATGGCAGCCTTCTAAAAAGCAACCGCTCGTAGGTATAAAATCGATAGTTAAATTTTTAAACGCGTTTTTCTCGGAATGAGATTTTCCAATTTGCTGACATTGTAACTCAAAGAGCAATTATCCGATTGACTTGAAATTTGAACTGCGTACTCTTGAATATATTTACTGTACAATTACATAGGATATTTTTGATTGAATGTAAATTGACGATTTGGCATTGAAAAAACGACCATTTTATAGGCAAGAAAACAGACTTTTCATAACTACGCCAGTTTGTGAGATTTTGATTTTTTTCAAAAATCCTACGCCATTGTACAGGAAATACCTTCCAGTTTAACGACATTTTTCCCTTTCTCGGTTTCAGCTACTCAATCGGCCGGAATCATGTCAGCAGTGGAACTTTTTTTTGCGCCTCCGAAGGCATCGCGTAAGTCGCTTGGATCTCAATATTTTTCTATGAAAAAATTATGTAATATAGGTCAAATATAGCCAAATATATTCTTAATTTTCCGAAACATTTAAATGAGTACGCTTCTTCCAAAAAATTCCCGAAAATCACCCAAATTTTCAGCGTTCACACTGGTATAGCCCCTTAAACGCATTTCCCCTGAAAAGCATTTCATCAATCATAATCGACGAGGGTAAGAATGCTTATCATAAATAGCGGGAATACAATAACTAATGATTTGAGCATAACGAATAGCCATTCGTGGTTTTTGAACGCTCTGTCACCGTGTTGGGAAATATCAATATTCTGGCCAGGAAGACATTACCTGAATGTATTTTGCTAACAATCCGTCAGGTGGCTACAACCGTAGCGCTTCGCGGAGGCAAGGTACCATCGTGCGAGGATAAAAGTCCATTCTTGTGATTTTGCGATATTCGTAAAATAACCCTTTGCACTCGAGGCCGTTGTCACTATGATAGTAATCGGTGGGCGAGAGTTGCCTCTCGAGTTGAAGGGGATAATAAGTATTAGTATGCACTTAAAACAGCCTGTTATACTCGGGTAAATAGCCAAAAGCCCTTCCAGTATTTGATCGTTTCCCTGCCCAGTTCCTAATGAGTTCCCGAAAAAGGGAACGGCGGATCGGGGCCTGGCCTAAGACCTGTTACATGGCGAACCTGATTCACGCTGGCCTGATCATGGCCTGTTATTATTTAGGGAAAGGAGTTCAGGGACAGGATTTTTTCCTGACTCGAATTTCTAGACGGGAGGTAAGTCCGCATGTGGCACGCTAGAGTCGCTGCGGTAGGGCTACCGGCATAGGTGTGGGATGGCGGTTGCAGGGGGGGTTCTGTTTGTGGAACTACGGGTGGGACTAACACATAGTATTTTAGTCCCACCCATAGTCATACGTCCAGATAGGTTCCCGGGTGGGACTGCGACGAAGAGCCCCCCCAACCGCCGTCCCACGACTAATAGGTAATACTACAGCAGCAGCTCTAGCGGCCGATACAATATTTAAGAAATGTCTACAAAAAGCGAATTATCCCCATCAGTGGAGTTTCCTGACCTGTATGTAAGACCGTGTGCCCCATTATAGGCCCAATAGCAACGACGTTCTACGGTAAGCGCAGCTACGAGCATAGCTACGGTCATTGAGTGGGGATTAGGGGAAGGCTGCCTCGGACACCTAGCTGGTCGTCGTTTCGAAAATAGCCAGCGGTGTAAAATAGCTGGCGGGAAAATAGATGAGGGATGACTACACGATGTTGGAAATTGACAGAAAAAAGAGGCAGAATGATATTTAGTCAATTGAATTAGTTCAAGATACGCATATGTGATTTGGGCGTCACGAATGTGAAGTTAATAAATGCCATTGGCGTAGTTGAAAATCTCCGATGAAACAAAGTCTTAATTTTTCTAACGGATATGCGAGCACTGTACGACAAAAAGCAATTGCCTCGGTTTAAACTATCACGAATGGACCTCCCACTGCGCGTGGACTTTTAATTAGCAGAAACAGAGGTATATAGCACCCGTGAATCAATAGTGAGCAAAAGCTTGTGTCCACAGCGGGGCATAGTTCGTTTAATTATACGCGCATTAAGACAGCCTCAACTCGATTGACAAAATCCAAGATTCATTCGAGCTGATGATGAAACGAAAGGAAAAACGAAAGCGGGGGACGGGAAGAGAGGAAGACGAAAACGTCCATGTACCCGAAAACATACAAGGTGGAATGGGGATCGACGAACATTGCATTACTCAAGTCCCCTCAAGACAAGCTATCTGGTAATTTCTCCTGTCACGTGCCAATGGACGGCCACGTACCGTAAAACGGGGCTACTTTAATCAGGTTTTGGAAGTTTTTTGTACGTAATTTTTTTTTAAATCCCAAATTCCACCTTAAAACAAATATATTTATGAAAGAGGCAAAGTAACCTCGAGTTCGGGACTTCTTTGACAAGGCATTCAAATGCAACTTATGTCAAAGATTAAGGGTTACTTTGGCATCATTGTGATGAAAAATATAATATTTGATGCATTATACATGGAATTCAATGAAAAGCAACGATTTTTTACAATCAAATTGCCGTCTTTATTAAGGGAGGACACTACTGTGACACGCCGAAAAAAGGTTGTTTTCATCGATTTTTTTTTGTCTACTGGATTATTTATTTGGGATTTGGATAAAAGGTAACAATTTTCGTCCAATCGGATTGAAATTTTAACTGTACCTTCTTAGATTGGTTTAACAGTCAAGTACGAGCGCGTTTTTTGGCTAATTGAAAATTGTAAAAAATCTATCACTTTTGATATGAAAATTATGGTCGAAAAAACGGACTTTCTTCGAACTCGTGTCTATATTTTTTAAATCATGTTTTATTTCCTCCTGTACTTGACTGCTAAAACTAATCTAAGTAACGGAAATACTTCACTTTTACTTCCAGGACTACATTTACAGCCGTTCTACCGCGTGTCGCAGAGAGGTTTAGCTGAAAACTAGTAGTGCTATAACAACTCGTGCGCCGCCATTTTGTATTCTTTTGACAAATACATTTTCTCACATACTTTAATATATCTCTTTTAATCCTAAAAGTTCTTTCGAACATGTGTTTTGTTCCTTTCCTTTAAAAAAAATCCAAAGAAAACGGTTCAAAGTGGACAGTTACAGTGGTGTCCTCCCTTAAGGAAACATGTTACATAAAAATATGAAGTACCTAGGGTGCTATTATAGGCACTTTTGTGGTCTTATAGTTATCGTTGAGATCAACGTCAGCCGAGCAACATTACAATCAACTTTAGCTCAATTATTGTTGAGATCAACATCACTCAAGCAATATTACAATCAACTTTAGCAACATTATAATAAACTTGAACAACAGATTGTTATTCAAGTTTATTCCCCGCCCCCCCTGCCTACCACAAGAAGTCACGCGGACTTGCTGCGTACACATTCAAACCGTATTTTAGTGCTCTGTCAAAGTAGCCCCAAAATCTGTCAAAGTTAGCCTGAATGTCAAAGTAGCCTTGTTTTACGGTACTTGTTTTACTCGCATGTTGACTCTAAACCGGGAAAAATTCGAATTGGTTCCAACCACTCAATTGATTCGTGCGTACACAGAGGCAGAGTTAATAGGTACCACGTCATCCCAAAAGGCAAGGCACGCCGAGAGACACAGAACAGTTCCATCTTTTTTAAATCATTCGATGAATGGAGAATTGCTATTTTTCCATTCCTCGAATCCCTTATTCTGGATTTTCTCCTGTTACAATGTGAAGTCGTAGGGAAAGAAATGATTAATTAAATGATTAATTAATAGTTTTGTTCGTCTGGGATTTTAACATACCGATAATTCCAGACCACGCATTATCATGTGTGGAAACTGATGTGGCCGACTATGGCGAGTTGTAGAATGACACCGTGTGCAACGCTGTGCGTCAAACGTACCTTGGACACTCTTTGTTGCTAAAAAATGCATTTCTACGTTTAGATCGTAGGAAAGCGCAGGTAGCGGGTACCGGAGAAAAAGAGTACTAGTATAGGGAAGCGAGTAGAGTAGGAAAAATGATTTGCAGTCGGGGTAAAAGCCCGGTGCCAGGTCAATTCATAATTCCAGCCAATATTCGGTAGCCGTTTGCTGTCGTGTTTCAGCTCGCTGGAGCGCAAGAATCGTGTCCCTGGGTCAGAATATCCCGGCAGCCAACGAGTTTCGTACAGCGGAACAACCAACTAGCCAACCAAAGTTCTCCTCTTTTTCCGACGTCAAATCTCATCGTTATACGCAGCACGATGAACCTGTTGCGCTCACCGATTCGCGGGTGCAGCTGCAGGAAACTCTGAAGCTCGACGTTCTAAAAGCTTTCCCAAATGCACACAGCCAGCCGACGGAACAGGAAGCTTCCATTCGCTGAATCGAACCTCTCGTTCGTCGGTGCTTGCCAATCGAGCGATATATCGACAGTTACAATTCCAGCAGCCGTGGCAACAGCACAAAAACGAGGCACCCCCAATTTGCCAATCGCCTTTTTCTTCCCTACAAATTCTACCGAATGCCAACGATACTGCATAGATGCGTATAGCCGGTTTCATTATGGGGTCCACTATGTGCACCATCACTCGAATTGCGTACATTGAGTTCCGCAGGCAAGCTCCCCTCCGAAAGAGCAATAAAATATATATTGACTTTATCGGATTTATAGTAAGAGCCGAATGGAGCCGTTATTTTTACCTCTGCGTTTCGCACAAATTAGGATCAGAGAATTTTTTTTCATTCAACAAAGTTCATTCCGTATATAACGGAACACATGTTATTAAGACCATTGCATTGAATCACTTGTATACGTATAATATGTAATAAAGTCTACGGATGCCGAAGGGTATTCTGTATTACTGACGGAGAAACCATCTCAAATGACTCCACAATTCTGAAGTGTTGCCTGCCGATTGCAATCGCAAGTTCTTCGAGTATTCTCTTATTTTCGCGGTAGCATAACGAGAACGGGGCAAATGAAGAGGGTAAGTGGTTAAGAGGGCGTTTAACCTAATCGAGGATTGCTCGTGCGCTTTATAGTCATCCTGCGATGAAGAGTCAAAGTTGCTCACCAGAAGCCACCGCTATCGTTACGAGCTAGTGGCGGAGCTTCGTCACGCACGACAAGTCCTCCCAGAGGTAATCGCGCGCGTGCCTTGAATGTTATTTGAGTTTAGGAGGCACGTTCTCCACGATATAACATTCGCGCGTCTCACTCGGTCGGGTTGGAGATTCGACGGTGCGTGGAGGATTTGATTCGCGTCGCATCGCTGATGCTCCCATCGTTCGGCCGCAGAGACCTGTTGCCCGCAATTTTCGCATGCAAGACGAACCTTCGAACAACCGAACCATGTCACCGACTGTGCTTTTTCTGACACACTACTTCGAGATGAAGTAACACAACAGCACGGTTTTTCTTCAGCAAAATGTTTACCGGCACGACATAGAAACTCCATGAAATCTACGACCAAGGATATTCTTTTTGATTGTTAATTTTTGGAACTGAACATTTTCTACCTGAGTTCCCTACTTGAGCTACCTAGGAAACTACGAAAGAAATACATGGAATACAGTAACAAAGCATTTCGAGGCTTGGTGGGAAAACATACCAACACCTACAGTATCTGAAATTGCAGGCTTCGTCACAAGCTCCCAGGTATGCACCAAGGGTAGAAAATCTCGGATGTTGAAAGTTCCACGAACGGGGATAGGAAAAAGTGTAGCGAGATGAAGCTTAGGCGAAATGGGGTAGTCGGATGGTGAGATTTACAGCTATGGCGCCGGGGTACCATATACGTACCGGAATTAACGATCCATTTGCCCCACTCCATCGTCATAGGCGTCTGGTCTTTGCGGAGTTTGTACCCATTGTCAATGTATTCTCCATTCCTCTCATATAGAGAAATTCCCCTCTGTACAAGAACTCTCGCAACCGTTGCTCCCAAACCGAGGATGAAGAACTCATACGAAAATGATTCGTCGGTTCTGCACGGAGTTTCCCCAAGGGTAAGTGTACGCGTTGAAGCCTCGGTGCCAACTGATACATTGCAAATCTCCTGAGAAAATAGAGTTGTATGAACTCCTACGACACCGCATAGCGACCCCTCCGAAGCCAACTGCGGCGCGACAGCACTTACACCAGGGTCGTTTGTATTTATGGACCAAGGCCTCGTAATTCTAGACTTTCGTATGACTGCTTGTTACCCAAGCAAGAACTATTCTCTCCAGCTGGGCTGGATTAAAACATTGATTTTACAAAGACCTCACAGAGGGCTGTTGAAAAATTGGGCTATCCGCGCGCAATCTGAAGATTGCTAAGAGAAAAAAATAAGTGCACCGTATTTTCTTCGACTTGAACTGCGATTTCGACTTTAACGTGAAACGAGCGAAAGGCATCTTGCGTAATTTCTATGTACAGCTTGAATATTAAGCAGTAAGGTAAAAAAGGTTTTCGGCCCAAAGTAGACATTCAAACGAAAAAACGGTGGACATTCTTTTTGAATATGATCTTCTTCAAGTTCAACACACTTGGTGCATACCCGTGCAGAAAAGTAACCGGGCATTCCCTACTTTGTGTCGCGCCCTGACCAGACTTGCCTTGTCTAATTTACCTGACCGAGCTCTCCCGTGGAACGAATCGGGAAAGTCGAAAAATCGTTTTTTTACGGCTTACACTCTATGTTTAGAAGTTACAATAGTCTGCTCGCCGGGATACATTGTGAGTAAGTACGTCCTCACGTAATGCCCCCCCAGCGAGGACATTGACATGTCCTGAAAAGTGAAGCCTGTTTTTAAAAGGTCATTTGTGGTTTTTGAACGCCTTGTCGCCTTGTTGGGAAATAACAATGTTCTGGCCGGGAAGACAGGTGGTTACGAGAGGAAGCGCTTCGCGTAAGCAAGGTACCATCGTAGGAGGATAAATGTTCGTCCTGTAAGTTGTGCCAATATACAGAAATGCTATGCTTAAAGCGTGCACTTACGCTTATGATTTTGCGATACTTGTGAAATAACCCTTTGCCCTCGAGGTCTTTTTTTCTCGGATAGTGAGTGGTGAGCGAGAATCGCCTCTTGCCTGCAACGGGATAATAAGTATCAGTATACCACCTAATTCTATCCATTTTACTCGAGTAGATAACCAAAAGCCCTCCCAGTACTTGATCGTTTCCCTGTCCAGTTCCGAATCAGTTCCTGAAAAAGGGAACGGCGAAACGGGGTCTGGCTTAAGGCCTGACGAACATTACATGGCGAACCTGATCCACGCTGGACGGCCTGACCATGGTCTGATATCTTTTAGGGACGGCAGATCAGGGGCAGGATCTCTCCCCGACTCAAATTTCTATACGGGTATATGTGGAATGTGCTTCGAAAAAATATTCTTTATATCCAAATGAGCTTCATCTGCTTTCTCTCCGTTGGTATCGAATCTCCTCCCTCGCAAATCAGATTTCAATGTAGCGAATAGGCAGTAGTCGCTCGGGACCAAATTCGGACCGAAAATTAGAGAACATATTTTCCGTGAGTCATATTCATTCACAGTCTTGGCGATGAAGTAGCCAAGCACTCCGAACACCCCAAAATAGACGAAAATACTCCACTCAAAGTTTTATCGTTAAGTTTTCTATTATATTTCACCATTTCCCGACTTCCTCATGATGTTTTTAAGAAAATATTTTGCCTGTACATAGAAGTGGACCTGTTTGTCTGCCTATGCTATACACACGTTACTACTACGCTATCGAGTGCTTGTGACATATGTTAACGACAGATGTGGCATTGGAGGAAATAATTTGTTGTACCATATAAACGTTCTAAATTATTTAATGTCATTGTGAAAACTCAAGAAAAGATCACAGCAACCCAAACATTTCTTCATGCAGGTCGATCTGTGGATTTATGACAAATTACTTTTTTTTATTGAGATTACAATTCAAATAAGCCGCTTCACCTATGTAAGACCGTTTAAAGAACTATTTACGGGATCGAAATTGTGTGTGTGTGTGTGTGTGTGTGTGTGTGTGTGTGTGTGTGTGTGTGTGTGTGTGTGTGTGTGTGTGTGTGTGCGCGCGCGCGCGTGTGTGTATGTGCGGATATCCATCAGCACGGCATATACCGTATTATTCGATAGTGTGTCGGTTGTGCAAGTTATGCGTTCCATCGCGCAATGCGGAT
This sequence comes from Ophion costatus, assembly GCA_951751655.1. NCBI lineage: Eukaryota > Metazoa > Arthropoda > Insecta > Hymenoptera > Ichneumonidae > Ophion > Ophion costatus. Next base: position 24,139,642 of record OX632359.1, on the reverse strand, counting down.
ATTTGCCGAGATTAAATTACACTGGAACCTCCATAAACGGAAGCTCTACAGATGCAACCCCTCCGCCCCCTCTACGTCCTGAATATCGATCGGTGTAGTGCATGGTGGGAGAAGCGCCAGGCCCGAGCGTGAGGCTCGAAGCATGCTAGACAATAAAACAGGGCCTTAAGTGGTACTGCAATCACCTACCCCAGCTGCGCACAGTCCGTTTGAGTAGATGCTGCGCAACCTTTGTTTTTGCAAGGACGAAGCGGAGCCGATCCCGTCGGGGTGCCGATTAAAGAGGTTCGAGTGTATGTGACTTTTCATTCGCGAAAGTAAATTTGTGTGCTTACTTCACTCCCTTAAATATTTGTAGTCGGCTTTAGAGGATACGCTATACTAATCCTAATGAATTAGTCGCGACCGTGAATAATCGAGTGAGTTTATTGTAGGTTATCTTTGTCTAACTCGTATTTTGTGTAGTATACGGTAGTACCACCGGGCTGTCATACCAATAATAATCACATCATTTATGTAGTGTATTAAATACTTACCGGAATATTTATCTAGAACCTATTCCTATTTCTCTCTCTCTCTCTCTCTCTCTCTCTCTCTCTCTCTCTCTCTCGCTCTCTCCCTCTCTCTCTCACTCTCTCACTCCCTCCCCCTCTCTCTCTCTGTCTTTGGACGTCTCACATCTCATTTTTTCTTCCCCTGTCTCTTCGCGCTGTTCGTCGAACTGATGCATCTTCTTGCTTTCCAGCCCTCATTCTGGCTCTCGTATTCCATAGAGTAACCCCACCACCCCCTCGGTCTTTCTCTCTGCAGGCTCAAAACATAATTAAAATTTTCTAATTAAGAATTTCGATAAGGGAAAGTAGCAGACACGAAGCGGGCACCACTGCGCCTAGCCTCTCTATCATGAAAGGTAAAGGGAACTTTCGAGTTTCCTATAAACGTATAAAAGGAGGCAAAACCCGTCGGAGGTGTTTTGCACGGAGGCTAGAGGAAAGCGAGGCGAGGAAGATACCCGAGTTTGCTGATATACCAATCTCGCTTGTGTTTACCGAATTAAGGATTTACACGGTATTGTGTGTACGAGGGTGAACCTCTATCGTACAAATGAAATATCTATCGCGTCGATCCTTCTCCGTTCTGCGCGCGTGGATAGAAATCTCTTTCGCTGTAAAGTAATTTCCAAGCAGCTAAATCTGAAACCGTCGAACGGAGGGGCTTCTTCATCCACATAATCAAGGATTATTAAAACACGAAGAGAACATTAGGGCAAATAGAGGTCAAAATGAATCGCGAAAGTTAATGAACACACTGATAAATTTGTTAAAAAAGAAACAAAAAATCTAAGCTTTGAGAAATTATATATTTTTCATCCCTAAAGTGAAAGAATTTATCTCGTTCGCAGATCCCCTTGTTGGTCCGGTATCTAAGATTTAAGCGATTAAGGGAAAAGTAAGGAGATAAAGATCTGACATCGAGAGTATGGACATTTTATTTTATCGTCCAGGGCGAACGGAAATCTAACAAAAAGCATTCATCACCTCTTCGTCAAGTACTTGTCGCCACCGCAAAGTGAACTCTCAGCAATTGAACTAATTTAGAGGTAATGGAAAATGATGAATGCTGGTGGTCCATTGGACATATCCGTCTCCTCCTGCTACGTTACGATACACGCTATTTGACCAAAATGCCATGTATTTTTCCTTATCGCTCCGCAGCGTTAAATTGGAAATTCTTCGCAAGTTTGACATCGATTTTGCGACTGGACCGCGTTGCATACACGTATTCCATCGAAATAACGCGGATATTTTTCATCACGTGGAATCATCTCCGCGGGGAAAATAAATTCCGACATTAGCACCGAATGAACGCTAGAACGACGTTCCAATGTTTCGCAAAAGTCACAACTGACATATTACGCAAAAAACGAGACGGGCTTGCGAGGGTAATTGCCCTCTTCAAGTACCATTGCAAAATTTCAACGTTACAGGGAAAAAATTGGATGGATATTCTAAGTGGAAAATTTCTGATAAATCAAAAAGAAGAAGCGGTTATAGTGAGCGAAGTTGTTCGTGACGTGCAATTCGTCGTTCTATACTTTTCAGCCTCGTGGTCTCCGCCTTGTCAAACATTCTTGCCTAGGTTAAAAAGACTTTACGAGAAAGCGAAAAAGCGAGATGTCAATTTTGAAATAATCTTCGTACCTTCGGACCACGACAACGACGAAATGTTGAGACATTTCACGAGCAATCATGGCCCGTGGTAAGCTACTTGGTACATTCTTCTACGAACTCTGCTCTTTCAATTCACAAGTACTGAATGTCTTAAAATGACCTGACATTTCAATTTATTAATAAACTCTATTATTTATTTGAAAGGTACGAATATTTCTTTTTTCATATAAGATACAAACATGGAGGTTATGTGTGGGAAACAATATCCGATAAGTGCCATAAACGCACGGACTCGGAAGACATTCTTTCAACAAGATGGCGCAACCGAAGGGTTGCGCCATCGCAGACGGCGCAGACGAAGGGCCATGGTCGTGTGTTATCTCGCGCCGCAGCGATGTGAATTCGCCACCACGATCGTGCCATCAGACGCCATTATACTTATTTCTTTGGGGTTCTCTGAAAGGAAAAGTGTATGCCAATGCTCCGCAGACCATCCCGGAGCTCAAGGAAGCAATTGAACGCACCATTAATGGAATTCGTCCGCAAATTGTGCGAAAATGTTATTGAAAATTGCGTCAAAAGAGTGAACGTTTCCAAACAAGGCTGAGGCAACCATTTATCGGATATTGTATTCCACACATAACGTCTATGTTACCAACACTGGTGGATAGGCTGTTGGGGTTCGGCTCTGACGGTAGTTCGAGTTAAGCAGAATTGCACGCGGCCAATACTCGGAGCGGTGACCACTTAACGGTGTGCCAGGCGACGCAGGAATCCGCGAGCGGGGGAGACCAATACTTCTGATACCTTATTGTAGACCCTTGAGTTAAAGTTTGTGCATCAGAGAATCAGAAGAATACAGGGCCGTCTATACCGATACGGGTTTTCGACAGTTCCGCCGTACCCTCGGCAAATGCGGTATAGTGGAATTTAAGACGGCTGTGGACGCACCGGAACTAAGGTTAGATAAGCGAAGTGTAGGTAAAGAGTTTTAGGAAAGGGTTCAATTGGGAAGGGTTATACGCAAAAACCCGCAAGGGTATACGTTGGAACTCAGGAACTAATTGAGACTTCATTCAAGGTATCATAACCTCCATGTTTGTCCTTTGTATTACAATAAAAATATTCGTACTGTTCAAATAAATAATACGTTTTATTAATAAATTCAAACGTCAGGTCATTTTAAGACACCCTATATTTAAGCTTGAAATCCATTTAAGGTTCACCGTGCCGGTTGGTTCATTAGCACATGCTATAAGGACCAAATTTCACGTTGCTTCAATTCCCAATTTGATCATTCTCACCAAGGACGGAAAGGTTGTCACTAAAAACGCACATCGAGATCTCGAGACATTGGAAGACCCATTGATAGCATGGTTCCCCGAATACGCGGTTGGCAAACTCCGGACGAACAACGAATGATCCTCTGCGTATGTATTGTCTGATCTGAGCTTTGTTTGATTTTCCAATTTTGTTTTTGCACTTCCGGTATCTAACTATCAACCGTGACAAGAACCGTCCCTGTCGTCTTTGAGCATCTCAAAAAATAATGTAACCCGGCAACGAAATATTCCCTCATATCATTGATGACATTCGTGTAAATACCGTATCTAGCCTACGTCTGAGAGAAGGGCCGTTCGTTCAGTGCGCGAACAAAGAGTATTGCGAACGATTATTTTGTCTATACGAGAAAGGGCTGCAACGATAACAACGTCGACGACGACAACAACGCGACGAAGTACAGGGAGGATGAGAGATGGCTCGATTGCTGGAACGAGTAAGAATACTCTAATGACGATAATCATAACAGTAACCAAAGCTTTACCGCCCGGTTATAATTGCCCCCTCCCTTCTTTGCTTTCCTCGTGTGCTCGTTACCTCGAAAACATCTTTACAAATCGTCAAGAGAATTTTTTCCCCGCCCCGTTTACTGTCACCGATATCACAAACTATTATATTATTATAAAGAAACAAGTATCATCTGGCCGCGACTGGGTATTATGATTGTAATATTTCAGAACACATACGACTGCACGATGTACGATACAATGGAAAAATGTTCTTCTACGTTTCGACGAAGCGACCCGAAGAACCAGAAATAATGTAAACACAATAACAAATCGAGTTTGATAGTGAATTAGTCTAAAGAATAATCAATCACGGGTTTTCGTTAAATCACATATTACTCGTGCAAAATTCCCAATCGAAGAAAGCGTGCGACTCCGGAGAACCCTGGAGCGTTCCAGTGTTCTTTTTGGTAATTATATCGATTACTGCGAACTCAGACCAAACAATTATTGTTTTTGTACTTTGTCAATTTTAGTTCACTGCATGTTTTGTTTTGCTAAACACAGCTGGCGGCGGCTACGGGGAAAATAACACTCGAAATTTCTACATTTTTTAAAGATAGAAACGGAATACGGATAGCAGAATCGCAGAAAACCACCAAATACAGATAACAAAATTAATATCGACATGCCAGGTTGTTTATTTCCATCAATATTGATTTTTATTTCCGAACAATCTGTTTGTGCCTCAATTTGAATTCGTCGACAATTTTCAAAAATGTCTACTTTTACCTAATCGAGAGTTGCACCAAGGGATTAATCCGTGCGCACTTACACGCAATGTCCATCGTTGAAGCGTTCCTGTCGATATCTGACAGATTTTACAATTCCATTGTACAACCATAAGCGACATTTTTTCCGCATATGGTTGTTCTATCCCTCTCGCTCTATCTCACTGCCTTTCGCGTATGAGTCTGGCTCGTATATTTATCTACATGAAGTTTCCATGCACAGAGTAGTTATGACCTGTCGTCGATTCTTCGGCATGGAACACCCTCTTCGCACACAGCACACGCATGTGTGCAAGTGATCCTCGGATATACGTGACACTCGTCCTATACGTATACCCGTGGTATGCCTAGGGGTTCAATGGATATTCGATAAGCGAGAAACATAGGAGGATTTATCAAGTATCGAATAGCCCGGGCGATGACAGAAACGTAGATACAATTCACAGCGAAGCACGTCCGCGGATGACGGCAGTTTCTAACACCATCGACTCCTCTCTATGGCCGTTCGGTATGTATGTACACAGTATGCTCATCCTTCAACCGTAGACAGGCAATGCCCGTAGACGGAGGGGCGGTCGCGGTTTTAATGAAGATGGAATTATTCAACCACTGTGGCGTTAATATAAAAAAAAAACAAAGTATTTCGAAAACCCGTTTGTGTATCCGAATGAACATACGGATACACACACCGAAAGAATGCTCCGCCCTACTCACACGACAGTTTTACATATACATCCTGGAGGGAAGTATTTCTCTCGGATGATGTATTTTGCATATTCGATGTCTGCGATGAAATCTCATAAAGCCGAAATAGTGCCGTCGTGCTGTATACTGGAATCGGAAACAATTAGAAAAAGGCTAGTTTTTGACAGGTGATTATGTAGGTGCCGCGGGTGCTAAATCCAAGTTTGCCCGAAAATCGGGGTGTAGGTTTTATTCAGGGGGACGAAAATTTCTTGAGATGAAAGTTTCTTGAAACTCCAAAATGAAATTCTGGGACTATTGACCGAAAATAAAGAAATACGAGTTTGGCGCGGTGAAAAAAATGTAGCTGCGGCAACTTCGTGCGGTCAACAGTTTTCCCAGAATTCCTTTTTTTTCAACCCCCGAGAAGGGTTGGAAAAAGCAGAATTCAAGGGTGGTCCGTAGAAACGAAAATATAGCAAAAATTCTCTACATTTAAACAATACCCGAAAAATCGATTGTTTTTGTGTTAATTAATACATTTTTTTTTTTGGTATTTCAACAATTTTTGGGGGGTGAAGATATTATTGTAGAGTGATGATCAAGTACTGGATCGACGCATCTTTTCAAGGGCCGCAACGTTTTCCTTGAACAAAAAGGGTAATAATTTATCCCAAAGAGTAATTTAATTAAAACTGATTTTCCAAAATTTCACCCCCCACTTTTTCACCCCCAAAATCAAGTGAGCACGACTTCGGCGCTGTGGATAAAACTAAAGCCCGGATTTTTTTGAACATTCTATTTCATGGCGCCGAACTCGTAGGGGTTCTATTTTGTCCTGAATCTACGCCATCACCCTTCAACTCTAAAAAAACCCAGCACCCAGATTTTTAGGCAAACTTGGATTTAGCACCCGCGACACGTATAGAATCACTTGTCAAAAAACTGGCCTTGTTCTAATTTTTTCCAATCACGGGGTTATTCAGCGACAGCGCGACTGTACTTAAAGGTAAAAGCGACATGGAAAAACTCCCTACGTGGAAACGAAAATTTCATTCCTTTTCGTTTGATAATGTTGAAGTTTGCATCGTGGAAATGCAATGAAACTTTATTTTTTCGTCTTCATGTGTTCATTATGATTGATATTTGGAAAATATTACAGCTGTCAAATGAAGATGCTAAAAAAATTGCACCAAAAAAATCGTTTGTCCGTAATCACTCTTCGGAACGATTTGAAAAAAAAAGGTATCAAGACCATTCTTGGTTTCACCACCTCACCGAGAATATTTTCCGCAACGAGTCCGTTGTGCGTCCAGCGAAAAGGGATCACAAAATACGTGAAAAATGTTCGTGTTGTTCACGGTCAATATGCTATCAACATCGTATTTACATGTGCATTGATTGTAGGGATCAAGTTGATATTTTTGTTCAATATCCTGCATTTTTCATTTGATTAATTGCATTCATTTTTCATTTGATTAATTTCGTTGATTGTTACACAAAAATAGGTTTCTCATTTAAAAAAGGGGGAAGTTCATTCGTTGAAATAAATACCTTTTTTGGAAATCTCATCATGAGACGGTTTTTGTCCACAAAGTAACGTTCGTCCTGAGTACATCCCCGGTTAATAAACTCAAATATTCGAAACCATAAAGTTCACAGTTCGAAAACACAAAATTTTCAAGAATCTTGTCGAGCAAATGAATGTGACATTTCTCAAATTTTTGTTATGCCCACATATTGAGGAGAATGTAAATAGTACGCTTGATTAAAAAAAAAAAAGGTACCCACTGAAGGGCAGCCTATGACAAGCGGACAGTCATCTGTGGGTCAAATTGACCCAGTGTGTCAAAGATGTGACTAGATTTAAGCGTGTCAAGGAAGCGTTAATAATTTCATACAAAAAATAAATTTAATTTCGTACTTGCGACAATGAGAAGAGAACAGTGCTTGTTGGTGCTTATTTTTTGCGCATATCAATATGTAAAATAACTAAGATAATAATATACAGTTCACTCAGGCTTTTGGGTTGCGTTATATTGGACAAAGTGAAAAAGGACCAGCCCAGGCGGGCCGATATCGAGGGAGTGATCGATCTACGTAGTGTCCGAACGAGAATTAGCGGCAGGAAGAGGTTGTCCCAGGTCCTGGCGACCGTTCGCGGAACGACGTAAAAGGAAGACGAAGTACCGGGAGGTCAAGATGTCACCAGCCATCGTAACGAAACGAGAGACAACATTGTGCATTTCCACTCGTACGAAGATATCTACCGATTTTGAAGATTCTAAGAAAAATTTCAGAAAAATAAAAAACATCACCCGGAAAAAATTATCGGGAAGAAACGTGTGGCGCAAAACTTGAAGTGAGGCACCGCCAGACAGCACCGAAGAACCCGACTAGAAATGTTGTTCCGGCAGCCGGATCACTGATCAGGGAGGTTTCAAGATACGGTCCGGCATACTGCAGAAGTGCCCACCTGATCTGTGCCGGATATCCACTGAATCAGTGAATCCGGAGAACGGGTGCAATAACGACAAACTGATCAGGCCTGAATCAAGCAATCTTGTAGGGGCATGTTAGGGCGCCGTCACAGATTGCCTGACTTGACTCTGAACAATTTACCTTCAGGCTAGTCCATGGCATGCACTTCGAAGTGGATGCCGGATCTTCGCTGCATGGCTATCGCATTAACTAACCCCCGAGCACGAATATGCGTGTACACCTAGCTTTATTAGGAGCCATCAAAGTAAACAACTGAGTTGCTACGGCATAAATTCGGCAAGATTGTAATAAAAAAAACGAAGAGTGAACGAAAAAGAGCCCGCACAAAATACTTGAGATGCCTTCGCGTACGAAAATGGCGTGCCGTGGGAAAAGAAAACAGCTAAAAGAAGTAGTTCGCGAATCAAGATTTTGAGGTTAGGTTTCATTGACGTCTGCGATGGATAAACCGCGAGAATTCGAATAATATCCACTCTGCCAGCAGGTAACAACCATGGACTATTTATTTATATACAGTTTTAGTGGAGGAAAAAAACTACAAGCTCGATGTACAAATTTCTTACTCCCGTACCACGAAGTTCCTCTGACGCGGTGCACATACGGCAGAGATGAAGCGTGCCGTACTACGTAGCCTTTCGAGCCGCAGCATGATCTGCTTCGTGTTGAGGCTGTCGTATTATTAGTATTGCCTTAGCGGTATATGCACGCGGATATTTTTATCGATTTCGAAGGGATTTGCGAAGTGATCGAAAGGTACACCGCCGTTAAAAATATTCGGGGGAAAAAGTGCTCGTGCAAACACCTTTTTCGAAGAGTTACAACGTGTATAAATTTTGTAAATTTATATCGATATATGCCACATACTGAATTATTGACCCTTTCTTCTTTTTACTTTAATTTAGCCATCCTTATTAGAAAATGTGAGGTAAATTATCATCGTCAAAATAAACTTTTGTTGGCACAACTTTTTTTACCTTTATTTACAAAATTATCATCAGAACCTTTTTTTGTGCAAATTGAGGTCGTAATATTCTAATGAAAATACGTAAAAACGTGTGAGTTATTTTCACAGCCTGGATGTACAAAAAAAGTTCAGCAGTGAAAGAAATAATGATTGTTGCATTGCAAAGCTGCAAACTTCAACGTCATGAACGAAATGATTGACGTTCTTTAGAATAAAATTGGAATGATAAAAATAAGCAAAGAAAAAAGAAAGATTGCACAAGTGTTACAATGGCTAAATAGGTAGCGCGCTCAATTCTAAAATTAGAAGACGTAGGTTCTAATCCCGAGGTAAACATTTTAACGAGGAAGGATACATTTTAATTCAATTATTATATAGGCAGGAACATAAACAAAATAGTATATGGAAACAAAAAAATACCACCAGATTTTTTTATTGAATATTTATGGTTTTTTTCTTATTTCAGGCATAGGTACGGCAGACGGAGCAGGGCCTGGAAACGTATACCGATCAGTTCCGTAACCGGCATCTGTGTCCGGGCTGGATGTAAAAAGGCATTTCAGGCCCGGTAAAGCCTCGATCCGGCTGCCTGTACCGGGCCGGTGTACGGAATACGGCATGCCCGATCTAGCCCTACTCGGCCTTGTAGCAAAATTTCTAGTTAGAAATAAGATGCAATTGAAACGATATATACAAAAAGATCGCCCGCCGCGCAAATACATATTGGACTAAGCTGGCGCGTTTCCCCAATGCGGTCTTCATCCATTTTCAACTTCTCATCTACCAATTTAATTTCGTTAGGACTTTTAGAAAGAAGCTCGAGCTTTTTTCTAAAGAGCGCGATATTGAAAAAAATTATTTATCTCATTTAGGGAGGAGCTGAATGTATGTAAAAGTGATTTCTAATTGAATGCCGGAACTTGTTGGCAGATTTATGTTACGAAGAGTGCGGAACCGTTTTTCAGGGCTGTGATTACAGATCGATCAAGAGCAACGGCAAAAAAAATTGCCCAATAATAAAAGTAAAGAAAAAAAATGTCGCATTCTAACGATCACGAATCGCATGAAATAACGAAGAATAAAACTACAACCAACTATCCAAAAAATGTATTTATCGCACACCGATGAATTGCTCCACGTAACGAGTCCCTGGACCTTTTTTCCACTCTTCGTTTTTGGCAAATAAACCACAGAGGCCCCGAGAGCTTTGTTCCGGTTACGTCGACGTTCAAATTCGTGCCCGTCGATAATTTCCAACGGAATCAGCATATCGCATCGTTCTTTTCTTTTTTGTCCAAAATTCGTCCAGCACACGCTAACGCCGTGCGGAGATGAAAAAAGGAACGTGAAGAACTGAATAACACGGATATCCAACCTCAATGAAATAGAAACGAAATCCAACGACACACCCGAGCTAACGGGGCGAACTAATAGCCGCGATCTTTAGAATACGTTATAAATATAGTTGAGGATGAGAACCGGAGAGGGCGTCTGTGAGTCGTGGATGTCGCGCATAGCTCTTCCTTTTTTTCTCGCCGGAAAGTCGTGGGGAAAGAAAAACAAGCGACGTTTGTACTGTCGCGAGTGAATCGAGAGCTCTTTTGGAAATAAAAATGACGCAAAACTTTTCAATAGTGTTTTTCCTCCGTGGGCAAAAATGAACGAGCGAATAGGCAAAAAAGAGCAGAGACCGGATGTAATAACGCCGAGCGTTGCACATCGGGAATATGCTTGACGACTTTCAAAAACACTAAAATGCGAAGCAACGGGGCGAGGAACGAGATAGCTGAATAAAAATTTAGATTTACGGAGATCACACCGGATGTCGTAACTGATGTGGCCTCGTTACTGGTCCCCTGTTTCACCCTCTCAAGCTCAGACGACATTGAATAAGATCGAGCTGGGATTTTCCGCGCGTTAAAATTGAAAGGACAGCTCGAATCTGATCGATATATACGCGTGTATGGATAGCTTAGATTTACACGAAAGACTTCTCTTTTGTCGGAATCACTAAATGTGATACGCCCTTCCCACAATAAGGATATAGCACAAGGAATGGAGTAGAGATTAAGCAACATGGTTTTCGCATATGCGGGTGTGTTTATATATAGATATAAACGCCCAAGCATGTAGGACGTCTATGTTGTGGAAGAGTATATGTGGAGTATATATGGACCAATCCAAAGAAGGACCGTCACACGTATATAAAATACGCAATATAAAGTACACACGAAACATAGCAAAATAAGCGAAAGGGTGAGTATTTTATTTTGTCGTGCAATGTGATATGATCATCATAAGAGCTAATTGTTCCCGTACTCAATATTATGTAAATCGTAATGCCTTCGAAATGGTACAAATCATTCTAAATAAATGTAGGCACATTTATATGAAGATCTCTTCCAGGTTCCTTGTGGACCCAAAATCAACGATACGTTAAGAAAAAAAATTGAGAACCGTTCTCGAATTATGTAGGTGTGCTGATAACATAATATAGATATAACAGGTTCCGAATACCCTGTCCCCATATGTATGTCCATGCACGTTCACATACATGTACATGTGTAAAAAGAAACGAAATCAAAATGACTTCAGCACTTCGACCTCTTTTTCTCTCCTCTATCGATCTGCAACCGCTCGCGAGATAACCAACGTTGAATTGAATTCGAATTCGGTGTCACGTCGTTGTACGTATAATTCTGGAGCTGCGACACGGATTGGGTATCGCAAGAATAATAATAATGTATGTTTATACATAAAACAGTCGTAAAATCGATCGGCATCTGTTTTCGCATGCCTTCACGACACATACTACGACGCATCGTGATCCTAGAAAACGTTACACGTACGTTTGGATGTGACGCACATGTGGACTCGGTGTATGAAATTGTCGATAGTTTTCATTTCTTTGAGTTTCACAATATTTTTGGAATAATTATTTTAGCCTAATAGGTGTGTAGGCCTTTTTAATTGTCGTGGACACCATATATTTTCATAAGTTCTGATTTATTTGTACAATTTTTTTCAAGCATTGACGTCGATGATTATTGTCAAAGAACATTGTCGATGTTTGGATATTATTGATTCTTACTTACCAAAAGAAAGAAATAAAGAGTTGCGCATTAATGTGCAAACAAGGATACATGTTCTCAACAAGATTCATCGATGTCTAGTACATATACATGTACATATACATACATATACATCTCGAGTACATTTGAGGTATTCCACCTGAATCCGGTGGACGTTTTCCCTGAACCCCGCCAATTCGATTTATTTTTTATTTTTGATCTAATTCCATTGACTCTAAAAGACAGCCAGAATTTTTTTACATTTTTCAAAACAACCATTAGTCAAACAAATTTTTTTTTTCCGAAAAAAACGCCCCGATTTCAAAATCTGAAAAAATTCCCATAAATGCGTGATTATGTGTAAAAATTTCATCAAGGTATCACTCGCAGTGGAATTATGATTGTTCCGTTAGCAGTCAAACAGTTCTGGTATTAATTTCAATTAAAGTCGTATTCAGCACTGAAAAAATCATACTTCCACTGGAGGTGATGGCTTGAAAATTTTCATACATAACCACGCATTTTGGGATTTTTTTCAGGCTTTTAGATCGGGCGTTTTTTTCGGAAATTTTTTTTTGACTACGGCTAGTTTCGAAAAATGTAAAAAAAAAACATTCAGTATGTCTTTTAGAGTCAATGGAATCGGATTTAAAAAAATCGAATTGGCGGGGTTGAGGGAAAGAGTCCACCGGATTCACGTGGAATAGCTCACATACATTTGGATGATTTCGGTTTTCACCATGATTTTTCCGCTAGTCGAAGTCCCAGTATCGCACGAAGAAAAAATTCTGGAGAGAGAGAGAGAGAGAGAGAGAGAGAGAGAGAGAGAGAGAGAGAGAGAGAGGGTGAAAAGGCTCGCAGCCAAATGGAAGCGATGTTGAAAAGGGTATGAACGAGCACGAGTTAGTAACAATCAGAGCGGAGTCCCGTGAAGTGTGTGGCAGGAGCTTTTCTACGGAGCGACCAGCGTAACTAGCATTGACGAGGATAAAGTGGTAAAGAAGAAAAAAAAACTATTCTTTCTCTCGTTTGCCACGAGAGGTTGGAAATGGACGTTGAGCCAGGGAAAGTGGGAAAAGAAGCTCCCCCCACTCTTCCGATAAGGAAAAGAATGAAAGAAAAAACACAACGACGTCAAGACTAAACAACAGTATATCTACGAATTCAAGAGCCACGATAGAGCAATCAGTGCTTTTAACGAGAACCAACGCTAAGTGCTGCGGTGGAATAATGAAGAAAATGTTTTCGAGAAATACGCGGAGGCAATCGTGGCAACCGTCACGATACGAATGAACAGGGAAAAGTAAGCTCGAGGCGTCAAAAACGAGTCACGGGTATAATAAAAATCGAAGTCTTTTTCTAATGATAGATAGATCAATTTGGCCGCTGAAGTATGGTGGATTCACGAAGATGGCTATTTCCCAACTTTTCCTACCATATGCGTCGACGTTGAGCTTTGCTTCGTTTCAGTGCACCAGAAATTAATTTGTTTGATTTGCCCGATTTTTGATTGGCACATTTCGGCTAGGAAAAAGCGCTCATACGTTTTGTTATGACTGTCAGAAGTTCTGTAATCTGATGCCACAAAAATATTCAGAATAATAATTATTAAAAAGCAATATGAAATGTTTAGTTTCATTCTAACGATGCAAATATCGACGCACCTTATAAGAGTAGTTATTGCGGCACGAAAAAAAAAAACTACCGTTTATTTTGTAAAGTCTCTTCGATTTCGACGAATATTTCTCCAATTAGTCATTTTGATCCGACATCTTGAAGACTAGTCAGGCCGCTATCAGGCTGCAGTCCATAATACCGCAATACGGCATGTCTGATCCGTCCCGGATGTCGACCGGATCAGTGGAACCGTCGTACCGAAGTAAGACGGCTACTTTACTTCAGCCTGGCCAGGGTACCTCTGTTACTCCCATATGACACGATTCCTCTGATCCGGCAGACGTAGGGCACAGATCAGGCGTGCCGTACTATGGCATTTCCTTGATCTACTCCGTGTTGCAGCTGCCATATTAGTCTTGGCGGTATATGCAGGCGGATATTTTTATCAATTCCCTGACCCAAACGATAGTTCAAAATGGATAAAAAAGAGTAACGAAAAAAACTAAGCAGGCGCTTATGGGCGCGAAAGTTACGCCCTGTACACGCAGGAAGATAAAAACAACGTCTAACGGAAGTAAATACTTCACTCTTACCAGGTATATACATACATATGCTTTTATATATTCTTTACTTTGAAAGTTAACAATATCCAGTATTATTTCAACGCGCATAATATATATTATTTTTATAATTATATTTTTAAGGTCAAGCGGAGCATCGCATACGAATTTTGGCGACAATGATTTGCTTGTTAACGCAAATCACACGACCAGTGCATCTGAAGACTCTTGATAAGGGAAAAAAATGTTAAAATTTATGGACAAACACTGCATCCTGACAAACCCATCTTCGAATACTCCTGTGAGTCGATTATTTTATAATGTTTTTTGGAAAGTAAAAAAGTGTGATCACAAAAAAACAGTCGAACTAGACATGGTTCTATCAAAAATGATTTATTTCAGAATTGACGAAAGAAAAACAGTAAAAATATGTGTTGCCTATTCTCCGCAATTAATGAGCCGTCAAGATAATGAATTACTGGATAATAAAAGATCACGCGTCTGCCGACAAACATGAACGAATTGTTTATAGATAAACAGTTTTGGTGAAAAAAAACTACAAGCTCGTTGTACAAAGGATTAATCTTGGAAATCTTCGAAGTGACCCTCTAAAACACCATAGAATTGCGACATTTTCTTTCTGATCTCTGCATCTCATTGGTGTATAATATATTTTTTTCTATAAAGATAGTGAGCGACGGATACAAAACATAATCGAGCCGACCAATATACCTTAATGTAAGTATCTATTCATTACTCGCTCAATCAGAATGCAAAAGATTCGGACATCTCAAGTTATTTCAAAGAAAAAAATTATAATAAAAAAAGAATAAAAATAACGTTGAGGTTTGCATTGTTGGAATGCAACGATTTTTTTTCTTTGTTTTTTATTTCTTCATTTTTATTGTTATCAAAGACCTTTGTTGCAAATTGAGGTAGTAAGACTTCAACGAGAATACGTAAAAACGTGTAAGTTATTTTCACAGACTAAGGAAAAAAATTCAGGCGTCAAAAATAATTCATTTTCGTTGCATTGCAACGGTGCAAAATTCAACGTCGAGAATAAAATTATTGACATTCTTTAGAATGATAAAGATAAGCGACGGAAAAGGGAAGTATACACAACTGTTAGGCTGGCTGAATAGGAAGCGCGCTCAGCTCTAGCATTAGGAAACGGAGGTTCAAATCCCAAGGTTAGATAAACATTTCAACGAGGCAAAACACGTTTTAGTTTAATTATCGTACATGTAGGAACATAAATAAAGCATATGGAAACAAAAAATGCTAACAGAACTTTTTTATCCATTATTTGTTGATTTTTATTTTTCATTTCAGATACGACAGTTGGATCAGGGCCTAAAGAGTATACTGATCAGGTCCGTAACCGGAATCCACATCAAGTCCGGATGCCAATAATCTTTTCAGGCGCGCAAGCCCTGATCCGTCTGCCTGTGCAGTGCGGTAGTACAGTATCGACATGCCGGATCCAGCCCTAGTCTGCCCCGTAGCAAAATTTCTATTCGGGTCGGTGCGACCATATAATTCTAAAAGACAGCAAATTTATACAGCATCGACTGAGCTTACTATTAATTAGCTTTGCCTCGTCTTTACGTTACCAGGTATCTGATCTGTTAATTGCAAACGGTACAAAATAAATCTGGATATAAGCACCCCATGTGCGGGTCTACGACGTTCCGAGTACGGCCGACGTTTGGCTGTATCATGGCAACACGTCGGCTGCCAACGGTCGACGGCCTATGATGAGCCAGCGTTGGCGAAACGTACTAGCCATGGTTGGCTATCAGGCGGCGATGGCTCGGCAGTCGACGATCGAAGGGCGACTATGGCGCAGAGTTGCCGAAACCGTTATTCTATCGTCGCTCCGACGGTACGCTTGATAGTTGGCGCAACGCTGGTCACCACGGTTCATCCGACGCTGGCTAGTCGTCGCCCGGCTGTAGTTGGCCATGTGTGCAGACCCAGAATACAGCCAACCCTTGGCAGTAAGACGGCGTCGAATAAACAGCCGACGGTCGGGACGCGACTATGGCTTAGAGTTGGCGAAAGTGTTGTTCGAACGTCGCGCCGACGTTACGATCAGTACTTCGCGCAACGTTGGCTGCCACGTTTAATCCGACACTGGGTAATCGTCGCACGGGTGTAGGTGACCATTTTTTGTAGACCTAGAGCTCGACCGATGCTTGACCGTAAACAAAGTCCAGTAGACCGTTGGTACCCGACCTCCACCGTTCGAATTTTCTTTTGAGCTTGCCTGAACAGTATTGTGTAGCGCGCAACCTAAACGGTGTGGATATTCCACAGTGGAATTAATTTAACCAATGGCGGATAAAAATAGGTCTTCGTATAATCGCGTAAAAAAGTTTCGTCGTCTCCATAAAGAGGAAAACGAAGTTAACGCTTCTGCCCACCAATCAACTTCTAACAGCTACACGGAGAGAATTTTTAAGTAATTTTTACTGCGAAATCACAGTAACTCGGTGCTAAATGTGCAATTCTTCAGGTTTTTAGGAAATAAATTATAAATTTTCATGGAAATGAATCAAAATTTACTTTTGCGTAACAGAAATTTAAAATATTTTCCAGAATGTTTACTGAAATTAATAGTAAAATTTCATGAAACGTAAAGATTACGACAATAAGTTAAAAAAGTGCTAATATAAATGAAATTTTTCAGTAGAACATTGAGAAATTTTCGTGTTTTCCATAAAAATTTAAAAAAGGAAGCCGAAATTTTCCGTGCGTCCACCGGAATTTTACGTTCTTTATAGTAAAATCAGTTAGGGCTACGTCGCCTGACCGTACGCGTGAGCTCTGTGTGCGAGCGTGCGTATACGTGAACGCAAGCTGTGAGAGTGGGCTTATGTATGACGCAGTATGACGAGTACGAACGACGCCGACCCGCGTTGCTTAGCAACAGCGGTACCGCGCATGCGCATTATAGTACGAAACATGGGCCAAGAAAGCCTCGTGGTCTCGTGCAGTCTAACGTGTTCTACGCAGTTGTACGCAAGAAAACAAAGAAACGTGAAAAGAAACTTCGATAAAGGACGTCTACAATGGTACGGAAAGATGATATGCTAAAATAAGTAGCAATCAAGAACACAAATGTTCAGAAATACAGTATATAGAGTATTTATTTAATCATAGGGAATTCATTTTTCGCTAGGGATTTTAGAAATTTCAAGTTTGTCCAGGTTATTTTTACTGTAGAAACTTGGAAGTTTTGAGGCAGCCCATTGTTAAAATTCTACGCGAGAAGGTGTCAGAATTTTTACTGAAAGAAATGTAAAAAATTATGCTACCTGCTTAAATTTTTACATGAATGGAAGCAAAATATTAAAAGCTAGTGTCAATATTTGACTATGTGCACATTTGTCACCGGTTTCAAATTTTTAATGTAATTTTTAGGGAGATTTCACCGTAAAAAATACTTAAAAATTCTCTCCGTGTATGTTTCGGGAGCAGACACGATTGATAGTTCCTTTGGGCCTTCTTCACATTTTTGTTACCATTCTAGCGTTTATAACGTTGTAGGACTGAATATATTAATAACGTTGTAAGACTGAATATATTTATGAAGTTGTAAGACTGAATATATTTATGAAGTTGTAAGACTGAATATATTGATGAAGTTATAAGACTGAATATATTTATAACCTAAGCCAGACATCAATACGTCAATCACTGACAATAAATTTCTATTAATGCTATGTCTTTTTTCTTTTAAATAGTCAATCTGCTATTCCTTTAAACACCCTCTCGTAAATGTAGTGCCATCGTCGCAAACGACGTAGGGTCGATTGCGCAAACGACGTAGGGTCGATTGCGCAAACGACGTAGGTTCGATGCCGCAATGGATGTAGGGTCGACGCGGTGATCGACGTAGGATCGATACCGCAGTCAGCGCAGGGCCGACGCAACAATCGGCTTAGGGCCGACGTTGCAATCGACGAAGGGCCAACATCGATTAAATATTGTGGCGCAACGTTTGGGACGATCGTCGGGCCGACGTTATCATTTGGACGTTTATTGGACCCCAAAACGACGTTGGCGAACAGAGTCGGGCCGACGTCCTAACGCCGGCAAGCGTCGTTGCGCCAACGTAGGCGCGACTTTAAAATCCTACCTGGGACGTGTATTATCTGGAGGATGAAGCAAAAAAGGAGAGAGAGGGAGAGAGAGAGGAGAGAGAGAGAGAGAGAGAGAGAGAGAGAGAGAGAGAGAGAATCTATCAGGTGGGAAACATAAAAGAGGCTACCGTGAAGTGGCCGTTATTCACGTCCTCATGCCTTATGCAGCACAAGCCAACGAAGAAAGAGATACGAATAGCCAAGAATAGCGAAATTGCGCAAACGTTAGTGCACCAAGGAGAGATTCTCCGGCCACTGAATGACCATTCTTTTTAAGGCTGCCGGAAAATCGAATTGGCAATCTATCACTCCCAGCAGCTAAAACCAAAGGGTTGCGATCCCAAATCGAAGAATCCAATACGTACTTATGTATCGGAAAAGATGGGAAATAAATCAAATCGATTTTCATCAATTTTTCAACGTACTCAATGGAAATGCACTGCAAATGATGGAACCAATGATGCAACCTATAAAAAATTTACTTACATTTAAAAAGATATGATAAGCTGACGTTCGCAACGATGAAATACAATACAATTTGTCCTTTTTTGTTTATGGATTAATTTCTTTTTACACCTAATGGAGGCTACGCAAATCACTCAAGCGTTTTCCGGGGTCCTCATTGGAAATGTACAACCCATATATGCAAAAAATGTCGACTAAAACGAAAAAAAAAGAAAATAAAATGATAATAAAAAAAACTTTTTGGATTCCAATGATGCAAACTTCAACATCATTAACAATATCCAATCTCGTTACACGATATAATGGAGGCTTCGATTTTGTCTTAACGACCGTGAAACCCAGCACGATCTTTGATTGACACATGCGTGATGACTAAATTGAATGGTCTTTGTTTTTTTTTCCAGATGACAAGTCAGTTATGCCGTTCAGTGAATTTAATGACAAGTTGTTATAAAAATAAAATCGAACGAAAAAAAAAGAACGAACATATATAAACTGGCAGAATTCCCGAATCGAACGGTATTTCCCGGTAGAGTGAGAAGTGGGGTGGAAGGGGAGGGAGCCCGTTGGTACTCGCGGAATGCGATACTCTCTGCATGTCTGCGCATTCGTTCGTTGCTTTTATTCTCTCTACCTTCTCTCGTGCAATTATTCCGGAACAACGGCAACGTGACTATCTGTGCGAATAATAAAACAACGAATTGGCGAATCGATGTGTCGTATCCTTTAAGCCCCCCTTCACCCTCTCCTGCCTTCCCGTCCCTCTTTCTGGCGCGCGCGTTAAACATCAGAACAAAAATGTCATTCCACGAAAGTGAACCCATATGAACAAAGAATAGTTCTATATTCGCAAATTTTAACTTGCCATAAACGGGTAAAAGCAAATAAAATTAATTTGTTCCATAGTCATCATACATCGTTAATCTCGTTGATTTTTGCTTAGTATTACAATTATGGGAAATAACCGATTTTTTTTCAATTAGGTTTTTTCACCTGTTTGTCCATTATCTTACTATCTTTACAACGTAGTTTTTTTTGTCACAATACATTCTCGAATTGTCGAAGAAAATTACCAATTTATACTTTTGACCGATAATTATTCATTGTTTTTCATATCAGTTTTTTTATTTACTAGATATCAACGCTCATTACTTCTGTTCCCCACTGTCAAGTTTAAATCTGCTTCTTGTATTTTGCCTCTTTTCCTTTCCATTAGGTTAATTTTCACCGATAGACTCCGATAGTCCGATTTTCAATTTAAAAAGTCAACACCCCGCAATCGCAGTAGCCATCGTTGTACGTAGCTATTTTTTTCGTTTGATTGAAATTTAATTTTTAAACTCCCGAATAGAAGTAAAAATTTCGCTAAAATCACACTATTTAACAGCCGCCATTTTGTGATTTTTTAATGGCTACGTTCAACGAAAAG
The DNA here is from genome assembly GCA_951751655.1 of Ophion costatus. Lineage (NCBI taxonomy): Eukaryota > Metazoa > Arthropoda > Insecta > Hymenoptera > Ichneumonidae > Ophion > Ophion costatus. Next base: position 24,119,450 of record OX632359.1, on the reverse strand, counting down.
TACATTTATACAGATTATACACCTTTTTAATTCTTATTATTCAGACAAACCACTGTCAAGTTATCGATGTTGTCGTCGGACCACTTTTTTTTTAACAGAAGCTCTATTATACCTCAATAACTTGGTTAATTCAATTTTTTTTTCAATAAAAGTTTACACGCAACAAGGGCAATGTATGCTCAACAACATATAGGGTGTCTTGAAATGACCTGACATTTAAATTTATTAACCCTCAATCCGTGAACCTGGGTCGTTTTGGTCCTACCCAAAATCATTTTCTTCGCAGGTTGCTTAATATTCAGTGGAAAAAATATATATTAAAAGTAAAAAAAGAAAACTTTATTTTTCCTTGAGAAGTACGGCCTGAAGATCGATCATTAATCTTTTCAGATTTTTTTCGTTGACAATTGTTGGTTTGGTAGTGCAAAAACGAGAACGACCCAGGTTCACGGGATTAAGGTGCCTCAAATACCTTCACGGATTGAGGGGTAATAAAACGTATTGTACCGACAGAGGTGGGCGCGCGGTCGGTGTGCGGGCGCGGCGGTCACTGAAGTTAAGCAGCATTGGAGGCTGCCAATACTTGGAGCGGTGACCGCTTGCTCGTGCACTGGTTTGCGCGTCAACCTTTGAGCGGGAGGCAGTTTGTCTGAGTTTCTGATGTTTAATACAACTGAAACTCAGCCAAATATAGCCGCCTGTATCGGCCCAGGTTTTCCGCAGTTTCCCTGGGCCCTCGTGCAAATGCGATACAGTAGTGCATTAGGAAAGAGTGGCTGCGGTCAACACTCTGCGGGGGAACTCTGGAAGGAAATGTAGGGAGCTCTGGAAGGATTGTGAATGTCGGAAGGAATGGAAGGAATAAAAGGAGGGGATGGTAAAAGGGGAAGGACCCCGTACCTCTGAGGAATACATATAATAAAAAATAAATAAAACGTATTGTTTATTTGAAAAGTATGAATATTTATATTTCGATATAAGGTGCAAACATGGAGGTTATGTGTGGAACACAATATCCGATAAATGTCCGCCTTGTCCCAGTTTGCAAACGTTCATTCTTTTGACGAAATTTTCAATAAAATTTTGCCATAATTGGGACTAATTTTTCGTAAGATGATTTTTAACAATATTTATTTCGCACGGAGCGTAGGATATGTAGAAGACGTGGTATGAAAGTTCGATACAATATCGTCCGAATAACGCTTCGGAGAACTAATTTATATTTATGCTTATGAGGTGAGCCTTTGGAGGAAATGCTTCCGTCGTTGTCGAGATCTGGCGTTCGAATACCTCCGCTCTTGCATGCCGTCATCTCGCCCGATGATGACATGCAGCCAAGCAACAGTCTTGTTCTGGTCTTTGTCTAGGTCTAGGCGATAAGGGACCGACCAACTTCGTCCGAAGCTCTCTCATATGCAGCGACAAATATTTCGTCGACAAATTTCATTAATGGTGCGTCCAATTGGTTCCTTGAGCGTCGGAATGGTCTGTTGATCATTAGCATACAGTTTTCCTTTCAGAAAACCCGACAGAAAAAAGTCCAATGGCATCAAATCCCACGATCTTGGTGGCCAATTCACATCGCCGCGGTGCGAGATAACACGACCATGAAACCATCTTCAATAACTATGCAGTAACAACGCAGCAAGTAACAATTTCTATGGGTTGCTCGATTGTATAGTTCTCCATGACTAAACCTCAATACTTCCTAATGCCAGTTGTCAAAGCTCAGTACTCTATCTTCGGCGCAAAAAAATCGGTGTGCAATTGTAAAAGTCAGCCAATCTTGGGACACCCTTTACCTTTCTTCCAAATCCCAAATAAATGATCTAGTAGACGAAAAAATCGATTAAAAAACTACCTTTTTCGGCCCGTCACAGTGGTGTTCCCCCACAACAAACCAAGTAGGTGGTGAAAAGTTAGGTTGATTAAAAAAAAAACTTATGTTCGCGTTGCATTTCAACGATGCAAATTTCATTAGTCGCTGGATGAAAAATATTAATGTTGCTATTTGTAAATAAATATTTCCTGCTTTGGATTGTACTTTTTTAATATTCAACGAAATCCTAGCCGAAGCGGAAGAAAAGAAAATACCCATGGAATGTTTGTTTCGGATCTAAAATGAAGACGAAAATGATAAATATCCGTTTTCTCCAAAAATAGACTGGGATCGCACGTAGTGTTAAATGTTACCATTCGTTGTTAGAGCGTATTTTCACGAAGTGAAACTACTGGTTTTGTGAATGAATCATCCGGAAGGGTATCTGCAGAAAGAACCACAACATTTTAAGCAATAATCGTACAACTTCCTACATTCATCGAGGCTTCTACAGCAATCACGCGACCACGTGGCATTTACACACATGCGCAGGCGAGCAGAGACATAGAGGTGCTGCAGCCACAAGGAATTTGGGCGATAAAGGTACCGTAATTGAGAGTATTTCCGGGTTGGGGGTACAAGATTTTCGAAGCTGCGTATTTGCCGGTTACCGGAGTGCGAAAGGACCGCCTAGCGAAAGGAACGTGGCGCCCGGGCGCCGATTCCTCTTTTCCTATCAATCCTCGTTTGCTTCTTCGCCCGCGTGTCTCACAGTGACAAGCGAAGGTTCACGCGAGAATCAACATGACGACAAATTTAATTCCAGAGGAGATCCCGAGCAATTGCGGGATTAATACAAATTCTTATGGCCAATGCGAAACGCATGGCGTTCCAAACGAGGACAACGTAAGCGCAGCCGCTATACAGGTAAAAGCCACTAGAATAAGCTCCATTATATAAATGAGCAAGTAAAACACGCATTGAAAGATATGAAGGAGAAGAAAAGAATCGCGAAATGAAAAGGCCGAATAAAAGTCAAGAGTAATCGAAGGAGAAAAAGAATAGGCGAACTATAAAAATACGGACAAAGCTCCACTGAGGAAAATGCGAATATATGTTGTACTATTTCTTCTCCTTCTCTCTCTCTTCCCGATCGTCCTTCTACAACCCCCCCACCGTACCCTGTGACAAAGTCAGACTCTCTCATTTAATCTTTTTTCTTCCAACAAAGTCCACAACGCCATTTATGGATATAGATTGGGCTTAAATAAGTAAAAGGCCTTAAGGCTCCCTATCGTTCATAAATCCTAGTTACTCGGAACCTTTTCTGCGATTAAAAATCAACATATATATACCTGTATACCTTTCGCCACGTATAATAGTGCCGTAACATTCGACTTATCCTCTTCGATTGATCCTTCGCGTTTAAAAAGTCCATTTTACGGATGTAGCTAGGGATTGAAATGATTCATAAATATATTAGTTCCGCGTTCGGTCACAGCGAGGGCTTTGAGTTTCGTCGTGCACAGCTTCAAATTTTACCTGCAAAAACTTTCTGAATCTTAATCCCTATGCCACGCTGATCAGTCTTGTCTCCTCTGTGGCTGTGAAGGCGTTCTCTGCGGAAAGGTCGTCTGGCTAAGCGATCCTGTGCCCTTCCCCGCCCCCAGCTTAACTTTACTAACGATGTTTCGAAGAAACGATGACATAAATGTTGCAAGATTATCAACAATTACAAACCAATTTTTACAGTATGTATATTACAAGATATTTTAGAAGGAGAAAGATCTTTACTTCTGCCTAATCAATTATTCACGCACACTGCGCGAACAATGTTCGTTCTTTCACAATATGTATATATACATTGTGGGTCAAGAAAGTTTCCGTACAGCACGATTCAACTACTTTATTACTAAGCGATTTTGAGAAAACACTTAGTTATGATATGTACTAACACTACGTTTGTAAACGTTTTTTCCACATCTCTCGTCCGGACACCTGGGTCTTTCGCGTCCAGCCGTTTTTCCACCCTCTTGATACACTCAGAAATTCTGATAGAATTTATGCTACTGTACAAATCATGCATTCCGAAAAACCACTTATAAAATTATAGATAAATACAATTTTTAAGATATATTTTTGTGAAATAAATGAAAAAATTCGGAAATCGTTTATCTACTAAAAAAAAAATTGTAACTCAAAGACAAATAAAGATAGCGTAAATAACAAATCCTATTGTATTCGCAGGTTGGTTTTCTTACATTTCACGCAGCAGTACTGCGTTTTCCTGTCTTTTTTTAATTTACAGTAATAGCATCGCTTTTCTTTTCTAATTTATTTTCTAATTTCTAATTTTCTAATTTCTTTTCTAATTTATCCGATCCTAGCGCTGGGCTTGCTTGGGTTTCGACCGCCCACAGGATCCCTTGTATGCTATTAATTAAAGATCTGTGCAATCCGGACTTCGTTGCGCGCTCTGCTAAATGAGGTTTTATGAATGAACGGCTCAGATCTTTCAAAAACTTTATTCTATTTTTTATTTCATCCTTAGGCAGAAAATGATATAAAATGCAGGTATTAACATCGGCCTAGCCCAGCACACCTAAGAAGAAGCGCATTGCCAGCGGCTGCTTTACGGACGCAGGTATAATTTCCACGGAACTGGTCAAAAAGATCTTCGCGTTGACGCAATACGCGCATCACTTGTTCAGCCGACCGCTGCTCCATTATTAAAAAATACTAAGAATATTTTTTTCATTTATTAGGCATACTGAAGAATTACTGATGCAAAAAAACACGATAAAACAGGAATACAATTTTTTACTCACCTAGGGGGCGTCCATAAATTACGTAACGCACTGGGGAGGGGGGAGGTCGGCCTAGCGTTACGGTTTACGTACGTGGCCCCCCCACGTACCCCCCCGGGGGGGGGGGGGGGGGGGGGTCGACGTTTACGTTACGTCACGATTTTAGAGCTGTCAAAAAAAGCAAAACTTCTGCATGTTCAAGTTTTTAAATTCAAAACTCATCGTTCAGAATAGATGATGTGCAAGCTCTTATTATTTTGTGAAATATAATGAAGATGAAAAACCGCCATATCGCCCGCGACTTGATACTTTAATGTAAGTATCAACATTCTAGAAAAAAAACATAAGTTTATATCAAGAAAAACGAAACAAAAACTTTGATCGCGGTTTTCTCGAAACTACTTTTTTCGACCTTGTCTCAGTGAATACTCAAAAACCTATCAACCGATTTTCAATCTTTTAAAAACATTTGTGTAATCGCAGTGACTAAGGTTGTACGTAGCCGGATAAAAAAATGTTGATCATTACTATTTTTGAAGATTGCTTGAGAACAAAAAAGGGCACTGAAGATAGCAAAAAAAAATGTCCAAACTGTCGGCATTTTGTAAAAAAAACCAAAATAACAAACGGCTATGCTTAACGATAGTTCAATTTGTATACATATCGATAAATTGTTGACTTTTTATTTACAGATAACCTTTCATAAAGATATCGATGGGACAATGAGGAGAATTTTTTTTTCGTCACCAAATCAGGACTGATTTTTAAAAAAATCAAAAATTTATATAAAACTAGATGAAAATATACTTCATAAAATGAGTATAAACCTGATCCTATCATAATGAGTTCTTTCTTTGAAAAAAAAACGCAATTATTGACGACAAAGCATCCGTTACGTAACGGAATCGGGGTGGGGGGATTCAGGCCAGGCGTTACGGTTCTTTTACCTGGGGGGGGGGTCAAAAATTGGGAAATTTTGCGTTACGTAATTTGTTGACGCCCCCTACCTATTTACTACACGCCGTCACGTCGGCGATTTGCCAAATTGTGATGTCGATGACGACCGGGCGTTTAGGGAGAATATTAATGACGAAGAAGACAAGATGTGCAGATCGCAAAATAGAAAAACGAAAGTATTCTATATAAATCGGCGCGCCGAATAAACGTCCTCTCGAGAACACGAGACGATATCCAAATGGACGGGAATATTATTGCCAACTAGCTGAAGTTACGCGATATTAAAGGTGCATGACAGACGTTGGCATGCCATATTGGGGGGGCGTAGAGACTCGGCGGGCGTGGGGCTCGCGCGCGCGACCAATAAGTTGCTCGGGCCACGTTGAAGCGCGGGTTGGTGCCCGTACCCTCGTCTTCTCTCGCTTTAATGCGTCTGCCGCCGAGCCGTTAAGAGGTCGCTCATACCACGCGTCTAAATTAGATTCGCCAAGTTTCTATCGTTAAAGAGGCATATACATACATATGTAAATAAGGCGACGCTGGTCGTTGGGAATGGGAACAGAAGGGAGAAAGAACCGTCGATACCAGAATGACGTCAAATGGGAGAA
>OX632359.1:24080900-24113059 GCA_951751655.1 Ophion costatus | reverse complement strand
AAATTTGATAAAATTGATATTTTTTTAAGACTGAAATTCGATACATAATTTAAACATTATAAAGTTTGAAAAATGCATTAAAAGCAAATACAGAACCTGTTCTTCATTATAAACAAAAGTCTGTACGCCGGTGAAAATAAACAAAGAATAAATATACATACTTATTTATAATGATGTGGTTGTGTATCGACAGATCGAATGCAAATTTATTTTTGTAGCTTTACTTTTAATTTACATTAATTTACAAATGTAGCTTAACAGTAAAGTAGTTATCAGTTTTTTAAATTCTCAATGTTTGGTACTGACATAACTTTCTTTTGTGTATAACGAGGAATAATATCAATATTAAAGATATACAAAAATATTCATTTTTATATTGTCCAATTTTTTTTAAGTCGGTTTCATTTTTTGTGTCTCTTTCAAAAAGTAAATTCCAGAAAATTTCCCCAATTCCCTGACTTTTCCCTGATTATTCCGGGAGGAATGAAACTCTCTGAGTTTTCCCAGTATTCCCTGTTTTCCATATGCATGAGAACCCTGAACTCAGAGGTCTGAGTATGATTGAATTGAAACTGTATGCTCAGAAAGATGGTATACCCAGCATATCAATGACGTTGAGATATAATGTAAATACAATGTAAATCATTTTTTTTATCCCCTAAATTGTTTGACAGGTCTGGCCACGAAGATCGTTTAAAAATTTGTTTAGGATTTTCACCAGACTAGGACGTACGCTGCTAGAATCTGAGAAGATTTTGAATAATAAATGAAAAAAGAAATGGAAACATTTAAAAAAAATGTAATTGCATTCCAACGATACGAACTTCAACGTCCTATAAAGGTCATATATATCGTAGTCCGTTGAAAAATCGGCTGTTGACACCGCATGCTTTTTGTTGCGTACGATTTTAAATGCCGCATTCTTCGAATGGGATTGTACACGTGAGATCTCAGAGGGTTCCCCATTGAAGGAAAATTTAACATTGTACCGTTGAGAGTGTCCCGATGTGGAAAAGTAAGTAAAGGACACCCTCCCGAAACGCGTATTTATGTGTACAAGTGTGTGCGGCCTAAAGCTTCGAAAGGGCGCCCAAGAAAGAGGAACAAATCCTCTTAGAGCGAGAAGGGCGTCGAAAGGGTGGGCACAGAAGAGGAAGAAACCTTCATAGAGGGAGGACAGGTTACAACGACTTCTTTATGGACCAATAACGGTCCCCTGTATCTTGTCGTTGTAAATTATCAAACCCTCATGGATGGTCGAAGGTGCGAGGAGGGCCCACCCTCGAAATTTTCTTCGGCACACGTCAAATACAAGAACGGAAGATGCCATTTTGTTACCCTCTAATGCTATACGTACATGAATTATGACGCAAGCCGTGAAACATATTGCCATATAAATGTGTAAAGATGGGAAGGTTTAAAAAATTCAACAAGTCGTGTTTATTCGCGTGTGCATAGAGATATTCACGTAAAACGTCAAGAATAAACGATAATTGGTGGATGTAAACGTGAAAACGCAATATTACACTCGATATGAGGCGTCACGAACAGTAACTACGTGATAAAAGAGGCAAGAAAGTGTCTGTAATTTTATTTAGAGCAGCGACTACCCCGCTGTGAACAATTCAATGAAATACTCTTGCAGCGCTTATATTGCAACCCCTGCCGTGTATGGTCGCCGACACGGTGAGCAGCGATGTTTCTCATTCAGGGCGAGGATAAAACGAAAAGCGTTAACGCGTGTTGTTCCGTGCCGATGATGAATATAGCGACGAACATTACGAAGCAAGGAGCTTCTTTAATTAAAATCCTCTATTTTAACAGCCTCACATCGTTTTCAGTCTGCCTGTCTGCCTGCCTGCCTGCCTCTCTCCCTCTCCCTCTGCCTCTGCCTCTGCCTCCCTCTCTCTCTCTCTCTCTCTCTCTCTCTCTCTCTCTCTCTCTCTCTCTCTCTTTCCCTCTTCCTTTCCGCTTTGGTAATTTCAAAAGAACATTTACGTACGTGAATACATGTATATAGATTGTCCTTGTCCTTCACTGAATCGCAATACGTAGAAGCTCTAATTAATCACGTCGTCGTAACAATGATTTTCTAGGGCGTTATTACGAATCTGCGGGATTTTATTCATCCGCAAAATGCAATAATTCCTTGAAAGATCTTCTACTATGCGAGCTTTCGAATTATATGTTTTTTTCGCTCCACCGGAGTGAATTTAAAAAAAAAGTGAAATTCTCTAATGTGAAAAATTATCTTACAGGGAACATCCCTCAGGTGATACCCTTCGATTTTGTTGAAATTTGGATATGTTATAAAGCACCGAAAAGTAAGCGGCACGTATTTTTTTATCGGCGGAAAAATGGGTTTGAGGGGTGAAACCACCCCTTGAAAATAGGGGTGTTTTTCGTTTTTCCTCGATAACGTTATCGTTCTCATAACCAATGTATAGTACACGAAAAAATAAACATTGTTGCAATTTGAATTTTTTTATATCTCGTACCGTTAAAGCGTTATCGACGAAAAACGAAAAACATCCCCATTTTTGAGGGTGCGTATCACCCCTTAAACCCGTTTTTCCGCCGGAAAAAAAAAATACGTATCGCTCACTTTTCGGTGCTTTATAACATGTCCAAATTTCAACAAAATCGAAGGGTGTCACCTGAGGGATGTTCCTTGTTAGGTGTTAATTTCTAGCTTCACGGCATTAAAGTTTGCTCCGTTAAAATGCAATGAAAATCGACTTTCTGTAGTTAGCCAAATTTTTGGCTGTAAAAATCAGACCAAATTCTTTTTTAGTCGTTATTGGATACCAGAGGTTGGAGATGTCATGTGAAGGTAAAAATTCAAGAAAGTGCATTGCATTCCGACGATCCAAAATTCAAAACGAGCAAATTTTGCCAAATTTTCTTAAAATGTATAGGAACGATGATCTTTCGAATTCAAAAACGTGTCATTCGGTTATTCAGGATCACGCTCAGCGGATGTGTGAAAACATTTTTTTTTAATATTTTGTATTACTCCAGCGCTTTCTTTTATCGGACTCGCCGTACCTATGAATTCGCAACAAAAACTCGCCTTTGTTGTGAGATGTACGTCATTGTAATTGCGAAAGGAATCAAAGAAATTCGATGCGGAGTGTAGAGCTCGCGTTTCAAAATAGTAGCACAATTTCGATTATTGTGTATTATTGAAACGCTTATCGACGTTGAACAATGGCCGGTCTGACGTTTAATTATTCCACATGCGAGGTTACGTAAATCGAATTGATTTTATCGAGAAGAATGTACACGATACACGTTTGTTCTATAATTGGTGTATGACTCTCAGGCACTTCGAAGATTAACCCGAGAGAGAGAAAGAGATAGAGAAAGAAGGAGGAGGGTAGAAAAACAGAGCGCGAGAGGGGGAAAAAGAGACACAGAGTTGGACGGAAAAGACAAATGCCACGTGCCAGTTATTTATCCGGCGGAAACACAGCCCGTACTCATAATTCCGTTTCCATGGGAATTGTTTGGCAACAGGTGGAGAAAATTTGCAGCGGACGATGCGACGAAGGGTCACTGTCCGACGGCATGCATGACTACGAGAGAAGTATAGAGGGGGGGAGGAAGAGAGCGAGCAACAGAGGAAGAACGAAATGCGTGAAAGAGAGGAGAACGAGAGCGAGAGAGCGAGTGAGACGACACATCGTGGCGGCAATGAGACCGGCCCATGGGCAACACGAGAGACAATTTTGTTTCGCGTCCTCTCACGTCCACGAACGTAGGCAGTGACAAGCAGCCGGTGACATGTGAATTTCTCATTAATTCAATTCTTCTATCTGTATGTAGGTGCGTACGTGCGTGCGTGTGAGGATCAGGGCGATGGTTACTTCTCGTTAATATGAAACATACATATGATATGTATGTCTATCAATTTATCGAATATGTATCGACCACAGTGGAAAATGAAATAAAATAACACACACAATACTTTCGAAACGACAAAATGAATTTTTTAACGAAAACGAGAGATATAACCGCCGAGCGAGTTGGACTCGTTACACTTGGGATTCAAATAATTGAACGAATGAGATAATTGAAAAAATAAAAAGACCAAACGTGAAAGCCATACCGCTTTGGCCAATTCGCCATTGCAAAGAAATCTATAAAATCTATATTTCAAGCAAACGTAAATTGAAACCGACATGCTGGCACATTAATATCGAACCACGGAGGTCGCTCACTTTTCATTCGGAGTCGCTAATTATATCGGTATTGAATTTTTTATAAACACGACCATTTTCCGCGAACCCATGTACGAACAAAATTATTTTCTTGGATGGAAAAAAAATCACGAGAATAACAAAAAGTATTGGATTAAATTCTGAATTATTCTTTAAGGAATTAATTAATCTGAAAGGCGCCGATTCCAATCGAAGGTAGGAGATCTTACAGCGAAGAACGTTGACGCTGAATCCCGCTTTTTCCCCTGCTTTTTTTCGGGTGTAGTTCCGGAAAGCCCATACCGCTTTTTTCTCTGAAATTTTGTATACTTATGTATTTTGACTCGCTGAACACGAATATGATAATTAAAATTGGTTTTCAAGATAAAAACTGAAAAAAACGGTTTTTGTAGTTTTTTTAAATTTTATTTTAACAAATGTTGATCGTAGAAGAAAATGTCTTCTGCGAAAGTTGTAACCCATCAAAAGATTGATAATTTATGTTCAATACAAATTTTGTCTTAAATCATTATTTTCCAAGAAAATGGGATAGTACTCCAATTAGTATATTTTGCTAAACTCTATTAGATTCGATGTTATCCAAGATGCCCAACAAACCCACCCGAAGTCGAAAAAACTGTATATTGATCTTAGAGGAAAATGTTTCCTACAAAAGTTGTAGATTATAGAAAAATACACATTTTATGTTCTATACATTTCATTCACAATATTCCTCAGAGGTACGGGGTCCTTCCCCTTTTACCATCCCCTCCTTTTTATTCCTTCCATTCCTCCCGACATTTTTATGTTCTATACATTTTTTGTCTAAAACATTTTTTTTGAGAAAAACGGGACATTGAAGTGTAAAATCGAATTTTACGCATACTGTTGCAAAAATATTGATATTGAGTAATTGTGGCGTTGGACCCGTTTTTCTTAAAAAAAATTGTTTTAAACAAAAAATGTATACAACATAAAATGTGTATTTTTCTATAATCTACAACTTTTGTATGAAACATTTTTCTGTAAGATCAATATACAATTTTTTCGAGTTTTGACCTTGAAAATCAAATTTACGCCAATTTTAATGATCATATTCGTGTTCAGTGAGTCGAAATACATAAGTATACAAAATTTCAAGGAAAAAAGCGGTATGGGCTTTTCGGAACTTTATCCTTTTTTTCTTCATTTTTTGAACGTAAAAATTCCGAAAGCAGAAAAATATAAATTCGTCGAGTGTTGTATTGGGAGCAAAAAAAAATCTCACTTGAGAGAAGGTTTCCTTTTTCCGGACATCGGGCGTGTTATTCTCGTTTCGTTATTTTTATTGAAGCTGCCGCCTTCCTCATCCGCCCCGTCCGCTCACCGAAAAAAGCGTAAGAGTGAAAGGCCGCTCCGGAGCGCGTGCACGCGCTGGAGTGCCTCATGAAGAAAACATCTCGAGGTTTGGTCGGCAGATTGAGGAACTCAATTTCATTTTGTAAATGCGTAATGCAGAAGGTTGAGCGAGAGACGCGCAAGCATGCTTTATCTCTCACTCTCTTGGTTCTCGTTCGTACTTGGGCCTCTAGTCTCTTGCACCCCCTTTTCTGGATACTCGTTGTTGCGAAACGTTGGGCATCCGTCGGAGAGAACGAAACCCGGGACGCGACCCGGTCTGGATGGATGTCCCTACGGTGCGATCAATTATTTAGGGCTGCGAGACTTTACTGGACCCTCAAGCCTCTCTCCCTCTCCCTCTCTGCCCACATCACCAACTCACTTTTCATCTCTCAGTTCCCGCTCCATGTGTCCTCCGTAGCGTTGACTGAATTAAAACCTTACAATTTACATGATTAAGATAAAATTAGTTCCCGCTAACGTGAAAGATGGTCAAATCTACGTACGGTCAAATGTAAAATATTTGTAATCGAATGAGGAATTGCTGTTGTATAATATAGGGATGTTGAAAAAGTTCTTGCTGTTTTTTTTTCGTGAAAATCAATGCTTTGTTTCACAAAATCTTTCCTAATGCGTTTAAATGTTTCGAAACGGTTGTGCGATCAACTCCTAATGATTCTGCAAGTCTCAGCTAGCGTCTGCCCGCGAAAGAATTCAGTCAGGGCTTCGACTAGGCCCCGATTATTTTTCCCTTACTCTGCAAGGGTCCTAACATGGCACCCGACCAGGTCCCTTGGAGGCCGGTCACACTTTGTCGACGAGGGCCTAAAGAGGATTATGAATCAGGGCCGACTGGCTGCCTCAACAGAACCCGATCGAAGCCATGAAGCAACCCTATTACTGCCCTATAATTATCAGCTTTATTAGTGGATACATATCAAGCGAGGTGTTTTGCAATAATGAAAACTATTTTTTTCAAATAAAGGATTGTTTATTATTCACCTCGAAATTAGAAAATAAAAGACAAATTCAGTTTTACAGTTTATAGAGTATGCCCTGTAACAACCACGGTTTTAAGGGGTGAAACGCACCCTTCAAAATGGGAATGTTTTTCGTTTTTCGTCGATAACGTTTTAACGGTACGATTTTAAAAAATTTCAAATTGCAACAGTGTTTATTTTTTCGTGTACTATACATTGGATATGAGAACGATAACGTTGTCGAGGAAAAACGAGAAACACCCCTATTTTAGAGGGGTGGTTTCACCCCTTAAACCCGTTTTTCAGCCGATAAAAAAAAATACGTATCGCTTACTTTTCGGTGCTTTATAACATATCTAAATTTCAACAAAATCGAAGGGTGTCACCCGAAGGATGTTCCTTGTCAGACAATTTTCAACCGATTCACTTGAAATGTTGAATATATCTTGAAAAATACATTGTCTATGGAAGAACCTAGGACTTTTTTATTATATTGCATAGTTCATTTGTTGTTAACAATTATCTGACGATTTTTAGGCAAATTTTTCACTTTTCACTTTAGAAGTGCGCCATTTGGCCAAAAATCAATATATCGGAAAAATCCTACGTACTTCTATAGCAGTTATTATATATAATCGAAAAAATTCATCGACTCATTATAATTAAAAAATTACAGGAGCTGTTTGTCCGGCCGTGGACCCTGGAAAAACGGAGACGTCATCGCACAAACGCTGTACAGCCGCCATTTTGAAATTAATCGCGTTAAAAAAAATTATTGTATACAGTCACTGATATGTATGATAAACACCCTTTTTTGTAATCTCGATTTATTTTGTGGTTTTTCTTTTTACAAAACCCCAAAAAGCCTATTTTTTCGGCCTCTAAAGTGGCCTAAGGCCTTTATCTACACGCGCGCAGTTCTGGTAACGCCATGTGCTGGAAAACAACGAGAACTTATTCAGCATCCTAATATTTCTCTCGAGAAGCTGCAAAGAAACTGTGTTGAGCTCGTTTGCATGTTGAGGACGAACAAAATTATCCGTTCACGAAATTGGATGTAATTAGTCGGTTCGGCAGATTCCCGGTGGGCGCATTAGTGTCATTTCGACATGATTCTCAGCTGCTGCGATTTTCACGAGGTATAGGCCCACTATATTGAGGCTGCAATGAAAACCTGAGAATTTCTCGAGTCTCGCTAATTTATAGATTTCAACAGGGTAATTCGATCGTGCAGAGGGCCAAATGCAGTCACTTCGGCGAAATTCTATTCAATTTCACCGGGTAGTTGGATGAATAAAACATGGGAGATTAGGAACAAGGAGGGAGGGAGGGAGGGAGAGGGAGGGAGGGAGAGAGAGAGAAAGAGATCAGCCTGCACTGCCCAGTCTCTTCCTTTCTTTTCCCCCCTGTCCTCTTAGTCAGAAGAATTATTGGTTCGCCTCGCTCATGGTTCTTCACTTTTCTCAAAGGGGTGCATGACTCCACCCTTGAAATTCTGTCACGTAGGCCGATGAAGTGCAGGCTGAGACATTGGCAAAAATACGAGGATAAAACGTATAGATAAGATAGCGGAATTAATGAGAAAAAAAAACAACAAACAAATACTAGATGTTGAAAAGGGCCATGACGTTGCTACTAATATTTTTACTCGTTCGTCGCAATACGTGCAGAGTTTATATTTGGCTAACATATATGTACACTGAGAAAAAGAAATCGTTGAATGTGCAAAATGCATTTTGTTGTCTCGAAATTTTGTTGTTCTAACAGATGCTCAGACATGCGAAATAAGCTATAGTTCACATCGCTATACTGTTTTGCCACCAACTCAACTGTTTTATTATGCCAATCAAAAATCAAGTTGAACGTATTTGAAGATACATTATTTTGTTAAACCAACTGAATTTTGGACGGATGAACGAATTTTTTTTTTCAGTGTACTTATTCACGCGAGCTCGAGTCAAAGTTTAAAAAATTACCAACAAAAGCCCACTTTAATGTATGGACTTTAGTAGTGGACCAACAAAAGCCCACTTTAGTCATGGACTTGGATATTTAAAAAAATTCTTTGCAACTACTTAGCGCCGCGTCGATGAAGCGCCTCTCTCGATAGTAAATACGTATAGTGTGAGGGCAATCGGAATCGACATTGGTATGTACATGGGTCATTCCATGTCAAATCGACAAATTTTTTACCTGACCCCCTTTGATTTCGCTGAAAATTTTCTATCTTTTTCTACCCCCCGAAAGTTATTTTTCAGAATTTTTTCAAATTTTTTTTCTCGACTCAAAAAAAGTTATGAATTTTTGAAAAAAACCGCTCTTTTATTTTTAAATTGCCAGAACTTTTTCAAAAATTGACCGTTTGGGAACTTTTTTTTTCAAAATTTTTGTTTTTAAATGTAGTTTTCGAAAAAAAATATGAAAAAATTTTCAGAATCCCAGATATATGAAATATTTTAGTTTTTTTGAAAAAACCGTAATTTTCTCAAAGTCCGACCGTTTTTTTTTTTGCTCTAAAAATACTTCAACTAATTCTGCAATGATCCCCGTTAATCAAAAGATGTGACGACAATCGCTTCTAATTTTTCTTCTTGATTATAAAAAAATTTTTGTTGAATTTTTGCTGATTTTATATAACTTTGTTATGAAATTTTTTTTATTTCCTCGTGAAACCTCAAAAGTTGAAAAATAAAATTTTATTGGAGAATTTCAAGTGATTATCGTCCAAGTAATTGTTATTTTTAAAAAAAAAAGAATTTTTTTCTCTCATTGACGTTATTTTTTTACTCTTATGGACGTTTTTTTTTGGTACTGAAATATGACAACTTCAAAAATACAATGGGTTTAAAAGTTACCTCCAGTTGATACAATGTGATAATTTAAGAGCTATCGATTGTCGGTAAAAAAGATATCATCTACATTTCATTTAAATAATATGGAGGTTATGTTTTCAGAATAATTACATTGTCGTTGTGTTCATCGTGTCACGTAGACTTACTATTGCTAAATAAAGTACCTATTATTTATCATAAAGTGCTGTTAATTTATATTTTGTTAACGAGTGATTACAATGCCGAAGTTTTTTGATCGATGTTGCAATCCATTTAATTAAGAAAAATTAGAAGATCGGTTCACAAATGCAAAAACAATACCAGCGACACAAAAAATCCATAAAATTTCACCATTGGAAGATTGTATGGTGCAAGTTAAGATGTTTTCTTCTTCAGAAAAATATTTAAATCACAGTACGATGAAGAAAAGAAGGGAATCATCCAGTAAAAAGAGATAATAAAAATAGGTGTAATGTTGAATTTTAGAATCAAGTATTATGTTAAATAAAAGATAATATAATTTGAACACATACAAAAAAATGTTTTTAATTTATTTAAAGATGTTAAGAGACGGTGAATTTATTTAAGAGTATGAAAAGTCCTTTTTTTTTACTTTTTTGAAAAAAATAACAATTTCTTGGACGATAATCACTTGAAATTCTCCAATAAAATTTTATTTTTCAACTTTTGAGGTTTCACGAGGAAATAAAAAAAATTTCATAACAAAGTTATATAAAATCAGCAAAAATTCAACAAAAATTTTTTTATAATCAAGAAAAAAAATTAGAAGCGATTGTCGTCACATCTTTTGATTAACGGGGATCATTGCAGAATTAGTTGAAGTATTTTTAGAGCAAAAAAAAAAAACGGTCGGACTTTGAGAAAATTACGGTTTTTTCAAAAAAACTAAAATATTTCATATATCTGGGATTCTGAAAATTTTGTCATATTTTTTTTCGAAAACTACATTTAAAAACAAAAATTTTGAAAAAAAAAAGTTCCCAAACGGTCAATTTTTGAAAAAGTTCTGGCAATTTAAAAATAAAAGAGCGGTTTTTTTCAAAAATTCATAACTTTTTTGAGTCGGGAAAAAAAATTTGAAAAAATTCTGAAAAATAACTTTCGGGGGGTAGAAAAAGATAGAAAATTTTCAGCGAAATCAAAGGGGGTCAGGTAAAAAATTTGTCGATTTGACATGGAATGACCCACATGTAAATTTAATCCGACCGAACTTTGCTTGCAAAAATTACCGCGAGAGCAATGTCCAGGGTAAAGCAACAACTATTAGCTGTATGAATATTTTCTAACCTACCAGACTTGAGAGAAAACTTTTTCCCATAAAACTTGCATAACTCGAAGGAGGTCATCGAGTGGTGGCTGCGAGATTCTTCCAGGTGGAGGTGCGCTTCGGAGACTTCATGATCACCAAACTTTTTTTAAATGGGAACACTTTATTTTTCGAAGTTTTATCAAGGAACTATAAATAAGTTAACACACAAAATTTAAAGATGATCAATCAAGATTTAGGACAAAAAAAATCAATAGAAAAGCCACTTGAATGTTTTCAGCCTAGAATCGATCAAAAAGACAGTACGTACTCCAATAAACATACACTTATTCCAATAAATGGTCCTCAATTGATAGCCACCACTTTCGCCGCACGCTAGCATTCTGATTCCCATTGATCGTAATGTCTTATTAAGGAGTGAGATTTAGTCAGAGGCGTGAAAAAACGAGCATTTTCAATAATTTTTTTAATAATAATTAAGTTTGTTTTACAAAAGTGGTTACACACACTTTTTGTTATATTTCAACTTGACTTGTACAAATTTTCAAAGAAAAATGTTGATTATTTATAAAAAAGAAGATCGCCATCTTTGTCGGACCCCCTTCGGCAGGTAGTGCTTTGCGGTGACCACTATAATTAAAAAACCACTCAACGGATTTTTATGAAATTTGGTATGCTTATTGATAGCATTAAAAACTAGTCCTTAATCGGAGGATTTTCATTTTTGTCCAAACTTCTATTTTTTTTTAACAATAAACGAGCAATTTTTTGTTCGATAATCGAAAGTTATCTGTCGGAAGCCGCCATTTTGTTAATTTTTGAAAAAAAGGAAAACTCCGATTAAGGACTAGTTTTGAATGCTATCAATAAGCACACCAAATTTCATCAAAATCCTCCATCGAGTGGTTTTTGCATTATAGTGGTCACCGGAAAGCACTCCATGCCGAAGTGGGTCCGACAAAGATGGCGATATTGTTATAAATGATCAATATTTTTCTTTGAAAATCTGTACAAGTCAAGTTGAAATATAACATAAAAAGTGTGCGTCACCACATTTGTAAAAAAAACTTCATTACTATTAAAAAAATTATTGAAAATGCTCGTTTTTTCACGCCTCTGACTGCATCTCACTCCTTAATCACGTCAGTCTATATTAACGAGCACTCTCTTATTGAGGTTTTAATAGTTCATCACTAAACGAACTTTACCTTGGTCGCAACTAAGAATCTTATCAACTTGTTTTTTAAATCAGCGTGTAAGTTTGTGTTTTCTACAATAAATGTGTGTTCCTTCAATGAAAAGTACTACGACAGAATTTCCTTCTGTCAATACAGAATTCATTTTTCCGCAAAATGTTTCCTTATCAATAGCAAGTTGTTTTAAAGGAAGTGTTTGCACCGTTTTTTCAATCGATGCTAGGCTGAAAACATCGAATTTTATTTTTTATCATGCTTTAATACTAAATCTTGATCGGTCATCTTGAGACTTATTGTGTGAATTTATGTTGACTACGTTGATAAAATTCTGAAAAAAAATAGTGGCCCATTAAAAAAAATTGAGTTAGCTAAAATCTCTATGCTACTAGTTATTGCCTCATCCTGTATGTAAAGAGCTCAAAATATCCTTTACCCATACATATATAATTAAAGTATGTATAATACTATTCACGTGTACGGTAGGCTTTGTATGCCATCAGCAACGATACCGATACTATATAGGGTGACTGAATCTCTCTGAGCACTTCGAATATCCCTGAATCTATGAGATCCACAAAAAACTCTACTGGGAGCAAGTTGGAAAGGACCACTCAGTGGCGATTGTACGGTTTATCATGACGACGTGTGGAAGGATTTCGGGGCCACCACCACTTTGTAAAACAGGCTAGCTATTTTTTCAGTGTTCGTTAAAGAAGCTCAAAAATCGTTCGCAATATGAATGAC
Source organism: Ophion costatus (assembly GCA_951751655.1). Classification (NCBI taxonomy): domain Eukaryota; kingdom Metazoa; phylum Arthropoda; class Insecta; order Hymenoptera; family Ichneumonidae; genus Ophion; species Ophion costatus. The sequence continues at coordinate 24,100,438 of OX632359.1, read as the reverse complement.
GAGATCTTGGATGAAGGTTAAACGCTGAAAAATCTATGGAAAATGGTTTCTCAGGTACTTAGTCCCGAAATATTAACCATGTTTTTAATGTAACATTTTAAAAACTTGGCGATCGGTATCATAATGTTTTCACAATTTCGACAACGCTCATTCGTATTCTGACAATAAGAATCAACATGTTTTGGATCCAATAAATCACTATACCTCTACACGAACACATACCTAGTTTATTGTAGTGAGTAGTTTTTCCCGCGTCATGTCGGTTCATTGTATATAATGGCGTATAGTTCAGTAATAAGTCGCTAAACTGGGAAGGACGGGGAAAGAAGATGGGTGTAGATTTTCGTGTTAACGATAAGCGTCATTTAATTGCCTGTAAAGTTCGTCGTAATACACGCCGATTTGCATCGGGAGACGAGTGTACGATTCGAATACAGCGCGAATGGATGACACTTTGTCCCTTGTCTCTCATCTCGGCAAATTGACCAAGCCAAGCGATAAAAACCCGTGCGCGAATAAGCTTCAGACCTAAGCTTCCTCCTTCTCCTCTTCCACGTCCCATTGCGCCAAACGGACATGTACAACCGTCCGACAAAAACGAGAGCATTTGGGTCACTTGCTGCTAGCTGGATAATCCACTCAACCGCTTGGTTGCGCTTTGATTAACTCGATACTTGTCGAACGAGTCATTTCGGGACTGGATTACGTTAAAAATTAGGGGACTAAGAAGAGGAAGAAAGGCCAAAGCTGTGGCACCTCTCGCGTGAAATTATCATAAAAAATTAGAATTCTTTCGCTGGATATAAGTATCATGCTTTTATGTAAAAACGCTCGTTTGGAACTCCTTTTACCAAGTCGTCTGGGCGCCTTCAATTTTTTTTTACATTTTTTTCATAATAAACTTTGAAATGTCACGAACAATTTAAGCCGTAGTTGGTATTGAAAAAAATGTTATTCGTAAAGCATGAAAAAAGCACGCCAAGCACGCAGATCTTCTCGAAAAGAGGCCCAGGATACTCAATTAGCTGCCGAAGGGAACTTGTATGAACCAGGAATAGCCGATTAAAGGTAGGACTCACAAAAACCGCACCGTCAGCCAAATAGCCGCACATTTACTTTCTTTCGCGATTATCTCGAAATTACAATTTTTCGAAATGGTGTCAAGTAAATCTCGCAAACTATCGATCCGATTGCTGTGAAATTTGTACACAAATACCTTTAGATAAATTATCTAAAAGGTGACGTAGGCTTTTTGCGATGACTGGATTGGTTTTTTTTATTGTCGTTTTTTCTCGTGAAATTTCGGTGAAAAATACACATTTTTTTTCGGCTCGCCATAATTTCCCTAAAAGTCAAAAAAAAATATCGGTACGCTACATTATAGCGACATCCACGAATAAGCTATTTTTTTATCAGATGCATCATGACGGTGATAGACCTGCAGCAACGTACGCGCGTCGTGCGGAGGGCCTGCATGGAAATTTATGCACCGCCGCCATTTTTGAAATATTTTGAACTAAAATTGATTTGAGGCATTCTTACCTTGTGTTAAAAAATAAAAATATTTCGTTTTATACTCCCGAGTTTATGATTTTTTTTATTTGTCCATTTTCCGAGCGGTCGGGGTGGCCAAACGCCGTGAGAGTCTAATTATGTTACGAAATTTGTGTACGTTGTGGAAATCAGACCATTTTTTTTGTGGCAACGTCGTTAATCTTGTGTATTCGTAGACTCGTACGGCTTACGTTTTCTATTTTTTAACTTTGCAACTTACCAAGAAGCGTTCGCCGAAATAAACTACTGCAAAATGGAACCAAAAGATTGAACGTGATTGCCCAAAACTCACCTGAAACATAACAAAAACACGAGAAAGGTAAATACGGAGATAAATTTTATATAGTGGAAATAGAGTGCGAAATCTCATGTTATTTTCTGTCGAGAAAAAACGGTCAACATTGGTTGCGGAAAGACTGAAATGTTTCGAGTAACCATTCCGTCAGTGTCACACTTTGTCAAACACGTCAAGGAGGCGTGCCAAGACTGCTCGCATTTCGAGCTTCTGACAGGCGAATTGAGAAGCGCCTTAATGTCACCAAAAATTCCAGTTTTTTTTCTCCACGTGTCCGTTATCAACTCATTAGTACAAACGATGATGTTCTGTAAAATGAGTATCTACGTGCTCGCTAAATATTTTCGCCAATTATTCATTCGAAACCGAATTAAGACTATTCGTTACTCATTTTTTTAATTGCCAAAAATTGGATATACAGAGCAGTATATTTCTTTACAGTGCGAGTATATAGAGAACCCCAAATTAATCTTAAAATCACCATCAAAGAATAGCCCACGTTTTTTTTCGTTGTATTCAACGGGTTTTTATTATGCCTTTGATATTCGTTTTTGCCTACAATAACATTTAATTTTATAATTTCAAGATGCTTAAATTTGTTGGTGCAAAAAAGTGCCCTAGTTATCAGCTCCTCATGAATAAATATTTATAATTTTTTTTCCCTTCTACGCGCATAATATTTAGTGCTATTCACTTACGAAAGCAGTAACATGGAATCTTTAAATCCCTTTGTTCCATTTACCACAATTGTTTATTCTTTATTGGGACATTCTAATATTCTCAATAATAATTTCGTATATAAAGTATCGACGTTTCCAATAAAAAGTACATTTTTTAAGTTCTTGTAATCCTTTATTTGCTGTAGTGTCCAAAATAGTTATCCACACATATAGGCCATAGATTGCAATGAAGATTTTAAAGGACGGATGCGTCATTTTCGTAGCATAACTGTCAAAAAAAATCATTGCCTTACACTGCAGTAATCTTTGACATTTTTCCCCACTTCCATTGGCCTTTGTATTCCCGTCTTATGATAACTCTCGATCCAATTCAAGCACATTGTCAATTTGCATCGAGGGGGAAAGAAGCTATTCCCTTTTTCGAGTATACCTATACGAGTGCACTTTATCACCACGCGATGTAGTGCGTATTCTCATAATATCGTCCTCCTTCTCTCCTCGACGATTCTATGCATCCCTCCTCCGGTAATCAACGAAGCCTACTTTGGCAAAGTGACGTTTGTCGCAACTAGCTAGACACTTACATTGATTACAAGACTCAAGTGGATAAGGATAAGTGTAGAAAGATAATAGCTGGGTGTACGCAGGTCGAAAAAAATACCGTTTATTTTTCATTTCCGTTTATCGAGTACACTTGACAATTGCAGTCGCCATGCCTTGTATGCCGTATAATTAGGGCAGCCGATGAGTGAAATTGTTATTGCAATTTTTAAGGTTGGCCAAATTGCATAGAAAATTGTACGAAAATTGAGGCTGCGGAACGTACGAAAAAAAATACCGATGTACCATTGCAACCACAAAAAAGGGGAAATATAAGTGTGGTTTCAATGTCGAGATAAAAATAAATAAAAAAATCTCGGAAACAAAACATTTTTGGTTTTTCCGTAACCGGTTAAAAAAAATCTAAGACACAGAAGGAGTGACAACAAAATCAGCTGCTAGCATAATCGGCCGAGTTCGCGACGTGATCGAAGGTTCTCTTGGTCCACAGGAGGAAAGTTGCGAAGAAGAAATCAGCACGTCGTTAGCGCACGCAAGATATTTGAGCGTATCGACGGTCAATCTGAGGAAATCATCTTACGCGCTTCGATACTCGCAGCAGGTTTCCGACGTCTTCTGTGAAATCTCGGATGTTCTATAGCGTCGCGTGGCGGATAGCTAGTTTCGCACCCACGCTGGACGCCGCCTACGCGACCGGGAAAGCGGCAGGGACTCAGGTTCGTTATTGGCTTCAGTGGGGCGGAAACGAGGAAGCGAGAGTAAGACGGGCAGAGGGCAAAAGAGTAAGTCGCGCGGTGGAGCTGGATGGGAAAACGAGATAGAAGGGAAGGCAATTCCTCGGGTAACTAGATGATCCGGACGGGGCTGCAAAAAGGCTTTTCGAGAGAGTAAAAAGCGTGACGAGGGGGATTTAACGTCGTTGTATAGGTAGCGTATACGCCGTGTTATCAGGCGGAGAGGAGCTCCTATCGATGCTGGAAATGCGCGGAGGGCTGCAGACGAGAAAGGGGAGGGCGAAAATTATATTGCCATATATATTTATATGCATATATTATATGTGTATAGTTAAAGGAACTTTTGCATCTCAATGAAACAAGAGGAAGTCACTGGGCCCACAGCTTTATCTCTGTGCCTCTCCCTCTCCCTCTCTCCCTCCCCCCCCCCCCCCCCCCCCCCCCCCCCCCCCCGTCGTTTTATTTCTCCTACACATTTTCTTCGCGACTAGTCTCCCGTTCTGTTTCTCCCAATGTACTCTCATTTTATTCATGACGACCTGCGCGGTTTTTCGCTTCTCTTTATTAGGATGCATTATTAATTCGGAGCACGGCGAGTGAGCTCTTTCTTTTTCCACTATAAGACAATTACACCCTCTCTCCCTGGTGTATACGTCGTAATTACAGCATTTATAACGGCAATAATAATGAGCATCTGTTGCGTAGTCTATACGCGGGATGCTGCTTTCATCTTCATCTCGTACTGACAACGTATGTTAAGTCATTGATTCGCTCATTTTAAACTTGCAGCGATGCACCGAAATCCTCCACATAGGAGTTAGAATTGCAGTGGTTAAGGGGTTAGAATTGCGTCAGGGAATTTTGCTCCGAAGCGAAATAAGCTCTCGCGAAAAATGGCGGGGAAATAATTTTATTCTAACGCGTATATGCTGAATTCTCGTCAAATTAAGTGCACGACTTATGACGTGGAATTCAAATTTCCTTTGGCGGATTTGAGCTACGAAAATCAGGCGGATATTTCTGAGAATTTTCGTTTGACGATACGAAACAAATCTACAAAATATTATTTTGGATGATACTGAAAATAAGAAATTGAAAAGAATTTTCATTCCGTTCCAACGATGCAAATTTCAACCCCATCAAGAATTTTAGTAGGAAAATTCCCCCTAAGGTTAATAATAAAATGTTTATTCAACTATATATTGCTTTATGCATAATCCCGTAGCGACTACAAATTAATACGCCTTGGATTTAAAACAAATTCAGATGAGCAAAACCTCCGGAATCATGGCAGCCGTCATTCAACTTTTGTTACACATGAGTGTCTTCCGAACGTCGTAAAGTCGATTCAACTCGGTATTTTTGTTTGATAAAATGCCGAGGGAATGTAAAAACGTTAATAAACGAGTGGTAACAATTCGAACATATTGTGTTTCTAAGGTTCCTCAAAAAACAATCTTTAAAAAGCGACAAAAATATCTGTCACGTGGGATGAACCCGTTAAATGAAAGCTAAAAGTTGTTCCAACATTGAAAAAAAAAAGTATTTATCAAGATCCGTGACGTATAGGAAGTTTAATTGTATTTTGAACATGGCAGGGAAAAACTATTATATTATCAATATTATTTATAATATATATATATATATATATATGAAATATGTCCAATTGATGAATCCAATCCGATTGTTTTATTGCATTTTCCTTTTTTCTTTTATTTCACATTTGCGACTAATCTTTCCCATCGGCGTAACCCATGCATTTCGTGACGAAAAAAAAATATGGCTCGTTATATTTAATGTTGCGAAAAACTCTTCGCCAACTTCAATTCAGCATGCTAATTGATATATCAAAGTACGGGAACTGACATTTCAGTATTTTCCGCGTTGAATAATATAAACAAGCGCATGAGGATTACTGTCACATCTTTTATTCTTGGCAATTATCATCTCTTCAGCTCCGTACCGAAGGAAAGCGGAGTGTGCTTAGCACGCCGGAGTAGATAAGGCTGGCAGTGGTGAGGCTCGTCAGACGTTGATCTAATAAAATCTAGCGGGTCTGGCGACGCTCGGTTGACTTGATGGTGAGCGACTGTCTCAATGGGACGATATAAATTCAGGGTGTCAGTCTCAAAGTGGGAGGAACTGGCAGCGCAAAAAGACGCCGATCCTTTCCCAAGAATGACGACGAAGAAATATAGAGAGGAAGGAGGAGAGGGCATAGAACCGAGAAAAGAAAATGCGAAGAGGCAAGTCCGAGGCGACACAGTATTAATTAATATGTAAGGGCCTGAAGAGTTCATTGTTCTAAAAAGACCATATCTCGCGAACACAATGGCTTCCGTCTGCCATAAAATCGTGCGCATATATGCGTAATCGTACGCGAACTACTGTGTGCTAAAAAAAAATAAAAAGTGAGCACACCGCGCGGGCTAACGAGTTAAAGCGAGGCTGGTTGAGCCCTTCTCTTTGCACCCAGTCGATACGTGTGTATTTTCTTGTGCCACGATCGCATGTACACACCGGAATGTCAATAATTCCCACACATTGGCAGTTTATTCATTTTGGCTTCGCTCCCGCCTGGCCTTTCAATCCTGTTTTTATTTTCTCCTTCCTTTCTCTTTTCCATTTCGCGCCGTCCCATATTCGTAAAATTCGGGAATGGCCATGGGGAAAACTTTCTTAGCGACGCGAGAAAGAAGAAAGATTGACGGGTAAGGCAGAAAGCACGATGATCCTTCATGGATAAACTCGTGGCGCGTGGCATGAGATTTAAATAGTCGAGAAGAGAATGCCACCCTCACGTGACGCGTTATGCGATGCATATAACAATACGTGGACGCATAGCGATGCACTCGATTAATTAACCCGGGCCAACTTTGCCCAAATTCGTCACCGACTAATTCCCAAGTATGAATTAAATTTTAACAAATTGCATTACTCAACATTTAGACGTATGTCTCCTGTCGAATTACCGTGCAGCGTAGCTGCTCTATGTACGTTTTTACTCCAAGGAGACTCACGAATGGCAACACGTTCGTTTGTCCCATTGATTACTCCGATTAAACTCATCGGCGAAATCCATCGAAACACACACATCGATCTTTTTACGACTCCTTAGTCGCAAGCCAAAACCAAATTTTTTTCTTTTCGTTTCTTCAAAGTTCACTGAAATCTTTTTTGCTTGAGCGAAAAGCAAAAAACCGAGTCGCGCAATCGCACGCAAATCGTGAGCGACGAGCAAAAAAATCAACCTGGTCTGTGCAACTTTTTCCATAGGAAATCGACGTTGATTGTCCAGTACGGACGGAAACGCGAAAGCCATTGATGTGGAAAAAAGTTGAAACTGTACAGTGTACACGAATCGATGGCGATTTTTCTTCGCTAACGCAAGCGTCACGATTAAACAGTGTACGGCTTAATTGTTCGTCTTTTTTTTTCGTTCACGATTCGTATAAAATTGTTATGGAGAATCACCGAGAGACCTTTGTCCAAGTCGCGCTATTTCCAAATTTTCGCGAAATCATCCATCGCGGTACATTAACCACGGGAGTACTCGCGTAAGAATTCGGAACCAAATCTATCGAGGCTACAATAATAATTCGATCCGAGAGCCAGACGCGCAAAAGGAAGTGAAAAAAAAATATGAAATTCGCCAATTGGAGAATCACTGCGACACGATGCCTCGGTGTCTCGGGCTTCTTGAGGTGGACTGTACACTCGCACGCTCGTCACATACCAAGCCGCGATTTGAATTACAATCGGCGCATCCCGTCGCGTCCGGTGAGTTTGCGTCTCTCGTTAACCCATTCGTCGCGTTCGTGTTTCTGTATAGATAACGCCTTGCTTACCGCTGTTTGCACAACGCGCGTCACGAAACGTCACGAATATTGCGCCGATGTATTGCCGAACGATGATAAAAATTAAATTGTCCGTTTGAAACAAAAAAACGAGTCGTGGACGCGATGCGGAAATAAAATGTGAAGAGACCATTTGAAAAAAAGAATGTCGACGATAAATTTGCAAAGTCGTTTGGAACGTTGACGAGAGGAGGCATAGGAGGAAGAAAGAAGGGGGGGCAATTAGTTCATGCTCGTGCAAATTCAACGACTGAGTCAGTAATGAGGCGATTAATCGTCACGTTGCTCGGCAGAAAACTCTTAACACGAGCCACAAGAAGAAAATAATACCATTTATAAGGCAACTAAGAATTCTTATCCGCTTAAAGATTTCCAATTTGTCAGATGTGCAAAAACAAAAAAAAAAGAGGACGCGAAAAGAGTACACGACCGTTATAATTAATTAGCGAATTTTCTACTACTGTAATAGTGTGATTTTTTAAAGGAGTTTCCTTTGCTATTTCCCGTAGTACACGACATCAGCAACGTGATGCGAAAGTACTACGTTTTGTTGAATGAAGCCCAAACAAACGGTCCGGATTGGAGAGATCGAATACGTGAATTTTGGTCTTTTCATATACAGTGGAATTTCAATTATCCGAACCTCAATCATTCGAACCCTCAATTATCCGAACCGCTATTCGGTTAATCCGAACGCTCAATTATCCGAACGTTGGCGCGAAATCGCCAATGCGTCGCGAAATATACCGCTTGAAATATACGTTGCGGTCTTGCGCAAGCACCGCGCGGTGTCGATCGCGTTTTTCGTCTTTCAGTATTAGTCCGTTTGCACATTGGCTTCTACCGGCCATCTTCATTGGTTCCTTGCAGCGCGCACACATGTGGATTGGCGCAAATTATACGCAATCCGTTTATTTCGCATATTTCGTATGTGTCAGGACTCCAATTCCAACCCTTCGATTTCTAAGCACAAACGTAATGTCCTTACGTTAGAAAAGCAACCGGAAATTCTTTCGAAGCTAAGCAAGAGCCAAGCTCTAGTACATCATCATGATTCCGGCACAACTATGACATATATGCACATACATACATACGAACGTATGTATATACGGTATATATATCTCAGCGAATTTTTGTGGCGCGACATTTTTTCAAAAAAGCGTTTTGTTCGCAAAGAGACATCCTATAGGCTCTAGAACGTAAAATTAGTAGTGAGGATATACCCTGTATATGAAGCAATACAAATATTAACTAGTTGAAAAAAAATAGTAGAGATGGTAAAAATGATTGATTTTGGAAGTGGTGGGCGCTGTTTTTCCATTGCACGCATGTGTCCCGGATGTACGAAGGAGAATCGAACAACGGATCGCAGAGGCAAGCGGTCAAGCGAGCGTCGGCGATTCCTCGTCGCCACTTGTTGGAAATCTGCCATGTGCGCCTCGGGATTTTGCTCACCAAGCAAACCGAGCGAAACCGCCTTCATACACTCGGGAAGGAAGAGCGCGATACAGTCAGTGAGACAGAGGGGTCTGAGAGTCGGGGGCCTGCGTCGTTCTGCCCGTGTATGGGTACAGCCAAGGGCAAAAGAAATTGAATTTATAAGAGAGGCCCCAGGGCCCGATGGTTGCCAACTGCGAGTTCGCGATTCGCGAATCGCGAACTCGCAGTTCTGACCGCGGTCGGTTTACATTTCGCAAACGCGTATGCCAAACCCAATAATGCAACAAATTCGATGATGTTATGCTTTGCATCGTTGGAGTGCCACGACAACTCATCTTTTTTCAATCGTTCCCATTTTTGGCCGTTTTGGACTGTCAAAGTATGTTAAACGTTTTTGCGAATTCTTACTAGAGATGTGCCGCTTGAATTTGTAAAAAAAAAAACATAAGGATGGAAAAAGATAATGATAAAAAATGAAAAAATTGACAATAAACAAAAAATTCGTTGCGTTCCAACTATGCAAATTTAGACGTCATCAAACTCGGCGGGTATTGCATAGACGATAAATCATTTTTCTATTTTTTCCGGCGGTGTATTTGTACTTTTTGCAGCTTATTTTGGTCAACAGACGCGTAACTATTAGAGTCTGCATAAGCTTGGAATTGAACGAAAATACAATTTTGTAGAAATTCGTAAAATTGATCGAGTCACGACTATTTTTGTCAAGTCAAATCGCCGCTACGAAGAACCGCCTCGCTGCAATTTAACCTTTCTTTCCTTTGAGTTTTTCTCAAAAGTATTTTGTGCAAAACGAAAATCTATTCGTCCGATTCACTGCAAATTAGGATGGAGCATACACTGTAAAAAATTTCTGTATAAAAATTAATACACAAGTGTAGGAAGTTTTTATGCGGATACCGCTTATGAAATTTCAGACACGATTTTGAAAATCCAAAACAGGTTATTCGAAAAATGAAAGTGTAGCTCCGTAATATTAATATCCTTGTGCGTTTGAAAAATAATGCACGTGTAAAGAAATAATCACATCCAAGTATATTGAAATGAAGAACCATTTGCTGATATCAATATACGAATGTGTATTAAATTCAAGAACCATTTGCTAATATCAGCATACGGGCGTGTATGAATTTCACAGAACCAAAGTATTACCTTTAATGTACACTGTAAAAAGCTTCTGTATAAAAATTAATACACAAGTGTATGATGTTTTTATGCGGACGCCGTTTATGAAATTTCAGATAATATTTTGAAAATCCAAAGCAGGTTACTTTTAAAATAAAAGTGTAGCTCCATAATATTCATATACTAGTGCGTTTGAAAAATAATGCACGTGTAAAAAAACGTTCACATCCATGTATATTAAATTCAAGAACCATTTGCTAATATCAACATACGGGTGTGTATTAAAATTAATAATCCTAAGTATTAAGTTTATTTCAGAAATTGATAATTAAGCCCACTGAAAATGTGACTCGTATTTATCCTCCTCGACGGGAGCTAGAGGTAAAAATAGGTGGTTTTTGTGAGATTTCTTCCTGCAAAACGGGCGGCGTAAAAAGAGAAAAATAATTTCCTTCCGCATAGGCGAGTTCAAGAACTGCGACTCTGGCGTGGATATGGAGAGGTAACGAATTTGCGACACTCTTCGACGCGTGCACGAGTTGCAAACGCATCTGTTTTTCTCAGGACGATCGTAGCCGGAGGTCGGGTTATATGCCCGACCGAAGCTGCGAGTGGCTATGGGAAAGTGCAGAACAAGGCGCCGTCCCTCGGGCGCCACGCGAACTACGCGCGACCATCGGTCGTCGCGAGCGGCCGAGGTGGGTTGAGCGCGTTTTGTATTTTCAATACTCTGTTTTTTATATTTGAATTAATATACAACTGTTGTAATCTTTAATTTAAAGCACGGGTTGCAATACATTTTCCATAAGTTTGCAAACTTTTCTTGGAAATTCCATGTTGCGTATATTAAATTCTATATCCACGTTAGAATTTCATGTTCCTGTTTTAAATTTACGGTACAAGTGTCTTACAATTCAATTTCATTTACTGAGTTCGTAAAATTCAATTCTTTTGTCCCTTAAATGTAATGTAAATTTAATATAATTTTCACGTTGTTTCATGTGATTTTCATCAGCGTTTATGAATTCTTTTTTCAATTCCAGTTTCGCACTTTTAAATAAATCTGTTTTGATAATGCATTGTACGTATCGTAAAATTCAGTTTCACATATATTATATTTTTCAGGCAGCTGTAAATAAATTTCAAACTTGTTTTGTATTTTCAACGCTCTGTTTTTGATAGTTGATTTATCATACATCTGTGGTAATTATCAATTGAAGACACGAGTTAATGCAATACATTTTCCATAAATTTACAAACTTGTCTTTGAAATTCCATGTTCCATCTATTAAATTCTATATCCACGTTAAAATTTCATGTTCCTGTTTTAAATTTACGATACGAGTGTTTCAAATTTAATTTCATCTACTGAGTTCGTAAAATTCAATTCCTTTGTATCTTAAATGTATTGTAAATTTCATATCTTTTTTTACAGTGTACTTTATACCGTTTCCCATGGTATGGCCGGATAATTTTCGATGTGTTCATACATTTGTCGATAACAACTGGTGAAAGTTATTTTTAAAATAGAAAATCGATTTTTTTTCTACAACCTGCCATTTTCATTATTGTCAAAATTTCAAAGATGTATCTGGCAATACACATGTTTTATCATCATATTAAAAGCACAGTTTTTGTTTTCGACTTCGGATCACCCTAGCTACCAAAACTACCTATACCGATTGGGCATGCAGGTTTTTTAAATGACAATAACTTCACAGTTCATCAAAATTCTTCAATTAAAAAAAAACCGAGACTTGCCAAGACTATATATTAATTGTGCGTAAAGTCCTACACAGGTTTCCCAATAATCTTGTCAAAAAGTATACTGAACGTCAGCCTGCTTCTGAGCCCTAAGCTTTAGTAGACTCGTAAAACCGCATTAGTCCAGGAATTTTAGCACCAAAAATGGGTTCGCTCCGCAAAAAATCCTGATAATTGATTTTTCGATTGGATTATGTCAGAGGGTGTCCCCTAAGTATAAAACCAAGTTTGTGTCGTCCGAAACCGCGAGCGTTAGCCGCTATCTTGCAGAACACCTTTTTGCAAATATCTTGGAAACGGTGAGTTTCACGTTAAAAATCGTTAAGACCTTTTTCGTAGAGGATAAAATTTCCCATCTTTTTTATTTGAAACTTTGTTCTCTATTGTTAATATTTGCCGAGATAAAGTCGATTAAAAAACCAAAATTCGGTTTTTGGAAAATATCTCGATAATTTTTGGAAATACGAAAAAAAATGTGATAATCAAAGTTGTAGAGCATGAAAGTGTCTACAATTTTTGTGTAAAACTTTTTTGTAAAATCGACAGTTGCTGAGTTCTAGCGCAATGAAAGTTGCCGTCAGGTAAAGAAAAACAGCGATTAGTGGTAATACGTTACTCTAGCATGCAAACAAAAAGGCTGAGGAGACGCGACGTCTGGGCGGCAAGTTTTGCAGAAGGTAATTAGTGCACGTCGGTGCGTTCTTTAACAATAACGGTATATGGATATTCATATATATATATATATATATATATTCGGCGCGACATAGTTATATATCGATGAATATATATATATATATATATATATATATATATATATATATATATATATATATATATATATATATATATATATATTCATCGATTTATAACTATGTCGCGCCGAATCCAGCGACGTAGACGAGTCTAAACCGGCATGATTAATTGAATAGAATATTCAAATATTACATGCATTCAGCGGTTGTGACACAACGTCAGCTCCATTTAAAATTGGAAAATACAAAGCTCTGACGGCATTAAAGAACCACGAAGAATTGCTGACGGCTGTGGCATTATTCAAAGATAGGAGGAGCGATCCCAACATGATTGCTCAAGCTGGCGGGCGTTTTTTTATTGCTTTGTGTGGAGGTAATAAAACCGAATTGTCCATCGACTCTCTCCGATACAAAAACTTTGGCAAGTTAGCTCGGAACACCAAGCTCAACTTAACAATTCTACCACCGACCCAGGATGCAGCCCGTTACCATTCCTTCAGAGTATATCAAGTCCAAAGTTGGCTGCGATTTTACCATGACCCGGAAGAATGAGGCTGGAAGCGCGCTGCGAATCGCTTATCACCAATCAGAACGAAAAAAGCTCCCGCGCCGCAAAGTTTGCTGCAAATAATATCTTGCAAACGCAAGACAAATTGCGGAGCTGCCTGCGGATGCCGAAAGAGTGGCTTGAAGTGTTCTATAATTTGTTCAAATTGCAGTGGCCAAACAAGCGATAACGCAATCCCTACAGTGGACGATAGCGACGAAGAGGATGTTCAAAATGAATCTTTCATAGATTCTTTTGCTGTTCATGACTTGAACATGGAAGAAGAAAACTCGCAAACCATCGAAAGGCGCCATTCCATTTCCAAACAAAGAAAATTGTTTTAAATCTATCATCGACGTTTAAAATTTGACAAGAACAATTTTTCATTATTATGATGATGATGCGATCCTAATTTGTAAATCGCGACTCAAATCGCGCAAATGAATATGAATATGAATAAATGAATAAATTTTCGTGTATTTGTCAAACAATTCGTCAAAATGTTTTTATTGCGCAAACTTTCCTCCTATCGCCCATATCCCTCCTTTTCATGATAAATATTATAGTTACCGTCCCTATTATAAAATTCTTCGATTACATTTTCTTTCGGCATGATAACCCATTACCACTAAACGCTATTTTTTTTTACCTGACGGCAACTTTCATTGCGCTAGAACTCAGCAACTATTGATTTTACAAAAAAAAGATTTACACAAAAATTGTAGAAAATTTTATGCTCTATAACTTTGATTCATACATTTATTTTGTGTTTCCAAAAATTATCGAGATACTTTCCAAAAACAAAAATTAGGATTTTTTAGTCGACTATATCTCGGCAAATATTAACAATAGAGAAAAAAGTTTCAAATAAAAAAGATGGGAAATTTTATCCTCTACAAAAAAGGTCCTTACAATTTGTAACGTAAAACCCATCGTTCCCGAGTTATTTGCAAAAAGGCGTTTTTCAAGATGGCGGCTAACGTTCGCGGTTTCGCACGACACAAACTTGGTTTTATACTTAGTTGACACTCTCTGACATAATCCAATCGAAAAATCAATTATCAGGATTTTTCGCCGAGCGAATGTCTAAAAATCCTGGACTACATCCTCCGTTCACACATCGAATATATGTCAGGGAAATTGTATCGATTCGTAGTGTACAGCGAACGGTCGTCAACTTTTGGGCTCTGAAACACGAGCAGGCAAAGAATCACCGAGAATTCAATCATGAGATCTGTGTCACTACGTAGAAGCTACATAAGCTCTGAAAAGATCTCCGCGTAAATCGGGGGCTCCCGTATAATTTGTGTGATAGTGAACGGTACCCGATTTGCACGAATCAATGCTTTTTTCCATTTCGACGCGGTGAAAAGAAAAAACGATGCGAACAGTAGAACTGAACATCACGTGTGTTGGTATAGATGCGCATCGGGGGTAGGGGTGAGTCGCGGAATGTTGCGTTCAGTGACAACATTGAAAACGGTTTGAATTTTTTTGTGGTGCATGGTGTGTGTGTGTGTGTGCGTTCGCGCGTGCGTGTGTTAATCGGGCCATTACGTCTGACGACGAAAATCCGTGACTTTGAGCACCGCAGTATACGCATGTACATGAACCACGATATCTCTCTCTCTCTCTCTCTCTCTCTCTCTCTCTCTCTCTCTCTCTCTCTCTCTCTCTCTCTCTCTCACACACACTCACTCGCTCTCTCTATCGGGCTCTTCGTGGCAAGGACTAGGATTGGCAGTGCGTACATACTGCGAGTAATTTCACGGCAAACGTGAGCCGACTCCGAATCGTTGCTGAGAGCGTGTGTGGGTCCAATTGACCCGTGCGGGTCGACACCTAATTGTCAATTGACGGGCGGCGTTGCCGCGCCTAGTCCACCGTCGAGGATGAGATAACGAGAGAGTCCTCCTCGCCTCATCTCGATCGAGGAACCGGCCAATGTGTCGCCCGATTTCACCACCACTCGCCGGCACACATAAATTTCCATATTTCCAGTGCGAATGCCTTTTATACGAGATATACACCGCGATATGATACCGTTTCGAGAGATAGAAAAAGGGAGCAAAAAAAGAAGAAAATCACACTTGTGCTTTGTGACATGAACCAAACAAGGATATGATACAGCCTTCAAACTTTTTTATACATGAGTGTTAATCCGGTAACTGCCACGGAAGTGGAGGAGGATAAGATCAAGACGAATTAATTAAATGCCCACTCCCCCTATTATTCTCAGAGCCAGCCGTATAATTGCACGATGATCATTCGGGAAATATATTCGTCAAGTGATTTTGTTATTCGATAGCGCTGCTTTTGGTCCCCGTGCCTTCTGCAGTAATAACGAAAGATTTCCAATTCCCTCATCCCGTCAACTTTTCACTCATCCTCTCACTTTTTCTGTCCCTTTCTCGCTCCCTCCCTCTCTTTACTTTGCTCCTTGCTGCCTGATCCTTGTTCGCATCTGGTCCCCTTGGTTTTGGGGAATGCTGAAGGGGCTCGACGCGCTCTTCGGCCTTAGCCCGGTTGCCAGATCGAGAGCGGAATTAATATATCAGCCTACCTGGTATTGGATTCAAGGATTTTGAGACGCGCGCACGTTTCGCAGACGTGTATACATATATACGCATACGGGGACAGGAGAAGAGTATGGGAAACGTACCCACATCGAGAGCTGCCTGTAATTCCTATATAGACGACGTCCGAAGAAAGAAAGCAAGAGGGCTTGAGAGAGAGAGAGAGAGAGAGAGAGAGAGAGAGAGAGAGAGTGAGAGAGAGAGAGAGAGCCTACCCAATTACTTAGTAAACCCTACTACACAGTAGTAGGGTTCTCTCTCTCTCTCTCTCTCTCTCTCTCTCTCTCTCTCTCTCTCTCTCTCTCTCTCTCTCTCTCTCTCTCTCTCTTCGTATACAGAAAATAGGTTTTCATCTGTGAGTCTACCCTTTGGGGTGACCAACGAAGACCCTTCGACCACAACCTCGTTACCCTAACGCGGGGACAACCATCACTTCTACGATCTCTTCGGCTCCCCAGCAGCTCCCCGGACCGTCGAGGCATGCGCGCTCTTTACAACGGCAGAAGATTTCGTCTATTAAAAAAAAACAAGCAGCTCTCAACGGGGTCGTCTAGTTTGAAGTCCGTTTTTAATGCTTTTTTGGGGAGCTTCTCTTTAACAAACCACTAAAATAAAATAATTTATAATTTGTATATAATTTTCATTAACATTTAAGCAAACTTTGTGAATTTTTTGAAGTCATATAGAATATAGTCGGAGATACACTGTCCAGCAGGAACACATATATAAAAAGAGGTGCTCCACTGCTGCCATGATTCCGGCCGTTCTGCTTATCAGAAATAAAATAAAAACAAACGCAATTTTAATCGTGAGCCTTTAGGCTCTACATGAAACTAAAATAAAGTTAGAATTCCAAAAAATAATTGTTTTTACGCTTTGGAAAAAAATCCAACCTTTCGTATTTTTTTGGGGGTCTATATAGCTGATAAAAAGAAAACTAACGAAGCAATCTTAATTATTTTAGTCCAAGTTGTAGTTATATATGTACTAAAGATGCTGTATAAATTTGAGCAAAATCAATTAAATCGTTTTTGAGATATCATGGCAGTTTGAAAAGATCGTGTTTTGATCGCTCCGTATACTTGCTCTGGTTTACGGCTGTAACTTTTCAGCGGCTTCACATTTCGAAAAATCCTTTTACCCACGTCTTCTATACATGTTTTAGATGTGATTTATGAAGAAAAAAAATCGATTTTTTTTATCTGACACTAGACGACCCCCTTAAGGGAACCCCTCTAGCAACGTAAATATTGCAAAAATGTGGATTGTCGTTCTGCATTTTAAGAATTTCGGTTCGAAATTTCAACTCAAATAGGAAAAATAACGATGGCAGATAAGTGGACGATGCGCAGTCAATGCGTGAACAATTTGCAAACGTTGAACGCGTTTTTGTGGCAAAACATTTTCTTTCGAGACCGGGCTCATGATAACTGCTGCCATTTTTGGCCAGTTGAAAAATACCCTTTATGCTTTCTCCTTCTAATTGCGGGTGCTACACATTATCAATTTTTCAGCCACTTGATGTTTTTTATTCCTCCATTTTTTTATGGCCACAATGTAAGACCCAAGAAGACCCTTTTTCAAGACCTTATGTTTAAACGGGCAGATAAAATCCGCAAAATAGTTTTTCGAGTCGGTCACAGCACCTGCTATAGGCAGGCCCACATATCTTGATGATGTTCTGAGATTTTTAGCTCAGAAAAATCTACGATGGCGTTGAAGTTTGAAGCGCTGGGGTACAACGAAAATTCTCATTAATTTATTTATTTTTCATTATAAAAACAAATGTTTACAGATAAAAATCTTTGATCTCCACGAGGAGTACGAAAACAAACGTTTCAATGATTTCCGTAGGCTAAATCAGCGATCAAAATAGAGCCGTCAAACGAAATATATTTCCGTTGGATTTCGACGTTGCAATCTTTGACACTGACGTGAATATGATTTCTACAGCGAGTTATGATGTGCACAGTGGTACCCGTGTGTTTCATGCAGGCTTGCAAATACGCTCATTTCTTGGGACAAAAAGTTCAATTAGTTAATATTTCTCAATGATTTTGTGTAGTTGAAATTGTGCGAATCCAGCGCAGTATGTTCAATTCCATATGCAACGAAATATATGCAATGTTCAATTGCATATATTTCGACAAAGAAGAATTCGTAAAATCGGGCATGTGTCGACAGTTTTGCTGGGAGGGAGCGCCACGAAAATGCAAACTAAGATGACGGGCTTAGTAGTCGGGACACATCGAGAAACGAACCGTCAATTCTTTATTATGCACCCTCCTCGTCTCTGGCGCTCGCTGAGCCTTTATGTCGCGCCTTATTCCCCCATCCCTTCAGTCGATTAAAACAGAGTGACGCTGCACGCCTGACAATAAAAAAGCTTTCGTTCCTCCGTACCGCGTTTATATACCCATGTATGTGCCGCATACATGCGTGTTAGCTTCGTCGAAAATAATATAACTATATAGTTACTATATGAAAGAAACTCCTGGCGAGAGGAGGAGTTGACGCGGAGTTTGACCCGCTGCGCGCGAGGATCGCACGAGCCAGCCAACGCAGCTGCTGCGATCGATCGTCTCATCGTCACTACTGGTGGTTCAGAGGACCGCGCGCAGTCTGTACATACAACGCGTTTTCACAGGGTGCAGCCCGCGCATTTGTCGCGCTGGGGACATCACTGATCGCGCGTGAAATACCTAGATCTCGACCTGCTGGAATGTCTTAAAAATTCTTGCCGACACTCATATATGTATTCTACCAACGTTGAGGGAGTCACCGCTGTGGCAGATTGAAATAATCCATTATTTTTTGCATTTTCTCCAAGTATGCGTATTCAAAGATATGTGTAAAACCAATTCTACTCAAAATATTGAAAATTGACTAAGTTACAGATGGTTTAGTGAAAGTCGGTAGCGCAACGATTTACGTATACTAGTATCTTTTTTTGAACTAAATTTCCGAACTTTTTCACATTTTCGTATCGAAGACCGCAAGAACTAATTAAATAAGATTGAATGAAAGGTTACAAAGTTACAAACCCTGTAAGGAGGAGGCTCCGTCGCCGTAAAAAACAATTCGTACAAAAAGAAAAATGAAAATCGGTATTAAATTAACATACCAATCTAGTGTAACATTATTTAAACGTTTTTTTTGCATTATCAAACATGTTAAATTTCGGCGGCCAAATTCGAATTATTTCGGTCGCTATTGCCTTGCTTAGAAAAAGGGCTTCGACCAATTGGGTAAGGCCTGGAGCGGACGGTGCGCCTTTTCTCGAAACGTCATTTTTCAAAAAGGTGGAAGATTTGAACGAAGAGTTTTCAAGCTATCCGTTTCAAATATTGCCACGTCATTCTTCACGCCATTCCTTGACTTCGTACGGACGCGTTTTGTTAACGAGAAAATTTTACATTTGATTTAACGAAAAACGGTCGAAAAAACGGGCCAATTTGAGACATAATTTCGAAATGGCCACGATTTCGTTTATTTTCAGCGAATATTTGAAAAAATCTTCCGTACGCCTCTCAGTTTTTCACACTGATGAATAATCTTTTTGGTTTTTTTTCGGACAATCATCGGAGAAACAGAACTTTCCACGGTCAGGGACTTTTTTTGCAGGCATCGTTTTA